>PYXC01000495.1:6687500-7212500 GCA_015244755.2 Tenualosa ilisha | reverse complement strand
CACATCTCTCCACACATCTGGTGCGTGTCAAAGTCCCATTCCAGCTGTGTCTTTGTCATCTGTGTGAGTGAGAGCTCCTGTGATCATGCTGGTGGCGTTGTTGTTGCTCCGCTCAGGGAGAGGATCTGCACCTCTCACTCACCATCTGCTGTTCTTTCTCACAGTTTCAACTGGACGGCTGCCTGCTCTCTACCTCAGAACTGGCTGTGAGTAATACACACTCTCTCTCTCTCTCTCTCTCTGTCTCTGTGTGTGTGTGTGTGTGTGTGTGTGTGTGTGTGTGTGTATATGTGTGCAGATCTCTATGTATGCATGTGTGTGTGGTGTGTGTGTGTGCGTGCATGTGCGTGCGTGTGAGCCCTCTGTGTGTGTGTGTGTGTGTGTGTGTGTGTGTGTGTGTGTGTGTGTGTGTTGTGGTACCAGTAGTAGTAGTGAAGGATGAGGGTTGAGTTGCACGTTCCACCCAAAGGCTGATGGAGATGGAGAGGGCTCCTCCTGGGCTGCTGGACACCACTAACTCTGCTCAGGCCTACATTCCCTGCTGATCACTATCAGTCTGTTTAGTCCCAACAGTGGGATGCTGTTTTTTTTGTGATTGTTCTGAGCTTACAAGCCAAACTTGGGCCTGTGAGTGTTTACTGATCCAGCAAAAAAACACTGTTCTAACTTACTGTGTATGAAACTCCTTAATGTTTTTGGTGCGTTTGTTGGTTTAATTTCTGGATAATTGCACAGTATGGTGAACTGTGTGCTCTTTGCACGTGTCATCAATAGCTGGGTTTCCATCCAACTTTTGAATGCACCTCTAAGTTATGTCTATGTCTAAGTTATGAAAGTTTAAGAAATTCCCTGTTGGAAACGCCTACAAACACACATCAATCACTTATCCAAATCTAAATTTGATTCACTTGAGGTGAGTGAATTAACTATTGATGCAAATAGGGCATAATGAGACTAAAGTGGATGGAATTGGGTTTATTTGCATATTGCATATTCACATTCACTAAGTTTCTATTCATAGACGTTGTCCTGACAAAATCCATTTTGATCCCACAGCTGGTCGGAATGCATTAGGTTAATGTCCATTTTTAATTTGCATCACTGCCTGTCGATGGAAACTCACACAGATGGAAACGCTGATTCGTGAGCTGAATTTTCATTAAGGCAGAATTGCATACACGTTAGGGCACAGAAAGTTGCTCATTTTTATTAATGTGAAAATGAAATGCTAATAAGATGAGTGGAAACCCAGCTAATGGCGTAACCTTAGATGTGAAGACAAACTAATTAAGTAACCGAGGTCTGGATTTATGCTGTTCAACGTTGTAGTCCTCTTTGGGTGAATCCCAGTGTTCTTCCTAATCCCTAAGCTCTGAAACCTCAAAGAGTTAGAAAAAAACAAAACATAATAAACTGTTTCCGTCAATTTTAAACATTTTGGAAAATGTCCAGGTTTTCTTACTTTGATTGTCATCCATAGGTGCTGCCCAAAACTGGACAGTTGGTTGGTCAGATGGGGCAGGCCGCTGCTTTGGCCTCCACCCCGGTTGGCGCGGTGATGGAGCGTGGCTCGCAGGAGTTCTCGAGCGCAGGAGGCGAGTTGAGTGACAGCTTGTCTGTGAGTGAAGTGGGAGTGTCCCGTCGCAAGAAGAAGTCAAAGGTATGCGCGTGTGTGAGTGTGCGCCCGTCTTTAAGATCTCCTGTCTACTCCTCTATGCTCCGGTGACCCTTGACCCCAACCCCTCCAGTTTCTCAATCTCTCTCCCTCCCTCCCTCCCTCTATCGCTTTCTCTCTTTCTCTCTCTCACTTTCTTTCTCTCTCTCTCTCTGTCTCTTTCATATTCCAGAACTCATTGCTCTCTGGCCTTCAGTGATGCGTGGCCACAGACAAATCTGGGTTATTCACTTTCTGCTGAGCATTGTGAAATGCTCACTCTCTCAAAGTGCACCCAAGGTTCACACTGGCTGCTGGAGCAATGTTAGAGTGTCTTCATTGGAGGCTTCCTCTAACAGGGACACACACAAGGGCTTGTGTCCACATCACTGACTGTCGCTGGTCACTGTAGTGAATGCCTACCTCATTAGGTCTACAGTATACCAACTTCTGTCTTTAAATCATCAGTCAGACACTTATTTGCAGAATAATTGCTAATTGATTCATCTCTGTTGCATTATTCTACCTGTCACTGTCACATTGTCACTTGTGACCGCTCTTAAAGACCTCTGAAATAAACACGCCAGAATCCAGTGTTTCTCTGACCAGTTGTGTTTGAAGTGAAGACATAGACAGCCTCTTATAGAGTTTGCTGATGTTTACAGGGGAAGGTGAAAGTGCGGAGAGCCAGCATCTCTGAGCCCAGTGACACAGACCACGAGCTGAGAGTGGACTCCAACTTACAGGGTTAGTTCTGGAGCCTAAACCTCTATACACACACACACACACACACACACACACACAGTAAGCTTATAGTGAGTCCCAGTGGAAGGAGATTAGTACATTTGAAATCCTTCATCCATTGGTAGAATACACACACACTCTTAGATAGTCACCTCACTGATCTGTGTGTTTCTGACCTCTGTACTTAGACATCGTCCTCCACCACCAGAAGGACATCGAGCGCATGGACAGTTTCCGAGACCAACTGGGTGAAGACTGGCTCCGCTACCAGCACCACCTGGAGACCTCCGTCCATCCAGCCACCACCACCACCACCACCACCATAACAACTTCTGTGCAGCTCCATGCCTCCAACAGCCCCCAAACCACCACTACGACTACACCCATCATCCACCAGATCCCCAACGGCCGCTGCACCCCCTCGCCCACCCCGCCGAAGGAGCCCAGCCCAGAGAAGACGGCTCTGGCGGAGGCCTTGGGCGCTGCCGTGTCTCCCCTGCTGACCTCGGAGCCCAGAGACACAGACAGGAGTGGTGAGGCGGAGGGTGGCGAGCTGGAAGCTGAGACGGAGTCCACCCTGCGCTGGGGCGAGCGCAGCAGGGACTCACACACCGACTCCACCCTGGAGAGGATCACAGCGGCCGACGCCAGCGCCGCGCTCACACCAACACCGCAAGCAGAGGAGGACGGTGAGGAGGAGGAAGACGACGATCAGGGAGGTTTGTCTGGTCTGTTTGCTGAACTTTTTTAAAAAATGTGACTCAGTTTTTATCGATTTTCCAAAACATTGGGGTGAGAAGGGGCAAATAGAGCCTTCACATTAACTGATGTGGAGAAATGAAATATAATGTCCATATCAAGGTTAAGTGGAGCAGTGAGCCATCATGTGTATTTTCAACTCCTTACCTTTGTGTTCACCTTTTCGAAAAATGTAGTGTTGTTTTTTTTTCCCAAAACCTCCCAAACTGAGAGGAGGATCAAAGCACTGCTAGAATCCATGCATCAGCAGATTTCTCATCTGTTGTACTCCTAGTGTCCTGAATAGATCACTCGTGAGAAGCTGTTTTGTAAAGCTACACAGTACACTTAGTTCTAGCCACTTTTACCCCAGTAGAGACTATATATAACAGCTTAGTTCAGAACTGTTTTTTTTTTTCCCTGAAACTATCAAAACGATCAACTATCAAAATCTGTAAATCTGTTGACTAAGTTGATATTACTGTATGACTGTATTACTGTAAAAATGTACTGTATGTGATTATCTAGAAGTAAGTGTAAGAGGCCTTCTATTATTGATGGTCATAGATATTACAGTAGTAGTAATAGTCATTACTTCCCCACAAGACTGTCCATTGTGTTTGTATTGCCTGATATTAGCCAGACAAGCCAGACTATAGCATCAAAATGTCTTGTCTGACCATGACAAACGTCAACAAAACAGCAAATACGTCCTTGTTTGAAACAAATGACCC
Organism: Tenualosa ilisha; assembly: GCA_015244755.2. Lineage (NCBI taxonomy): Eukaryota > Metazoa > Chordata > Actinopteri > Clupeiformes > Clupeidae > Tenualosa > Tenualosa ilisha. The sequence continues at coordinate 7,208,630 of PYXC01000495.1, read as the reverse complement.
AAGTACCTTTCTCTGCTCAACTTTCAAAGAAAAGAAAAGTGTAACTCTTCCAAAGTAGATACCAAAGCCGATTCAGACGGCCGCTGTTTCTTGGCCACTCAGTTGATTTGCACCGTCACAGCCCTGTCAGTATCGTGCTAAGCCTGGCCAATGACTCTCTGCAAAGATAGAGCGTTGTGACTGGTCTTACTAAGCCTGTGTATAACCAATGATAGACCTACTAAGGCCCTAGTGGTGCATGGCTAGACGTACCTGCTGAGCAAAACTATTTGCTAAAGGTGCGTCAAGATGTTTAGGCTAGCCTTACATATCCAGCCTTATATCTTCCCCCTCTCCTTCTCTGCTCCACCACCCCCACCCCACCCCACCCCCCTATCTGTGTGTCTGTCTCTCTCTCTCTCCATTCCCGTAGTGGACCTGTGCCTGCCGCTGCTGGTGGGTGTGGCGAGTGAGGATGAGGATGGTAAGGAGAGGAAGGCCTCGGGGCCGTTGTTCCTGCGCGTACGTCAGGGCCTGCTGCTGGAGGTGGACATGCAGCACGGACGTGTCCGCAGACGGGTGGAGCTGGACAGCCTGCAGCAGATCACCCACACGCAGCAGCCCTGGGGGGGCAAGGTCAGACTCACAGGCTATGAGCAAAGGGGAGGGTCAGACTCACAGGCTATGAGCAAAGGGGAGGGTCAAACTTATAGGCTATGAGCAGGGGGGGCAAGGGCAGACTCACAGGCTATGAGCAGGGGGGGCAAAGTCAGACTCACAGGCAATGAGCAGGGGTCAAGGTCAGACTCACAGGCTATGAGCAGGGGGGGGCAAGGTCAGACTCAAAGGCTATGAACAGGGGGGGCAAGGTCAGACTCACAGGCAATGAGTAGGGGGCAAGGTCAGACTCAAAGGCTATGAGCAGGGGGGGCAAGGTCAGACTCACAGGCAATGAGTAGGGGCAAGGTCAGACTCACAGGCTATGAGCAGGGGGGCAAGGTCAGACTCACAGGCTATGAGCAGGGGTCAAGGTTAGACTCACAGGCTATGAGCAGGGGTCAAGGTCAGACTCACAGGCTATGAGCAGCGGCCAAGGTCATAATCACAGACTATGAGGATTTCTTTTTAGTCTGATTTGGATGGCAGTCTGCAGAACAGTGGTCTATTCACACCTCTAATGACAGCTAGACAGGCAGCTGTAAGCTACAGTGAAATAAAGGTCCACTCTGACCAATACTATGGAAAGCTCTTAAAATGATCCCCTGTGATATTCCTCTTCAGGCATGCTACACCAAAGTTTAGGATTAGGAATAGCACTAATTGGGTTACGGAATAAAGATAAAATTGAGCCTTTATATGAAAAGCTCTTTATTAGAGGTGTCCGTGATAAAAAGACGTAACCAGAAGATATGAGGCAGCGAGATGCTGGTTATAATGCTCAATGTTTGCCTGTTTTCATTGCCCTCTGAGAAAACTGGAAGGTTTCATTTGTGCAAGTTCTCCCTGCTTTTTATGCCTGTAAGAAGCCCCGGATTGATAATAGAATCAAAATATTGTTTGAGCAGAATATTAAGCAAGATGTTGACCCATTTCATAACCACACTGTGTGACATCTGACAAGCAAACCGTGTGAGAACCTTTTGAAAGTTATGATGTTTACAAGTTTTCATTACATTCAAAACAAACAACAAAGACGCATTTTATTTTGAATTCTTAACGAAAGATGCAGGACAAGCTAGCAAGGAGGCTAAAACCAATGAGGGCTCTTGGACACCATCATAAATGTGAAAAAAACAAACAATTTTAATATTTGATTTCTGTGAATACACAGACCATGTATGTGATGAGTTAGTGTGGACATGTACAGGTCTGTGTTAGGTTGGCTGTGTACTACTGCAGATGAAGCATAGCTGATGCAGTTGTTGATAACTACAGTTGCCAAGAATACTGTAGGGTACTCTGGAGCTTCAGTTGGTGTGGACGCATAATCTGAATATAATCTGATATAATCTCATACACTCAAGACTCAAGTCCTCTTTCTAATTTATTGTATTTTAATCTCTTTCTCTCTCTCACATACACACACACATACGTAAACACACACATGCACTTTCTGACTCACATATTATTCCCCCCTCAGGAGGACAGTGAGAGTCTCCCAGCTCTAAAGCTGCACTTCAGTTTTATCCTCCGTGAGCGCCGTCAGCGGTGCTACATCATGCTTGACGAAAATCCTCAGCAGGCTTTGCAGGTGAGACACCCAGAGCCCAAAGCTAGAATCTAGCTGACTCAAATGCTCTCCTGCTAGTCAACAGAAGAGCTGGACTCCCACCCTAAGAATATTCCACCAACATTCCACCACATATTTGTTCAAAGGCGGTTCCAGCGTTACAGCTGTGACAGAATCAGCAAGTTTGTGACCTAACCAGAGTTTGGAGCATAGGCTGGAGGAATACCTATCACATGAGTTACTTTCTAAAGCCGGGATGTCAACTGTTGTGGCATTCATGCAAAAAACCAAACACATCAAACGCAGTTTTCCCTCTTACCAACACATACTGAATCAGTCACATGATCAGTTGATCATCCATCAGCCACATCTCAAAGGAAGCCTGATTTGTTGTGCATTGGCTGAAGGATTTCAGATCTGCTCCAAGTCTCTCCAGTGTTCATTACAAAAAAAGGGGCGGGGGGGGGGGCGTGGAATGTGGAATAATATCATGATTATGAGGAGAAAACAAGGCCATGGTTTGTGGTCATAACCATTTATCACACCACTGTCTCATTCACAAGGGCACCTTTCCCATACCATGAGCAGGTCAATGAGTTTCTCTCTGCTCTGTCTGAACCCTAAGGCAGTTGAATTCATGGTCGGCTAGTGGAAGTGATGCAACAGTACATGGCCACTGTGGCACAAGCTGAAAAAGAAGCATAGTGTTTAAAAAAGGGAAACTTTTGAGTTTGTATTTTTCCTGAAAGGATGGCCTGTCATAGCTACGTCAGTAAGGGAGCTATCACAGCGTGAATTCTGCCTAAGATCTCCCTCTGTTCTTTGGAGGGCTGTCTTGGAGTGTTTCCATGCATGTGGCTTTGTTGTCTTTTCTGCCCGTGCGTGTGTGACCTTTTGTAGCTCATGATTTTATCATCTCTCTCTCTCTTTCTCTCTCTCTCTCTCACTCCCACACACACACACTGTAGGATCTGCAGGACATCCTGTCGCGGGTGGTGGAGGAGAACGTCCGGCGCGTAGAGGAGAGTCGGCCCCGGGGTCTCCAACTCCAGTGCCTGCGCTGCAAGGCTGAGTTCAGCCAGCGGGGGCCCGAGGGCTCCGCCGGGGCCTCTGACCGACTGGACGGGGGTCCAGAGCTTCACGGATTCAGGAACAAGGGTGAGGAGGAGGAGGAGGAGAAGGAGATGCAGGGAGCAAAGGAGGACGAAGGCACAAGAAAGAGTACAGCTGGTAAGAGAAATGGACGAGATGGTGGTCATATCAGGGAACTATGTGTGTGCGTGCGTGCGTTTCTATCTGTCTGTCTTTGAGAGAGAGAGATTGAGATGGATGTTGCATAACAGGGGAGGGAGGGGAAATATAGAATAAGGAGAGGTGAGATGAAATGATACATAAAAGGAAAGTAACTGAAGAAAAGCATAGATAGATAGAAAAGGTACAAACACTTAAAAGTTTAAAGATGTTAGAGTCCCCCGACGAGATTACTGGATGAGACTTAAGGGAGAGGCAAAGAATGCGTCTTCACATTTTTATTTGTTTATTGCATGCTTGAACTCCTGGTAAAATTCCTTTGGGCTTGCAGCATCACCGCAGGAGCCAGAGTTTACCAGAAATGATAACTTGCCGACATGACTGCCATTTCACCAGAGCAAGCTTCAACACGTCACTTGGGATTGGGAATTGCCCATCTTTGCCAAGCATCTCTAAGGAACACAAACACATGCCGTGCCTGTCCTGTGCCATCAAGGGCCATATCCACCCCCACGGCATGCTGTGCCAAGCTTTTGGCTCTCCCCGCTGGTGCATTAGTTGAGATGGCACCAGTACCTGTCCACCTCCGTAATCAAACATGGCAACAGCATCCGAGTTGACCTTTTATGAGGCAGACGGATTGGGAAGCGTGTAGGTGCGTGTCTCCTTGCGAGGCGATGAAAGATGGTTTTAAAAATGAGCCAAAAAAAAGACATCAGGAACGCAATGAACTTGGTTTGTTTATAAAAAAGGCACCCAGGGTACACAGCTGCTATCCAAACAGTCCCTCCTATTTAACGCCCATGATTCTTCCTGCGTCAAGTTGATGCACATAGATGGTTAACTCTCGCCCACATTGTTTTAATGGCTAGTCTTCACGAATTTCATTTTTTTTCCCCACTCTTGTCTTTGCAGACCTGCAGGCAGGTCTCCCCTTTTGTCCTGGATTTTGTGGCCCCGAGTCACAAGTTTTACTGTTCTCATCCCTGCTAAATATGCGCCTTTGCCTCCAAGTTCCTCTCACCACGGTGCTCAAACCTGCTAGCACATGCCGGCAGGATTAGCGGAGGTTTGTGCAGATGAGGCGGTGAGCTTCTGCTTGCCCTCCGGCCGCCGCGTGCTTTTCCACAAACATCGGCCTTATCCAAGTCGCGTGTGTTTTGTCGTGTTTCATGTTTTCAGAATTGGATAAACCAGCTTCAAAGAGTGAAAGTCCTATCCCATAATCCCATACCCTCCAACCTCTCTTGAAGCTAGTTTGTTCTTATTAATACAGTTTTACTTGGTGAAATCAACTGTGTCAAGGGCATAGGTAGAACCAACACATGGAAGATGGCGGTTCTTCTTGTGGAACATATACTTTTACTTTCTGCTTCTGCCTGTGTCCGTGGAGTTTTATTTTTTGGTTCTACTCATAGACAAAGGCTCTTCCTTTTGAAAGCCAAGCCATGATTCCCTTTTGTCTCAAAAAGTGGATGCTCCCCAGACTGACTCTTAGTCTCGGCTTTTGCGTTAACCTAACACACACCCATCCCTTTTCAGTGTTTTACTCTTTCTGTGTTCAGGGGGTATTGAACTAACTCTTAAGCTCTGTCGTAAGCCTTACAGGTCAGTTACACTAATTATTGCAGTTCATGAGGCGTGACAATCCTGTTAGGAAGCATTAATTAAATCTGTCTGGAGCGATTCTGGTAACCGCACCAACTGTAGCTCTGGCAGCACTTAATTGACATGTTAAAAGTAGTAGAAGATGAAACACAATCCGTATGTTGTCATCCATATGTTGTCATGTCAATCCATATGTTTTAGCGCCATGATCCCCAGTGAAGCACTCCCTAGACAAAGAGCACGTCAGTTACGTTTGAATCAACTTTTGAATCTATAACTTCTTTTGTTTCTGATGAATTGAAGGAGACCGACAAAGGAAGTGTGAATTGTCTGTATGCATTTCCATGTTAGGATTTTAGGCGTTTTCATGGTTTTGTTGCTCATTTTTCTTTGTTTTCTTTTTTTGTTGTTGTTTGTGAAGACTCTGCAGGAAGTGGACTGGTTTGCCCAGAATGCAACAGTGACCATGTGATCCAGCTAGTTGGCCAATCAGCACCTTCTACCAGTACACCAGTTCAAAGTGATGTTGAGGAGGGGGGTGAGAAAAGGCGCTTCCATTTCGATGACCCAGACACCCCTAAGAGACCACCTAGAGCCGTCAGTGTAAAATTGTTTTCAATCTTTTTTGCGTTTGCGGATTTTAGTTCAATTTAAGAATTCATTACAAAAAGCTATCTAGGTAGTATCTTTGGCAATGTTTTGATATTTTGTTTTATGTAAAGCCTTTTCCTGTACAGTAGTACAGAGCTTTGAAACTGACATTAATTGAATTTGATTTACCACTTGGTGTGGTTTTGTCTTACTTACATAGAACACAGAGAGCCAGCTCAATTCCTCAGTAGCCAGCGGCAGTCACCTGACGCAGGAAGTGACAAAAAACGAGGGCGAGCCGACTGACACGTTCATGACAGCCACCAGCGGTGCCCTGTCCCGGGTTGACCCTCAGGACGAGGACTACAGCTGGGCGGACCAGACCACGTCCCAGCCGGTGAGCTACCACACGGCAGACGGAGGGGCGACAGACCTCAGCTCCACCACCGAGAGCCAGGAGGAGCAGGAGCTGGCGGGGAGCTACAGATATGGTGTCCTGCAGGAGTCCCAGGCCGACGTCTCGGACAGAGCCAGCCCTGGTGAGTTGAATCCCAGTGTGGGGTTCAGGGGTGCCGTCCTGGTTGGAAGTGTTAAAGTCAGAAGTGTTGGAAGAGCTGGAGGTGCGGAATGTTAATCCTCTTTGGATAAAAGCGTCTGTTAAAGGCATGAATGGAAATATAAATCTAAGTGTGTGTGATGAGCTTTTCAGGGCCTTTCAGTCAGTGCAACCTTTGTATTGCCTGCAGGTACTCCTACACGTTTGAGCTTAATGCACAACTGGTGAATTCAGCTTTTTATCGAGAGAGGGAGAGAGACAGAGAGAGAGAAGTACAAGTGAAGACAGAGAAATAGAAGACATTTTCATTTTCAGTCCTATGCGTCAGTTTTGCCATGCAGATATGTGGAAGATACAAGGGGGAGTGAGAGCGTGTGAGTGTGTGAAGCTTGTGTTTTTTCAGATTGGCACCTCAAGTCTACTCAGTCTGCTAGTCTGTGGTTATAGCCCCTACCCACAATGTTCCAGTGCAGCTCCCCGAGATCTTGCCTTAAGAGTCGTGAGGGATCCGATTGGACAGAAACTGACGAGAGACGATGGAATGCTGTTGCCATGGATAGGTGGAGTGGCAACAGGGAGATTGACGGCTATGAGCGAATTACAGACTTCCTCGTTGTCTCCTTGCCCCTGTCATTATGTGAACCTGAAGGGTCTCTAAACCACACCTCTTGGCTCAAATGTTCTGCTTTGCCCACAACACCAAACCGTCTCTTGCAGTGCACAAAGCACAATTGCACTATTGTAGTCCAGTGGTCCTTTTATTATTATGGACTCATACATAATCCACACAGTCGCAGGCAGTCTTTATTAATGGGTCCAGCTTATTGGAGCTCAGTTAGCATAGTCTCTGTGTGCATGAGGAAATGTAGTCTATTATGTCTTTATTTGTTTTCATTTTCTGATTGGAAATTGGAATGAAATATGCCACTGTAGTCTCCCTGTTAATGCACCTGCTTACACTCTGAGGAAAATAAGTTAATGAGATATTTTGGGAACTTGGATCAGTTTTCGTTTTGATTGTTGGAATGATAATTCATTTGAACTGGGCTTGCTGGTGTTTGTGTGTGTCTGTGTGTGTTTGATTGTGTTTGGAAGACTTGTTTGGCTCATCATACAGGTTTTCGAGTGTCATGCTTACAGTCCCATTCTAATACTCAATGACAAACATGTTCACTAAGTAAAGTTGGCAAAAGTCAAACCCTGCTGAGAGTCAAAAAACTGGAAGCATACTTAAGTGGTTTCTTGTATTTATGCTTTGAGGTCAAATGTAATAGCACATAATCCTTACTCAAGCAGACGTGATCAGGGAGGAATTGTTTGTAGGGGTCTGGGCTTTATAATACCATTTAAAAACAACAAAAAAATACTGGTTGACCCACATGAATGAATAACAATGAATAGCTGGAGGAAGTAATGTGTCAAGGAAAAACTTAACAAAGGGAAATAATCACAAAAACCAGCACTGTCTCCTCCATTTTTCTTCAATATTTCATTATTTGTTGTCAGTGTCAGCTTTGCTTGTCTCTAATTTGTAGTTCAATCTTGGATTACAGTGTCCTAATATGACTCCAACTAATGTAGTTCCATCAGTGTATCACTGGAGATGTACGAGTACATACAGCCGTTTGGTCATTAGGCATGTACCAGCCGTTCTCTACCAAACTTTGACAATGAGTGCATTTCCCAACATTGCCCACTGCTGACCACCAGAGTTGCTATCTGGTTTGCAGCTGTGTTGTTGGCGAAACACAGGCGTTTTTACTTATCACAGCCAGCACAGCAATGAGTTCATGAGTTCAGTTGTTTGTAGAGAGAGGGAGAGAGAGAGAGAGACCCTCGTTAGTAGGTAGGACACGAAAACCTCCTGTGGAGTTTACACACGTAAGTAAGTAACAGTTTTATTTTTGAAATTCTTCTCCAGCACGTTTTGACCTGCTGTCGGAGGACTTTGAGGCTGTAGACCACCGGCTCAAGCTGTTTCTGGATGTGGAGGTTTTCGAGGCAGAGGAGGAGCTCCACAGCTTCCTCAAGGTGGGGCTGAATCAGTCAGGTGTTCCTTTCTACTAATACTACTACTGCTACTTACATTTATGTAGCACTTTTCAAGACACCCAAAGCACTTTTCAGTGGAAGGGGACTTCACTAACTACCACCAATGTGTAGCAAACAACTTGGATGATGTGCGGGACCAAGGATTCTCAAGCCTGATGATCTGACATAGTCAGATTCTTCTGACATTAACACACAAGCATGTGACATGTAACATGTAATACATAAATCAGTGCATAGCATGTTGATGCATTTGCATAACAATGGCTGCACCCCATTAATGGCATCATGTTAAAACTACCAGTGATATAGTTACTCTAATTTGAGCTAGTGGTAGCTTTATGGTAGCAAACTGACATGTTTACTATGTCTAGAGGGTATTGTCTCAAGGTCACAGACCTAGTATTTTGGTATGTTTTTGAACACAGCCATGTAATGGCCCAGATTCACAGACAAGAGTTGAATCTAGAATAGACGCCTGACCTATTTCGTGTCAGTGCCAGATCAGGGCCAGATCAGACCCGCATCAGATCCGCTCAGCTCCAGGGTTGTCTGCAGTCTGGCCTTTGCGGTTTAGGGTGTTTTCTATCCCTCCCTGTCGTTCTCCGGTTCCCTCCTCTGTCCTCTGTGGTCAGGGGGAGGTGGGGCTAGTGCTCCCCCAGCTGAGAGTCTCCCTCAAGGGGCAGAGGATTAGTTTCTCTCAGCCACCTGCTTTGGGACACCCAGCCACACACACACAATGAAAGGGCCCAGCAGTAGACTGAAGCCTAATTAATCTGATACTGTAACTCTTTGCGTCCTTTTTTTCCACAGCGTCTTTCTCTATTGATTTTTTTTTCTTCTGGTGACTGCCTGTGTGGTTGGTCTGATTCCCTGGTGGTGATATGGAGCCGTGGGGATTTTTTTTTTCAGCTGTTGTCTTATAAGAGAGGTTTTTGTCAGGACTGTGCAAAACCTGAGCCTGAAGAGGTTTTTCTTCGACACTGACTCAGCATATCGCTCACTCTCTGACGTTCCCCTTCTCTAAGCCTCCATGCGTTAGCTGCAGTCTTCTCTTTGTACCCCAGATTCACACACTCTCACACACACATGCACACACGCCAGATGCAGTGTCCCACTTCCTTTGACTGAACCCCCTGAACCCGACTAAGAATGGGCTGCTGACCCGGTCCGCGTCTCTTTTTCAAAGCAAGTGTTTTGCTTGTAGTCCTTATCTGTTGTGGCATGCGGGCCCAAGCCGGCGCTCAGTGGAAGTATTCTCTAACAGTCTGGAGAGCGGACAACACTAACACACACTCACGCACAGGAGAACATGCACGCAGCTCCGATTAAATCAGTGTTTTCATGTGCCTGAATATGTTGATGTCTGGGGTCACTGGATAGCATAGAATGTAATATTTGCTAAGGGACATAGAGGGAAGTTTTGTTCTTGCTAGTTTTCTTACCCCAGACTCAGTTAGTTTTTTTTTTCCACATTTCGTTTTTACATCTATTTAAATCTTAATTATTTATTTGTGTAATATTACAATTAATAAAGCTTCTTAAATATTGCATACTGTGAATGATACAGAATATAATATTAATTATAGTGAATGTATTATGACATTTATCATGCATTCACATATTTGTTCCCGTTTCATGCTTCATTCACCTGGGTCGTGGGTCTCATCTGCCTTGGCCATAGATGTCCACTGTGAAGTTTGGTGACCCCGTGGAGTTCCCATCCCTGCTGGTCTTGTCGGACCAGTGCATCTACATCCTGGAGATTACCTCTGAGGCACAGTGAGTACCTTTCCACACGCTCCTTTGGTCCTGTTTGGACTCCTTCCACACAGTTTTCTATGCATAAATGAAGCCTCATCCTAGAAAAGCTCTTTTTCCCCTCTGGATATTGTCATTATGTCCAGGACAGGGCAGAATCCATGCAGAGGATACTGGCCCGTGTGGCACAACTGCTAGCGTTCGTGATGCCAAGATCATAAATTTGGTAGCACGCTTATCAAAATCTATGTCTGTGCTGCACAATAACACATCAGTGGCTCTGAATAGAAATTGCACCTAAATGAATCGATGTAATCATCTTTATCTGATACATGGTCCCCTTTAAGATGCCCTTAAAGTTCTTAGGCACTATGCCAGAATACAGGTGTCAGCAGTGTTATTTGAAAATATGAATTTGGCATGGAACTTTTTAACTTCAGGCACTTAAATCCTGTTGTTTTAAGATCTGTTTAAGTCATGTCCACAACTGAAGCATTACCATAAACTGGACTGCATGGTACGGTCAGTTCTAATGGCTCCAGAGGTGGAGGAGAACATTCCAGAACAGTGTTTTGAGTGCAGCGCTGGCTGCACCAGCCTTGAGGAACACAGCGCTCAGATATGTGCTCCCAAACAACAATGACCCAAACAAGTCTGTGCTCTCCCTGCAGAGGAACGCAGGCTCATACCTCATAGCGCTCTCACAATAGCATGAATAATTCAGAAAGTCTGAAGACAGAGAAATATTTATATACAAAGAAACCATTATATTTTTGTACAATTTTGTGTTTTGTGCCTATTTTCCAACACACGGCTGTGGAAGTGTAAACATGTTTTTGTACGTATAATTAGTTCTGAGTTCTGCTAGAAATAGTAATGATTAAAATAAAACTGGTATTCAGACTAGCAGGTAAGAGGACTCTCACACCATCTCCAGTCTATTGAAAATTTTCCGCCTCAGGCATTTGATAAAGCACGGGCCTTTAATGTAAATGCTTTCCCAGCCCTCTGCTCTGTCATTAGATACAGATGTGAGAAACTGCAGAGTGACGCCGGGTCATCTGCGAATAGTCCGCTCACAGACTCACCAGAGGGAATCGGAATCATGTGTCAACTTGAATCAACTGTTCCCGCTATGCAGCCAGCCTTCAATTCACTATAATTAGCTTGTTTTGCTAGGCTTTATTCCTGTAGAAATTACTGTAATAGCAAAGCAATTAGCTGTAAAGGCAAATGAACAGAAGCACCAGAAGCCCATTGAGCCTCTGAAAAGAGGATCTTGTGATTTCAAGCACAGCAGTATGCAGTCTGCTGTCTTATTCAGACATACGGAGTCCCACATATTTACTCAGTTATGATTTACAGCAGGTACTTTGCCTCGTCTTACATGTTTTGTGTCCTCCTTAGACTCGAAAATCTGAAATGAAATCAGTTCTCCCTAACTATTTTTCACGCGCACACACACACACACACACACACACACACACACACACACACACACACACACTTTGACTCCTTCCCTCATAAAGTACAAACATAGACACTGTACTCATGTATGCTTAGGCTTTGCACAGATGTGCGTCACTCCTTAAATCATCACCATTATCACACACACGCACACATACACACAGACACACACACACACACACACACAAAAAACAAGTGGCTGTCAGTTTAGGCTTTGACTTTTTAAAAGTCCAGACATCCCCGTCTCAGCAGGTTGGGATCCCAGCCGCAGGTGCTGACCTTCGGTCTCTTACACAAGCATTGTCCCTGAGTGACGTCCAGACCGGAGGTTGATTAAAAACATGTTCCCTGACATCCACCTCTTCTCTCTCTCTCTCGCTCTCCCCCTCCCTCCCTCTCTCCCTTCCTCTCTCACACATATTCCTTTCTTTTCTCTATTCCTTTCCTTTCCTTTTTTTTGTTATTAAGAAAAAAGAAAAAACAACCTCAGCCACACTCAGTGGCCATTTGTGCTGGGAGACACATCAAAGGCTTGCTGTTATCCATCCTTTCAGAGGACCAGTGGGGTTATGGACATCTCTTTTTCTCTCTCTCACTCTCTCTCTCTCACGCTGTGCAGACAAGATGGTTTTCTCTGATTGTGTGTCTGTGTGCATGGTTCTGATTTAGACACACACACACGCGCGCGCGCGCAAGCTACCAGCATAATCGCCATTACTGACGTTGTGTAACAATGTGCTTTACCATATCTGATGCAGCAGCTGTCTGTGCAGGTGGGCCTGCCGATTGACAGCTGTCTGAGTCCTGGCTCTGGTTCTGCCTGTTCAGGAGATAATGGGCTTGTTAGCCTATATGGGATGTCAAGCTTTCTGATGCTATATGTCGCTTCTGGGCCAGACGGCACCAGGATCCTGAACAGAGGACCAAACCTGTGCAGTAGTGTAAACTAACTGCTCTCTTGTGAACTGTGGACTGAGGAAGAGTTGGTCGGGAGTGCTTGCATTTGACCCAGGAGTTCTGTCAGATTGCAGTCAAACTGAAAGCCAAAGATGAGTTTGCAGGGAATGACAAGCCACAAGGGATAATAATCTATTTTTTATTAAACTGCCTGCCTGTCTGCCTGTGTTTGAAAAGTCATGCACATCTTTCTCTGAGTGTGAGAAGGGTAAATTATTTAGCTTATCTCACATTTACATTATAGACACACCGCACTATTATAGACACTTTCCATTATAGACATGTTACAGCACTCAATATTGCGGTACAAGTAGACTATTGTATGTATTGTGTGGTATGTGTCCATCATCCGCACCAACCGCACCACTGTCCGACATCCATTTCCTCCTCAGTCATTGGACATTTTGTCTGTCTGTCTGCAGAGGCCAGCCGTCGGATTGGATGCAGAAGCGGTTCAGGCACCGCCTGTGTGAGCTGTGCTACCTGGAGGTGGGGCTGGGCTCTCAGAGCATCCACATGGAGTTTGCTGAGGGCGGCTCTGCCTACACCCTGCTGGTGAGGGACGGCAGTCGCTGCAAGCGATTCTTCGGCCGACTCACAGGTAACGCAAATGCGAATGTACACACACACACACACACACACACACACACACACACACACACACACACACACACACAGATAGCTATGACTAAGTGGACATAATATACAATCACATGCATGTAGGCACACACACACACACGTCTGCATTACATATGTGGACAGAAGGCTAGACAGACATCTGGCTGTTATGCTCAGACATATACATCCATGTCTTTCATTCATTATTCAATATAGCGGTACAATACTGCCAAAGCATGAAGAACATAGTATTAATGGTGAGTTCTTGGTAACAGTCATGGCAATAAAGCATATTGAATGGAGACATAAACCTACACAACTTCTTATTTAAGGCATGTAATCACATACAGGCATATACAACACACACACAGACACACACACTCGCACAAAGATTCACACCAGTAAATATACAAACTGATGCATTACAAATTCACATATACACAAGCATGCATAGAAACTCAACCCTGGCCTTTCTCTTACAAACATACAACCTTGACCCCGCATGAATCAGCAGTTTCTTGGATGTGTAATAAGTGCTTACAAACTTGACTTACTGTACGTACGTGTTGTAAAATTCCTACTCCTATTTGATGGAGAGGAGTGTTCACCCTCACCTTTCCCCAAGATAACCATACCTGCGTTAACACGATGGGATGTCTAGTGTAAGCTTATGAACACAGGCGATTGAACATTCTTCATCCTTTTCAGTTCCAGTCAACCGTGAGCGGAGAGAAGGCTTGAAGCTTTAGTGCGATTAAATCGGGTGCTTTTGCGTGAAATGTCAGGAATTGTTTCTTAGACTAATGAGGACCGCTAAGCAAGGCATTACAGACGATGCTGTCAGTTCTTCTTCAAGTAGGCATGCAGTTGTCCATCCGTTCCTTCACTTTTGTTCAGGTTAGATAACAGGACTACCTTAATGCAGAAGATTTCTGCCATAGGAGGAATTGTAATGCGTCTGGGATTTGAGACGTCCGTACTGATTACCGACTTATCTTGATAGCTCCTGTCATCAGCTCACTTTCAAGCACTGCCAATGTTTTGGCTTTAAAGTCAGAGAACTTTGAAGGGATAAGAGGATTGGCTTGTGATCTTTAGGCTGTTCGAATACCTCCCTCGTCAGAGAATTTACTTTGAATCAATTCAGTTTTGCACTGTTTTTTTTTTTGGCAGACTGGATGTCTTATAGTCTCTTGTTTTAGTCTCGTCAGACACCAATGTAAAAGGCCACCCAAACCACAACAGAAGTGGACTGATCCAGTTTTCTGCTAGCATGCAGCGAGTCTTAGAGGAAGCCAGTTCTTCATGTCCCTTAACCGCTACGTCTGTGGTGGTTCCAGGGCTTAAGGGCATGAGTGTGTTGGTACTAGTTTTTGTAGCATTTTTCTGTAGCACATTTTCCCCTCTAATATTAGAAAGAAGCATGGGAGAAACACATTATTGCATAAGCTGCAGGAATATGTGTTCTCTGAACATAGCAAGCACTGTGCTCAAAAAAATCATTGTGTTCCTTTGAGAAATAACAAAAAGAAAACTTTGCTTGCCTTGCTATGCAAAATCTTGGCAGCAGAACACTGCATTTGTCCCCCCATTATGAAACAAGACCTGTTTATTAAGTGCAAAGAGAAGGGGGAGAGTGGGGGAAAGCCAAGGTATTTATTGAGTTCTGCCTCGCCATCCGACAGCTGTTATAATATTTGTCTCGGAGAAGAACTAAAGGATACCTTTACCGTAACCAAACCGTTTTTGCACACCGTACTGGCTTTACACGATATGGAACAGATGTTGGTACGGTGCTAGCAGGCCAGTCAGTGATCCAGCTCGGATGGTGGATGAAGAGTGTGTGTGTGAGAGAGTGTGTGTGTGTCTGTGTGTGTGAGTGTGAGTGAGAGTGTGTGAGTGTGAGAGAGAGAGAGAGAGAGGATGGGTGGGGGTTTGGGTGGGGATGAGGTATGGGGTGCAGACTGCTGAAAGACAGAGAGGATGTGGCTTTATATTGCAAAGGAAATGCTTCTGGAAAGAGAGTAGTAGAGACAAATAGTGAGAAAGAAGGGAGAGAGAGAGCGAGAGTCAGAATGCGATGAAGGAGTGAGTAGAGAGAGAGAAAAACAGAGAGAGATGGTGAGTAGAGAGAGCGCAGACAGTGAGGAAGCAGGGAGAAAGAGTGCTGGCACTCTACGTTGTCAATTGTGGTTTCCTGTGCTGATGTTTGCGGGTCCATTGTAACCTAAAGGAGAGCTCACGTTCCCAGATCCACTTTCCCGTGTCCAAGAGATGGAGTGCTCTTATACTTGAAGTAGAGTACCTCAGTCGACTTGCAAGTTTGCTTTCAGCAGTCTGCAGGGGCAGGACCTCAGCGCGTTCTGGTCCATTCAACATATCCACTCAGAATTCCTTAGGTCATAACATCTCCCTGTTTAATATGTCTGCAGACGTGAAAAGGAAATGTGTGACGGAATATATCCATGTAAAGGGGATTCAAGTGAGTGAGTGAGTTCAACTGAATCATGAACAAAGCAGAGTCTGTGCGCTCCAGTCTGTGCAAAAGTGTTTTTACTCAGATCCGCTATCTTTCGGTTGTTAGGCCCTCTTCAGACAGAGGAAAACCGAGTCATACAAGTTGTTGTTGTTTTTTGCTTAATTGCTTAATTTGTTAATTGCTTTACGTGAATGGCTGTTGAGTTTCGGGGAACAGATGTCAGTCGCTCCAGCTGTCTGACACAAATTGTAGGTGACTCATATAGAGGAGGAAGCAAATACAGTGTCCCTTTTAACGAAAAGCTTTTGTGAGTCACACAATTTAGAGATGCCTAGGTAATGTAGCCTCCCTCAAGTCAAGTCAAGTCAAGTCAAGGCAAGGCAATTCAAGTCAGGTCCAACATGATTGCATTTACTGATATTTCGGTTTTTTTTTATAGTCATCTATGTCATCACTGATGAAAAAGGTGTGTTAACATGTGACCCAATAGCTTTGGGCAGTGAAGCTGATAAATCAGCTAGATCCGTAACCTACGATGGCACGCACAACCTCATCGCTTGATGTCACCGTAAGGTAATTTTGTCACAGTGTAATTTAGGGCCAAGGATGCTGCCTGCTGGAATGCTTCGAGACAAAAAATGTCACTTTTTCTGTTTCTAAGTAGTATCTCTACACTGGGTCCTAATTGGTAATTCGTAAATTGGTTTATGGCTTGCAAAGTTTCTATCTTTTGAACGGAATGAACTGAAGCATTTGTTTGGCGTGTTGAAGCATTTAACTGCTTCATGAGCTTTGGTTATACCTAAGCAACACGTCACAAGAGGCCGTGGGTTATCCTGGTTTTACCGTGGCAAAGGGGAGTTGTTAGGCACGATGCGTAGCAGACCGGAACTATCTGTTTTAGACTTTACAGTTTTGCACTTTGCCCTTTATGTACATAAAGACCCACAGTCTCAGTTTCAGAGAGCAGAACTAGTCCAGCTTATTGTCTCTCTATTTGTAGTGTGATTAGTAATTGTAAACAATCCGGCCAGGACATCTTGAGAATGCACACATCTTGTGATCCAGTGTCCTAATAGGTTTAAATGGTGAAACAGCTTCACCAGGAAGAAAGGCCTTTGGTTTTTTTGTTTTTGTTTGTGTGTGTGTGTGTGTGTGTGTGTGTGTGTGTTCATAATCCGTACATAATGTTAGTGCAGAGCTCGTTGGTGTGTGATTACTTAGACCTAATGATAACAATAGAACGAGAGGCCATGCTGTTGGTAGGGTGTCAGTGTTCACCTACACGTGGAAAAAAGGCCCGAGAAAAACACAAAAGATCCATTTTTTTACAGTCACAAGAGGACAGTGCTCTCTTGTCAAGTCCATTTTCTTCTGCTGAAACTGTACTCTGTCCGATCAGTTTTCTTTGGATGAAAGAGAAGGACAGATACCAAAAAAAAAAAAAAAAAAACTTTTTAGAGCCACTATTGTTGAACTTGGAAATTACTTTGGCTGTCAACTTGGTATCGCTGAGATAAAAAAAATCTTCCATATTCATTACATCAGGTTGGTTTCTTCATTTGCACTTTACTATTACCTTCCTGCCTTCTCCCTGTAATGTTGGGCTCTCTCAAGTCTGCAGCAGGAAGGTTCAGTTGGAGGTGGATAACTCAGCCTTGTGGGGAGACGTGTAATTTCCTCTGCGTCTTTTGTCACTTAATTCTACGATCAGAAACATGACGCCTGCAAAACGAGCCAAAATATGCCCTCCTCCCCTTATCCAAGCTGTCAAGCACAAACTGTCCAGATTGGCAAGGGTTTTGTTACGGTGCATATCCTTTTCTGTGAATTTTTTTTGTATCAAGAGGTGTAGTGACCCACTGCCAAAGGCCAGAAAGTTAATCTCAGAAGGAAAGGTGGAACAAATATTAGTGTTTATTACTTTCCTCAATCTTTTGCAAAATTTGCGGATTCTCTATGCTGTTGCATGTCATACATTCAAATGAATACCATAAACTACATTGACCTTTGAACTTTTGTGCTGAGCTCATATAACTGTGATTCTTTTTTTTTTTTTTTTCTCTCGTGTAGGAATCGTGAGAGAACTGGCTCCGAGGTCAGACAGCAAACTCAAGGCCATCTCCACCACTCGGCTCACTCCTCAGCACCACCTGTGGTAGGTTGGAAGAGGGCGGGGATGGGGGTGGCGGGTGGGTATGGGGTCTGCTTGGCTTCACTCCAAAACGGAAATGAACTATTTGAACGAAAGAATAGGTACCTTGGGAATAAGGAAATTTGGCTTCTAGCTAGTATAAAGAAGGACATTGCAAGTTCTCCACTACAGTTTTGGACACACAGCTGCAAACAACTGATTCCATTTGGAATGGCTATTTTGATTGTGTAAGGCCTGAAGTGTATCCCTCAGGACCTGAAGCAAACACAGCACAGTAAATATAAAAAAAAATCCATTTCAGAAAATGTCCAAAAGCCCTGTTGTACTGAACCACAAAGTCATGTAACGCCTCTGGTGCTGTTAGGGAATACAAAGTGTAGTTGTGTTCACTACATCTCTGAATTTCTGCCATGTCAGATAGAATTTCTGTTGACTCAGGTTGCTACTTGTTTTATGTTGGTTGATACACCATGTTGCATTGTTCATCCAAACCCTTTTATAACCCCTTTTATAACAGCAGTAAAGTTCACTTCAGCTTTGTTTTTCAGCAGTGTTTTCTTTTGCCCTCATGTAGTGAACAAATATTTAGATTGCATTTAATTAGGGCATAGCATATGAATTCTGAGTAGTTTGTATGTATGTATTCATGTATATTCTCTTGCTCTCACTCACTCACTCACTCCCTCTCTCTCTCTCCCCCCTCCCCCCGGTGTGGCGTGCGTGCATGTGTGCGTGTGTGTTATGTCCCAACGTGGGTGTTCTCAGGCCACTTGTGAGTGAAGGCACGCAGTCACATGAGGACGAGGACAACTCTCAGCCACAGTTCCTCTACGTTCTGGCATTCATCCGCCAAGGTGAGGGAGGGAGGGAGAGAGAGAGAGATGGAGGGGAGGGGTGGGGTGGGTAGAGAATTTGTTCATGTTCTCCAGTCCTCTCCGGGCACACGAGCCAGGCAAGCTGGCAGCGTTCACAGAGATCTCTCCCCACTCAGCCACGCATGGCACAAAAACTACAGCTGTGGGCTGAGGGCGTAGCTGCAGATAAGAATTTAGATCGGTGTGGTTGAAACGTGCACAGACATGCTCATCTGGCTCCCCCTTACAGAGAAAGGGGGGAGAGAGAGAGAGAGAGAGAGAGATAGAAGTACAAGTGAAGACAGAGAAATGGGAAGAGATTTTCATCAGTCCTATGCTATGTTTTGTCATGCAGATATGTGGAAGATACAAGGCCCATTTGATAACAAAAAGGTACGGAATGTTACAACTCAGGAGAGCATTAAGGAAGTGATGACCACAACAAATAGCAAAACAAATGTCTGCGTCAGGATCTGACTTGTAGAGTGGAACCTGTAGGCGTTTTAACGTGACAAATTAATTCTGTGGAAAATTGGGTGACTGACAAGAAGCTCAACTCACTTGAAACCCTGAGGTCCCATTCCTCCCTTATTGATGACTGAGATGAAATCCAAAGTCAAGATAGTCTGAGTCTGGCTAGGTGGTCTAAGGTCAGGGACCAGCAGAGTCCCTCTTTGTCTATTAAAGAGAGAGCGATAGCAAAGGTGTATGATGACAGCGCGTGTCTGCGCAGCTCTCCCTGAGGTATCAGACAACGACTATACCCTTCCTCCCAGACACAGACATATACAATATACAGGACATCTATACACAGACACCACTCCAATCACCACCACACGGACACTAAAACACACACACGTTGTGCACACACAAACACATGCAACCATGTGTAGACAGATGGACACACACACACACACACCACACACACACACACACACACACACACACACACACACACACACACTCCAGCTTTGATCAGATCATGTAAATTGACTTGGAGGCTGATGAAAGGTCCTGTAAAGTGTGAACTGAGAAAGAATGAGATACCCCACAGTCCAACCCAATGTCAGGTCAGTGCAGTGCAAAATTACTCCACAAAGTCCTTCTAGCTCAGCCTGGGAAATTCCAGACCTGGAAAGTAACGCTGTATCTGGTCAGACATTTTGTTTTGTTCATCACTGACATCTATGGTAGTTTTTTGGTGTTTATGGTAGAATGGGTATGTGTACTCCTAATGTGTGTACACTACTTGCTTTATGTTGGTTGATACTCCATGTTGGATCGTTCATCCAAACCCTTTCATAACAGCAGTAAAGTTCGCTTCAGATTTAGTGTTTTCTTTTGCCCTCGTGTAGTGGACAAATATTTAGGTTGTGTTTTGATTTGTTCATCATTGGCGTCATCTATGGTAGTTTTTTGATGTTTATGGTGGAGTGGGTATGTGCACTCCTGATGTGTGTGTGTTCCAGTGACGCGTGTGTACTGTATGTGTGTACCCCATGGGATGGGTTAAATGCAAATGACATATATGCCCCCAGGACAACATAGCTACTAAACTTTGTATCCAATGTTGAGGCTCATTTTGCTTTTCCTCTAGATCATTCCTTGGCCCCTGTGACTGTGTTGGCCACACGGGAAACCCTGTACCTGGTAGACGAGGACCATCAGTGGAGCAAGAGTCAGCTTCCTGAGCCGACGCCCAAACAGGAGGGAGACGATCCCGGTGGGCGGGTCACCATCCGAGAGACTCAGCCAATCAGCTGCGTCAGCTCCGTTCATCTCTTCTCCTCCAATCCCTGCCGAGTGGATGTTCAGCTTTACGACGAGGTAAATGTTTACCCATGTTTATGGAAGGTTCCAGAGCGGAGAGGTGTGTGATATCAGTCTCAGGGGAGTTTCTAGACATTGTCGCTTGCTTCTGTTGCCAATCTTGGCAGTTAGTAAGGTAAAGTAAGGTTGACTGGTATTTAGCAAAAGCTTTTGTCCAAAGCAGCACTGACTTGCAACAAGGGGTTTAGGAATAGAACCTGGGTCACTTGATTGTCAGTCTCCACCTTGCCTGCCATATAAGTTAGTAATGGTAGTTGGGTATAATGATATAGCATCCAAGATTGTGACCTTAGCAGCACTTTCTAGAAACCAACCTCTGATTAGGGGCAATTTGAGACTGTTTGCCCCATTCATCAACCAAACTGTCCCTCTAAAAATACCTGTGTCTGTCATTTGGGAAGAGCATAAATTTCAAGGTCTCTTCCCAGGCTGTGCCTGCAGACCAACTGTTTCTTACATGGAATGTCGAGACCATTCCAGAAGCCTCAAGTGTTTTATTGACTTTGCTGCATGTGCATACATCACGCAAGCAGAGGGAAGAGATTGTGTCGCACAAAGACCATAGTTCTATAGACTGTTTCAAGAGAGTTTGAACTGGTGCTTGCTGCAAAGTACTTGTAATAATATTTTGAGGATGTTAATACGCTAATAATTAGTTAATAAGGCATGTGTAAAGCCTGCCCCTAGATGTTAGCGCTGTAGCTATTTGGTGCGCGCAGGAGCATAACTCTGTCTATCTTCTAATTCTTTTCATTTCCTTTTCTACCGTCATTCAGGGAGCTCAAATAACAGAAATATGTGTTAAACATGGCCAGAGTTCTCTTTTAACCTTTAAATAAGTGAGGAAATGCTTCATGTTGAAAATCGAAAATCCATTGTATCTCTCTCTCCCATCCCTCGTCCCCCTCCCCCTCCTGTAGGTGCAGAAGGAGGAGCGGACGTGGGCGCTGCAGGCGGAGTGTGGGGACGTGGTACAGGCTCTGGTGGAGTGGGTGCGCACGCAGTGGGAGGCCATGTTTGGGGTCAAGCTCAGCACCAGCACACGGGAGCTTCCCAGCTGAGAAAGGCATCCTCATCCTCATGACGGCCCCCCTCCCCCTTACATTTAATATTACTAGTCATCTCTCATATTCCTACTTCAGCTCTGGCCATGGATTATCAGTCTTTCTCTCTTTGCTTCCTTACTTACCCTTCTTTCTTTCTTTCTTTCTTTTCTCTCTTTCTTTTCCCTCTTATTTTTTCTCTTTTCCCATCTCCCTCCTCTACCTCCTTTTGTCTTACACTTTCCCTCCAGGTCAGTCTCTCTTACCAACTCATTTGCTTCCTTTTATCCATGGTCTTTCTCTCTAAGCTTACTTATCCAGACAGTCTTTTCTCTTTTTCTCTCTCTCTCTCCTTCCTCTATCTCTGCTTTTATCTAATATCCATCTTCCTGCCTGTCCCCCCTTTTTAATAAAAGCTGATCTGTTGGACTTGGCAACATGAAAACAGCAAAAATCACTCACATAAAATGGCGCACTTGAAGCGACCTGGGTAAAGGCCTGTGCAGCAAATGCACAGCACACTCACAGTCAGTCTCTCTCTCTCTCTCTCTCTCTCTCTCTCTCTCTCTCTCTCTCTCTCTCTCTCTCTCTCTCTCTCTCTCTCTCTCTCTCTCTCTCCCTCTCCCCCTCCCCTCCCTCTCTCTCTTTCTTTCTTTCTTTCTTTTTTATTGACTGGACTCTCTTGGCTTTCTACCAAAGCACCTTATGGCATCTATGCTCTGATATAACATGAGACTGGGAAGATGAGGGAATGTCCAGATCACCTTGGACAGTGCATTACTTCAGGAACTGTGTCTATGTGTCTATGTGTCTGTGTGTGTGTGTGTGTGTGTGTGTGTGTGTGTGTGTGTGTGTTTGTTTCTCTCTCTCTCTCACTCTCTCACTCTGTGTGTGTGTGGTGTGTGGTGTGTGTGGTGTGTGTGTGTGTGGTGTGTGTGTGTGTGTGTGTGTGTGTGTGTGTGTTTGTGCGTGTGAGAATTGATCTTGAAACATGCAGAGCCAGTACTGTCAGGCACTGAGTGAAGAGGCTTGGCAGCATTAGCCTCAGGACAGGGACTGTCACTAGCCTGACATGACCCCTTGGCTGATGATGCTGACTCTGACTGCTTATTACTGGAAATGTTTTCTGTTTTCTGCTTTTAATCAGTTGTCACTTTGTGCTTTTTACATGTTGGTTCTTTTATAGTTCCTATCATGCATTCAGCATGTGTTTAAAGTTTATGTAGAAAAACATCATTGACTGCATATGAAAGATTGTTTGTCAGTTGTTTTAATGGACAGATACGCATTACTGAAATTGCACATAGACTAATGTTTGTAAAAGGGAATTATCACATTGGTGGTTGTCAGTCTGTATTTATGTTTGACCACCAAGTTTAATTAAGTATTCGTGCCAAGTATGACTCGTACCAATAAATGCACTGCAAGGGTTTGGTATTGTTTTGAAAAATTGTTTAAAAAAAACAAGGTAACTGTGAGTGTTGCACCTTGAAACTTTCACTGTTGAAAGCTATGACAAATGGCATCAGTGTGTTTTCTATTTATTGTTCTGTAGCTATAAAATTAGTGTCAAGTTAGTGTTGAAAATGCTTTTTTTAATTTTGTTATAATAATAAAAAACATGGCCTATCTGGTTTACTTGCTATGTGTGGGTTTACTCTGAGGGAACATAACAGCTGGATAGTTTTATGGTTTTGGAATTGATATTCATATTTCCTACATTTTTGCCATCAGCATCTAGTGGTCTATCCCGACCCGTCTGATTCTCATTGTTTAGAAAACCCTTTGCAGATGTAGGTCCATTTTAATCACTGGCCCTTAGATATGCCCACACATTCTGCTCAGTTCTCCCAAGACCCCATGTTCACTTTCAGAGAGTGTTGCAGTGAGGACTGCATCTCGGCTGACAAAAAGCTGGTGCAAATCAGCATATTTTTGACTGTTTTGACTTTCTCAACAAAAGGGCTACTGCCTTTGGGGAAGTTCACCCCGGAGAGTTCAAAGGTGTTTGGGTTTGTGAAGATGGAAGAGTCTGTGACAGTGCAGGACTGTTCTGTGTCAGGTCGGCAGGCGTTTTGGCTCAAGGGCAACATTACCTACTTAGTCTTCATCTCCTATGGGACATAAGGCTTCAGTGAGCTCTCTCCATGGCATGCAGCACTTGGGCTGGGGTCACATTCTCTTTAACACATGCAGTCAAGGGCCACATTATTTTCTTATGTATTGATTATGTAGTGATGAGCTGGACAACCCAAACCAGCAATAGATGAGGTGTAATAAATGATCTAACAAACTTGTATACCTGCAGATACAAAATTGCCTTTGTATATTTTTATATTTGAATCTTTTTATATTATAGTTTTTCAGCAATTATAGACAACTTACTAGAATGCTTATATTTGCATAGTTGGAGGCAATTGGAGGCTAGCTGGTCATTATAAACAAACAATAGCCAGCTAGTTTTTCAGCAAATGTTTGAAATATACTAATATAATGATATAATAATATAATTTCTTTAAAGAATGTTAATGTTCATGGATCCAGATATTCTTTAGAGAATGGAATAATATAGAATGTTTAATCTAGTCTCCTAATAAGTTTTGAATCTAGTAACGAGGCCCTTCTTTCAGTCCTACATCCTCATTGGGGGACTGCAGCGCGACACTGTTGTGTTCTTCATGTGAGTTGAAGAGTGTGTGTACTGTAGACACTTGCTTCAGGGAGAATATCTTGTTTCCACCCTAAGTGCAGCATCAATAGCCATAATGGAACTGTATATCATCTCATGCTTGGATCGTATCCTACAGTAGCACTGGATAGTAACGTGTGTGTGTGTGTGTACATGTTAGCCTCACTGTTGTGAAACAGGATCTTTTCTCCATAAAAAAGGTCTTCCATGGGTGTTCTCAGGAACACGTTTTTCCCCTTTTTCGAGTGATTGTCAGTTAAGGTTCCTCAGAGTTATGTGGAAGAGTGGAGACCAGTCATGAGTGAAATTGTCTTTCACACCAAAGCATTTATTAAGGGTGAATGCAAGGCAAGACTATGAGGCAATGTAAGTCTACAGTCTAGACACTCGTGACAGTCAGGCTTACGCCTTCCTTAGCAGTGCTACATTTTATTCCACTCTCACTGGCTGAATGCCAATGTCCCCACAAAGCCCAAACTCCTAACTGGAATGAATCAGCCAATCATGAGGCAGATTTATTCTAGTTATAGGAAAAATCCAATTAGTCAATCGGCACATATCCCTGTTCTTTGAGGCTGCCAAGTGTTGTCACTAGGTATAAGAACGTCAGCATTTGATACTCACTGTGAACTGGCAGTGAACGCTAACAGATAGGGGCATATGAAATCTAAACTTCCTTGCCCTCATTGGTTAACATTGGCTGCTGTGTTGCTATTTGGTCTATGTTCCACCAAATTCTGTCGTTCATTCATTCATTCATACCTACCAACAGCACTCGGCAATGTGAACTACGGGTTGAATCACTCAAGTCTTTTAGGGCTCAGGTCTTAGACACACTCTCTAATTCTGCATTGTAGATTAACACGGATGTCACCCAAACATTGAGGAAATATATATGGAATATTTTAAAGTTAAACAAGTCAAGATATGGTTTATATTTTAGATTTTTCAATATAGATTTTGCTTTAATGACATCTTTGCACACTCTTGGTATTCTCTCAGTCACCTTCATGACAGAGCCACCTGGAATTGTTTTTCAAGTGTTGAAGGAGTTCCCAGAGGTACTGAGCCCTGACTGTCTGCTTTGCCTTCAGTCTGCAGTCCAACTCATCCCAATCCATCTCAGTTGAGTTTGGTCATGGTGATTTTGGAGACCCGGTCATCTGACGCAGCACTGCACCGTGCTTTTTCTTGGACAAATAGCCCTTACATATCCTGGAGGTGTAGGATTATTGTCCTGTTGTTAAAAAGAATGGTCCCACTAAGGATGGTCGCACTCCATGTAAACCAGAAGGGATGGCATGACACTCCAGAAGGCTGTGATTGCCATGCTGATTTATTTTGCCTTGGATTTTGAATGAACATGACATTTCTCTAACAACAGTATCCATTACCATCTGATTCCTCCTGCATAATCTTTTGGTCCAGACCTGACCCAGAGATCTGTTACGTCTTGGCCTTAAGAAGGGCGTGTGGGGAACCTAGAGTCTGCTCGTTTCTGCATTTTGACCTCTGAAACAGAAATTGTGCTGGCTGCTTAAGAGAGAGCAGAACATTACCATCTATCCCTGACAGTGGCTTTCACTCTCATAAAAGCTCCCATAAACAACCTTGCAAGTGGTCTATGCATAATTAGTCTCCTGTTCTCCCTCTGTTTACACTGACGTTCCTCTAGCAGTCATCTGATCACACAAAAAGTTCTGTCTGGTGACATCTGAAAGCATTTAAGAACTTTGGATGATCAGTGTGAAAATGTCACTTTCACTACACTGTTATTTCCAAACCCGAACCTCATGTATAGTAAACTTCAAGGAGGTTCTAGAGGTTTAGACTCAGTTACTCATCAGCGCGGAGTGAGAAGGTTTTTCTGTTTAGGGGCAGGACTGGCACAGACTCTCGTCTCTTTTCTTGTCTCAACTGCTGGTTACTAGGATACAGCCATGTAAACAGAGCATCCCCTAGCACACACACACACACACATTCAGCGAGAGAGAGATGGGGGAGAGAGAGGACTCTAAATTGTTGTATATACATAGTTGTAAGTCATGTCCTGTGTGAGCAGATTGGCTCGTCTAAACCATGCTGCACATCTAGCATCAGACTGGAGACTCAAACCCCACACACATGGCGCAGCCCTATACTCAGACTGATGACCAGGTCCTCTTCTGCTGGTCTTTTCTCCTCACAACAGCATACTTGTCTAATTGAAGCTGAATAGACATAACTTTACAGAACTCGAGGACAAGTAATGGATCTGTGGCTGGACATTTCCAAAGAAAACCTCTTTGTATTTGAATATCCCATTTAAAGACAGAAAAACAGCACATGTGTCCAACAACGATTATACTGATGTGGGTTGCCTCAGTATTTGTGTAACATTTTTGTCTCAGTTTGATCTGAAGCAAATTGTTTAGATTTGGAAATGAGGGTTTAGGGGCTGGCTTGGATGTGCCCTTCTCCACGCTGCGTCCTTGCAGTGTGCTTTATCTCACTGCAAAGAGGCTTAGGCTCATTTGTTTGAGCTGAGTATACACACACGTCCTGAGAACTGCTGTCTACATCCACATCTGGAACGGAGGTGGCATCCCACAGTGTTCTTCTGTGGTCCTTGCATGGACATGTCCACTTTTCAACTCTGGAAATAGCTATGTGTGCACAAATATGTGTGTGTGTGTGTGTGTGTGTGTGTGTGTGTGTCTGTGAGTCAGTGAGAGAGAAAAGAAGTACTATGCAACTCTAACTCCTCTCTCTCTCCCTCTCAAGTTGATTAGAAAATTGCATAGTGCTCAATCTGCACAATCTGAGCAATAAGCATCTGAAGGACACTTGTGTTGTTAGCTGTCTGGACAAACTGATAAGCCACTTTTGACACGCATGCCACTCTCACAATCTACATTCCACTCTGTTAGTTGACAAATACATAGGCTGGTGTTTGTCAACAACCCTAAATTTGTTATTAGAGAATTTCTTTTAGTCTATCCATTAATGTTCTTAGAGAAGGAAGGGAATATGGTCACTAGGCCTATATCAGTATCACAGTAATGATGGTCATAATTCCAATACATTTTGAATTCAATCATGTCTCAATTCATACATCGACAGCTGGAGTTTTTTTTTTTTTTTTTTTTTTTTCCAATACATTTTTTTATTTATTTTTTAAGACGGTTACCTGTAGAACACTATTATTCATTATTTGAGTAAGCTATACAGGAAACTATGGGGTTTATGAGGAAAATCTGTCTGCGCTATACCGATATTGGTATTGTGACAAGAAAGAGGGACCTGCCTCTTGTTTCGCTCAAGGGGCCCATAAACTGGGTAGGGTTGCAAGAGATCTGAGGGGGAGGAGGATGGGGGAGGAATTTGGAAAGAAACCTCTCTCTCTCTTGCACTCTCTCGCTTTCTCCTCGGACTCTGACATGGATGAAAATGTCACATGGTAGGCTACCAGTCGCCATTGAAAGGGTTAATCTAGAAGTGGTTAAGTTAATGAAGTTCAGCGGTGCGAAAGAGAGGAGTTATTTTGGATAACAAACGCGACTGCTCAACTTCCAAAGTTACTGGGAAAGAAAGTTTGAAGCCTTAAAGTAAGTTTGTAACTTGAGATGTTAAGTGACTAAAGGAAACATTGTTTAACTTTTGGCTACTTTTTCTTGAACCTTAAGGCGCATCTGCAATGATGTGTGAGCGTTCTTAAGAATAACTTGCACGTGTGAGCCTCCAGTGTGAATGTAGCCTATTTAGCATTCAATATATTAACCGCATTTCTTAACGTGTAAAGATTTTGGAGACTGACTTTAAACTAATTTTCTGAATACACTATTACGTTCCATTGTGGTACGAAATAAAAGATCTTTTCGCAGGTAGACTTGGTAATTCAAATGTGTAACACGTCGATGCTTGTAACATTAACCAACCTGGTGAACCCGACTTTGACTTGGAATGCTCAGATGTCGCTTAGTTCTTACTTTGAATGTCTTCTTGGGGATTGCTAGAAAATCAGACAATTGTCTCCAGTGTTGGCTTACTTCAACCAGTTGGGAAAGTGGGGATCTTGACAGTTTGAGATTATTTTTGTTGTGTAACGTTAGTCTCGTAGAGGATGGAGCAGGGAATAAACAGGTGTAGTTTGCATGGTTGGGCTATATCTAACCTGTCGCACAGTGAACTTCAAATTCAGTAGGCTACAGCCTGTGCTAAACTATGGATTACGCGAAATAAATCATTTGTCATTTATCATGTTGTCATTCTCACTTGTCATCAAGATTCTTTTACTCTTCCATTATTACATCAAAGTTGCAACCTTTCGAAACTAGTTTGTTCTTTTCTTTGATGTTGCATTACGGTTTGCCAGTCTGGGATCACGTAAAATGTCAGTTTTATCAAGTCTTGACTTGAGGTTGAGGTGTGTTTAGACCCTTCGTTCATGGTTGATAGGAGGATGCCAGGCTTAATTTAAATTACGTGAGGGATTAGGGGTACTAATGTTTTTCCTTTTGGTTACTGCATTGTGCCCAGTAATACCCAGTCAGCACTCCCCCCCCCCCCAACACACACACACACACACACACACACACACACACACACACACACACACACACACAGTCTTTTTGTGTAGTAGATCTTTGTGTAGGGGTGGAGGCCGCAGGCAGAAGGTGTGTGCGTGTGTGGAGGGGGGAGGGGGGGGTTTGGATTGGTCCCCCTTTTTGCATCACTCCCCTTTTCTTGCCAAAGAGCCCTGTGTATACATTGTCTTCAACATGGGCACAAGCATTAAAAGAGGTATTGGCTATAGGAGAAACATTTATAGAGTGTACCAAGTTTAAAAAGCTTTTAGCGCTGCAGCTTTTAGATTCCTCAGGCTGCATTTCTGCCAAGGCATTTGGTGTGTGTGTGTGTGTGTGTGTGTGTGTTGTGTGTGTTGTGTGTGTGTGTGTGTTTGTGTGTTTGTGTGTTTGTGTGTGTGTGTGTGTGTGTTTGTGTGTTGTTTGTGTGTGTGTTTGTGTGTGTGTTTGTGATTTGTTGGCCAACAAAAAGTGCTCCAGGTTCAGGCGGGTCGACAGCCAGCCTCTCCCGAGCCACTCCTGCGTTCCACAGGTGCGTGCCACAGGTTCTGGATCACTCCTGTCTGACGCTCATCTTCACTGCAGCCTGCTGTGACTTGCTGGCTCGTCCTTTTGAAGTCACTTCTCCACAGCTGAGCTGAAGCCCTGTTGCCTGGTGATGATGAAGGGTTGCCATAAAGACAGGAGGTAGAAAAAGAAGGAGCTTCTGCAGTGGTGGAGGGTTGGGGGTGCAACAGATGTTGTCTCCCGGCTTTCTCTGACTTCACAGCCTCAGGGGCACCTCACATGTGTCTGAGCTGTGCAAAGGTGTAAATCTGGGTCCAGTGGGGATTTCTCTTTTATCTGATGGGAGTGATCAAAACATCCACTCAAAATTTTGTAATGGTAAATTTCAATTTGCTAGTGGAATGGAGAAATAACAGGCTTATTGAAGTAAGGGTGACATTAGGAACTGCAGCAAAGCTGCAGTATTTTCAACCCCTGTTGTAATGAAGTAGCTGTGTGAAGGATATCCTGTTCTTCTGAAAAGTATTTACATATAGTGTTCACCACCCCAATCATTGGCAAGTCTTGCTTTTGGGTAGCGCCTTGCTGTAAGAGTGCCTTGCGTAGCCAGCTCCCCGAATCCTTAAGGCCTGTCGTATGTGGGCAAAAGAGATTCCATAGGCTTAGAAAGGGGGTGGATGATGTGAAACGCATACAGCAGACCCTGCAGCTGTTGCACAATTCTCTCCCTATAGAGCGCTTTAATACCTGCATTGGGTCAAGTCTATATGGTAATATGTCACCCCACTGTGTATGCCTTGAAGGAAAAACCTCCAAGCTCCAGGACTGCAGACTGTTGTAAAGTAAGTGTGTGTGTGTGTGTGTGTGTGTGTGTGTGTGTGTGTGTGTGTGTGTGTGTGTGTGTGTGTGTGTGTGTGTGTGTGTGTGTGTGTGTGTGTGTCTGTCTCCCTTTTTTATCTCTGTTTTTAACAAGAGAATGCACGATTCTCCTACTGCTACATTCTGCCTTGCACGAGGTTGGTAGATAATAACAATATTTAAGTAGGGAGTTGATATGGAGACGTGCATATCTAGGGCAGAGCTTCATCCAGGGCAGAGCCAACATGGTCCAGTGCAGGTCAGAGAGGGCTTCTGTCTTTGTCCAGTTGGAGCATTGGAGGATGGCTCCAGAAAGGGATATTGCGCAGTGCTGTGTGCGTGTGGCCGGCAAACAGCTTGGCTGTTAACTCGTGCGTGCACACACACAAAAAAAACAAGCGATCCAACACTTTTGAAGGGTGACATTTGTGTGCTCATTGGTGTATTTTGAGCTGAGATTTTGTGAAGTGGACTTTTCTGATATGCTGAAACATTATTTTAGCAAATTTAAGAGGCCAGTGTGGCTTACACTGGACATGTGCCACTGTGTGGATGGAGCTGTTTGGCTGGACAGGAGATGGGCAGCTGCTGACCTGTGTGTGAAGCAACCTTGGTGATCCCGCTTCAGTTTGTAGAAAAAATAGTGTTTGTTTTTGTTTGTTGTTCTTTGACCTTTTTGGGACATTTCTGCCTGTCACTTCTCTTCTTTGCTTTACAGTCTCTGCCTTTCTCTTTCATTTTTTCTCTCTCTCTTCCCTCTGTCCTGTGGCCCTCATGGGTCTCAAGCAGAACTATCTGGAAGGCAAAGCAAGGCAGTTTTGTATGTATAGCACATTTCGTACAACAGCAGTCCAGTATGCTTTAAATCAGTGGAACTGAGGAACATTCAGGTCAGCAGATAATAAGGGGGATAAAAATGAAAAGGTAATAAAATAATAGTTTAAGAGAAAATAGCAGAAAATGCACGAGACTGGATATGTTTAAGATCTAATCCAAGGATCAGAGTTTGTTTTTTGTTTTTTTAGGTTGTGTGTAACATTGGTCAGATTTGAGTTGCTGGAGATGTTTGATTGATGTTCATTCCATAGCGTGGGTGTATGAGGGGTGTGGTTGCAGGCTTTTAAGGTGCAATTAATCCATGTGATGGTTTTAAAAGCCTGTCTTTCTGTCTTCCCTCTGTCCATCTGTCTCTCTGTCTCTGTCTGTGTCAGGATCAGGCCTGAGAGGGCTCCTCCTGCTACAGCGTCAGCA
This sequence comes from Tenualosa ilisha, assembly GCA_015244755.2. Taxonomy (NCBI): domain Eukaryota; kingdom Metazoa; phylum Chordata; class Actinopteri; order Clupeiformes; family Clupeidae; genus Tenualosa; species Tenualosa ilisha. The sequence goes on along the minus strand of PYXC01000495.1, from coordinate 7,177,332 downwards.
TGAGTTGGAGCTTCCTGACCCATCTGCTGGAGGAGATCTCCAACCACTCCACGTTCGTGGGCAAAGTGTGGCTGACGCTGCTCATTATCTTCCGCATCGTGCTAACGGTGGTGGGCGGCGAGACCATCTACCACGATGAGCAGAGCAAGTTTGTGTGCAACACGCAGCAGCCCGGTTGCGACAACGTCTGCTACGACGCCTTCGCGCCGCTTTCCCACATCCGTTTCTGGGTCTTCCAGGTGATCGTCATCACCACGCCGTCCATCATGTACCTGGGCTACGCCATGCACCGGATCGCCCGGTCCAGTGACGAGGACTACCTGCCACGGCGGCGTAAGCGGGCGCCTGTGGTCGCGCGGGGTCACCTCCGCGACTACGACGTCATGGACGATCACGAGGAAGTGCCCATGATGACCGAGGAGGTCGAGCCGGTCAAGGGGGACGCGGGGGCGGAGGCCAGCAAGACGACGGTGGCAGTCCCTGAGGGGACGGGGTCGAAGCATGACGGGCGTCGGCGTATCCTGAGGGACGGGCTGATGAAGGTGTATGTGGTGCAGCTGCTGTCGCGCATTGCCTTCGAGGTGGCCTTCCTGTTCGGCCAGTACGTGCTGTACGGTCTGCAGGTGGACCCATCGTACATCTGCATGCGTAGCCCCTGCCCACACACTGTCGACTGCTTTGTCTCAAGGTGGGTGGCTAGCCGTCTGCAGAAGTGTCTGGAAGGGTTTTTATAAGCAAGAAATATCAGGGAGAGTGTTTCAAGCATGGTGTAATGACAAACCAAAGTAACTTCACCATAACTGGGAATCCTTCTAAAATTGGAGCCCAAGACTTTATGAAGAGTGTGTGTTTATATTCAACTTGTTAATGCACATTTGAGTTATTTGAATAAGAAATCCTCAGTCCTCTATCTTCATCTTCCTAAAGTGAAAATAAGTTTCATTTGCTTAATGGGGGGTTGATTAATTTATTATGCGAATATGGCATAATGCGTTAAAAGTCGATGGATTTGGTGATTAATTTTCATATATTCACATTTACTGCAACCAAGTTCAGCGATCGTAACATTTTGAAATGATTTGCTTTGGTTCCCATTCATCTCTATGGGCGATGATGTATAAAACATTTTGCAACATTTTGTCATCTCGAACTGGAGGTGCATATCTCTTCATAGACGTTGTCCTAGCAACATTACATTTTGATCCCACAGATGTCAGAACATTTCTCTTGATTAGACTAACATCTATTTTTAATACAGTTGATGAAGATGCACACTGATATGTATATTCTTGAGCTGAATTTTTATTAATGCAAATATGAAATGCAAAAAAGTTGAATGGAAGCCTGGCTAGTGTTTACCACCTAATTGCCTTACTCAGATATCTTATGTTATATAACAACTTGCTTGGAATGCCTCTTCCCCCAAGATTTAAATTCTGTTGTCTTATCTGTATGATAACAGCATAAGCCTGATGTTATTTCAGAATGTAGTATTTTATGTGACTCTGGATGCAGTGTGTATCATGAGGACATTCTTGGGTCAGTTTAAACAGTTCTGTCATTTACATAATTTTATGGCGCTGATCTCTATGAATATGAATGTGTCTTAGAATGTTGCCTTGCTAAAGCAGAGAGGGTAGATCATGGGGTATCATTGCCTGAATCTTAATGTCCTCCTAAGCACTGAACACTCAAAGAAGGAACGGGCATGAATCAACTTCATGATTGGCTGATTCATCCTAGTTGAGTCTTTGAGTTGAGGGTTTTGTGCTTTGGGTCAGGGGAGACTTTGGGCTTCAGCCATCATTTCCCCCAATAACCAGGGTAAATGCATTGATTTTTGCAGTTGTTTTTCTTCTGTTGTTGCGTAGGGGGGGGCCATCCCTCTGAATGTTTTTTCTGAATCAATCATGATCTGATTTAGAGTCCTTGTGGGTAGTGTACTGCAGTTGATGCGTGGGTGCAGTCAATACACGGTTTTGTTTTTTTAGTTTACATAAAACCCTTAACCCTGGTTTAGACATGGTGTGGCTTATATTCAAGAAGTTACTGTGTAAAAACTTGTTTGAAGTGGCCATCTGGCTTGCTCAAGGCAATGCATTCTGGACCTGATATAGTCATCATGTTATGGCATCTCTGACCTTTTTCATCCGAACATCACCGTAGGGCTACCATACAGTACTAAAACCTCACATGATCAAAAGAACTTCAGCTAGATCAGACATGGCTGAACCAATCAATGGACTGAACCAAACGAGTACTTGACCAATGGCCATTGCACTACTAGGAAATAGGTGCCCACCATGGTGATCGCCAGCCGTTCTTCTCGATCTTGTTAGATGTCATGTCATGCCAGCCAGCCAGCCAGCCATTTCAAACAAGCTCTATCTATGTCTTTGACTAAAGCTGGCCTATAAGCATTCACATGCACAAATCAAGATATGTTACTTTTGAATGTGTTTTAACTGTATATTACTTAACTTTTAATGTGTATTTAACTTCCAGGTCTAGTTGTTGCACTTTTCATCTTTTCATTAATTCAGCCCCTCTTCACTGTGCACTTGCAGGCCCACAGAGAAGACCATCTTCCTGATTACCATGTATGTGGTGAGTTCACTCTGTCTGCTCCTCACCTTCCTGGAGATCTGCCACCTGGGCTTCAGTGGCATCCGGGACACCCTGAAGGGGCGCTCCAGGGCCCGGAGGCACCCCCAGCACCCCCACCACAACCCCAGCCTCCATTCGCTCAGCGCTTCGGGCCTTCCAAGCCACCTCGGGTCCTCCTCCATGCTGAAGCGCATGCCCTCTGCCCCGCCGAGGTACTCTGTGCTGAAGAAGGACCCCTCCAACAGGTTCCCCAGGGACCCCAACCCTGGCGACTCGGGCCGCGAGTCCTTGGGCGACGAGCCGTCGGGCCGGGACCTGGAGCGCATGCGGAGGCATCTGAAGATGGCCCAACAGCACCTGGACCGAGCCTACCAGAGCGAGGAGATGACGGCGGTGGCAGCACCGTCCCGGAGCAGCAGCCCAGAGTCCAGCAGCGGCAACCCAGCCGAGCAGAACCAGCTCAACTACGCACAGGAGAAGCAGGCCAGCACCAGCAGTGACAAAGGTGTTTGCGTGCGTGCGTGCGTGCGTGGGTGGGTGGCTGTGGGTGTGGGTGTGTGCCTGGGTGTGTGTTTGTCTACATGAAAGCTTAGACACTGAGTGCCTGTGTGTTTCTCTGTGTTTGAGAGAGACAGAGTGAGTGTGTGTGTGTGTGTGTGGGAGAGAGAAAGATTGTGCATGTGCTTGCATACAACTCATTATGTGTGGCCCAGCGAGTTTGTATGATTGCTTGTCTGTGAGACCATTCATTTGTGATCTTTTCCTCTGTAGTTTCACCTCATAATATTGACATTCCCCAAGTTTAATAATGCTTAAGTAGGTCCCTGATTATCTCTGTAATAAAAGTGTTTGATCTCTTGCTCTCTATGTGGTTGTGTTATCAGCGTCATCCTTTTTCCAGTAATCACAATCAGGATGTGATTCATTTTCTGATTTTGTTTTGACAACATTGGAGGCTAATCATTTTTTTTTTTTCTGTCTTCTAGGTGTTCATGCCTGAGATCTTTGTGGTCTAGTCTGCCCTTCAACAGCTCACACTGGTATTCAGGAAGCACATTTAAGGATGGCGGCCATAGATTTGCTTTGTGAAGATATGTATGTTATGATCTGTGTGTGTGTGTGTGTGTGTGTGTGTGTGTGTGTTTGTGTGTGTGTGTTTGTCTGTTGGATGGGTGGTGTTTGTACTGGAAAAGTGCCTTTCAGTATTAAGGCCAGTGAACTCTAACGCAAAGTGCGCAGTGTGAAAAGCTCCAGAGATGAATCACCAAGCGGGCCAATCCCACTGGTGCTCCAGATTGCCTATCCAGATCCCCCAACCCTCATGTCCCAGCATGCTTTAACACACCCCATCACCTCACCCCTGAAGCATCGCCGCCTGCAGTTCTGCCGTTGTTCATCACCCACGCAATGGCCAAAGGTGACGATGCTGAGTCGTGTGTGTGGTTTTTTTTTCCGTCTTTGGACACTTTTTTTTTTTTTTTTTTTTTTTCCTTTTTTCCAAAGGGTTTTTTATGTTTTGTTTGCAGTAATAACAATGTTGGTTCTGGCTCAACAGATACTTTTCCCTTTGACCTTCCAGATAGTGGGATGGTTGTCGGATCAAGGCCTTGCCATAATACATGGCCGACCTGGGCTCTCCCACTAAACAGAACATTCCAGCTCTTAAAGATGAGCCAAAGTGTGTGTGTGTGTGTGTGTGTGTGTGTGTGTAGTGGTTGGAGGTGTTTTGGAGGCGACAATGAGACACACACACACAGTGTTGTTTTTGGATGGTGAGTCAAGTGTTAGAAGTCCTGTCATCTGTCTTCTTGTCCCAAACTGCACTGACTCAGGAGGGGAGTGGCAGTTCATTTCTGTTGAGCAATACTTCTCAGATATGCCACTTGCTTCGAAGAATCTTCAAGTCACCAACGTCACATGGCTTCGAAACTCCCCGTGCCTTCTTCAAAACTCTCTTAGTCTGAACCAAGTGCTTTGCACAGATTTATCCTCCCCTCAGTCACGCCTGCGCAATCTCAGAGCATTTTTTTTTTTTTTTTTCTATCTCAGCCAGTTGGCAAATTTGGAGGGATACCTGGAAAATGCTTGAATATCTTGGCTAGTTTAACCTTTGCTTTTCTGATCCTTTCACTTATTTCCTTGATCTTGCGTAGCTTGTCAAATACCCAGAATGAACAGACTGCCCTGAGTATCATTCCAATTTCTATTAATTTTTAAGGTCCTTACAATTACTTTGGAAAAGCTTCCAGAAAACCTGTACAAAAACTGGAGTTTTTGAATGTCATGTCATCACTTAACTTTTTGTATGGTCTAATGTCTTCAAAGAACTTTCTTGGATTGTTTTTCATTGTTTTGTTTTAATATGTTGCACATTGTGGTTTACGACACGTTTTTTTTTTTTTATTGATTTGATGCTGAACCGCCAAATGCTTGTATCTTGTCTGCCAGTCTTGTGGTCTAGAGGTGGGTGTCTGTCAAGCCCTTCGGCTTGGCGTTATTGAAGAGCCGCTTGATTGATGTGACGTTTCAGAAATGACTGTCAGAACAACGAGAGAAATTATCAAGCGTGAGTTGTGCTTGAGACATATGTGTGGTAGTTTATGCGAGCTTTACAAATGTGTGTTATTGTTATTTTTGTTATATGATGTGTTAACAGATGCTGTTTGCAGTGGGGCTGTAGAAAACATACATTTCAAAATCACCAAAGTAGCCAAAGATGTTGCTTGATGTAAGTTGCTATTTTTGTAGAAAACTATTGTAAGTTGAATAGAAATGGAAAAAATAAAGTGGGCATATTTATACATGGTGTAGTGTTCTCTTAAAAAGCGCATGCATGTCCCAAACATTGTTGCAAAAAGTATGTCCACTACCAGTTACCGTTGATATAGTTTCGTCTCCCTCTAGTGGCGGAAAGCAACACTACACTTGTGGTGTAATGAAAATCTTTAATAACAAACACATCTGAAACAATTAACTTTGAATAGCGATAGCGGCACAATTATTTCATTCCACAATGATTAGATGGTTGTACTGATTGTACTAATTTTTTTAAAAATGTGGCCATTAATGATATCGTATTTTGATTTAACTTCTAAAAGTGGAAGGTACAGGAACATTATCAATGTCCGTGATGCAGCTAATCAGATACAGGTGCATTCCTCGGGTATGATGTTGGGAAGCGTTTCATACTTCAAGGAGACGCCACCATCAGACGTGGTTGTGAAACGCAGGGACTTCATGGTTCCAGGAACAGGGGCGCAACACTGCTTGATGCCCAGCACCTTGCTGTGCTGGGAATTGGCGCAGGTGCCGTGACAGTAGTTAAAGGTGAACTCTTTGGGGTGCACGATCCAGTTGTCCCAACCCAGCTCGGCGAATGAGATGTCGATCTTCTGGAGGTGGCAGTCGCTGCTAGGGTCTGTCTTATCTGATGAGGTCCGCTGAAGGACGTTCAGAGCGGCGGGAGACCACGGGATGAGAGGCGAACGGCGGGAGCGCTCCGGCCCTTTAGGTACTGTGTGGAGGTGCACGAAGGGACTTTTGTCTGGTTCAGACTCAAGGCACGCGCACTCTGAGCAACGCACCTGTAGGATGAACGGGCCCTCCGCCACGGCTGGGTGAAGGTCTCTCTCCAGGTGGTAAATGGTCCAACCGTCGTCGCTGCGTTTGCCCGGGGCGTCGGAAACCTTCAGCAGCTCCTGCCTAGAGGTGAGAATGTAAACTGGAGCGTCGACTGCTTCTCCCGCGTAAAACCAGAAGCGGGCTGAAGTAACACTTGTCTCCTTGTTGTCCAAGGAGGGCTGAAAATAGTAAGTGAAGAAGCCGTTGTTTGCAGTCTCGGAGGAGGAGGAAGCGTCGGGTGTGTCTACACAAGTGGAATCTATAATAGAAATAGAGAAAAAAAATAACCAAGCATGTACAAAACTAAGTTGTGGCCTGAACGTAAAAGTGAATAAAAGAATGAATAAAATCTTTATCATTTGTTTCTTGACCCCCCCCCCCATCCAGACTTTCCTTCTCTAACCGTAGCACGTTATGCACAGGCATGTAACACTTATCTGCTACACTTGCCACACTTATGAGTGAAACCATGCATGTTCTCTGTTAAAAAAAAAAAAACCCTGCCTGTTTAGTCCAAACATGTACAATTGACCAGTGTATAACTGACAAAGCTCTTGAAAGGATTGATTACTTGCCGACAGTGGGAAACAGAATGACCTCTGAAATATCTTGATGTTGCCTATTGTGTGCATCCAGGTCTCCCCGACTATGGCGAGAGCTTCGCCGGTGGGCATGCTCGGGCTCTGTGTTCTCTGCTTGGGGTTGCTGTTCTGGTGGTTTTGGTGGCTCTTCCAGCCCCAACCCCTCCAAGATGCGCTGTCTCACCCAGTCCAGCACCAGTTCCCGTGGGATCTCGGGGTCCCCTCGGCATGCTTCAGACTCCAGCAATGCCCAGAGAGCCAGGAGGCACAGGGCAGAGAGAGGAGCCCTGGAGAGACTCTTGTTCATCTGCATTCTCTTTCTCTACCCACTGTAGGTCTATGTCTTGATGTCTTGACTGTCCACCACTCACATATATGTTTCACAAAGCCTTTACAGTCATATGAATTTTGTATCCAGTACCATGCCAAGACCTCCAGTCATAAACACAGACCAGAATGTTCACTCTTGGACTCTTGAAATTCCACAAGTGAAATGTCCAAAATCTCATAAAAAGAAAAGAAAACCTTTCTTTTGACCCAGAAGTTCACCTCAGTGTAACAATGTCACCTTTACCTATCTTTTTCTTCTGTTAGTTCAGTCTTGAATGGTTGGCATTCACGTTGCACGACTTCTCAATCCAGACAAGCTTTTCATGGAAACTGAGGTTGTGGCTAAATCTCTAGAGATGCAGTTCCTTTGTGTCGAGTCGACTCCCCTCCCCTCTCAGTGTTTCTGTGTTGTCTGATATGTGTAACCTTTTTCAGCCACCCTCACTCCTGAGCAAAATTCTGACACATGTTTGGGTTCACGCTGCCATCTGAACAGGAGGACTTTGGCTTTGGAGAGTTGCCGGTCCAACAGGAAGAGGCTAAAACTAATCATTTTGCCCCTTCACTCATAAAAGAGGTGTTGTCTGACCTTGCCTTACATTTACTGTTACATTGCAAATGGGAACGTGAGAGTGTCACCAAGATAGTGTGATGTGTGTGTGCACACTGTTTTTGTGATATGTGGGGCACATAGAGAAATACCTCTCACTCTCTTTGTAGATGATGTGAAGAGGGTAGGGAGTGTATTTTTCTTTAGCCAAGATAGCACAAACCCAAACAGCAGTTAAGGAGATGAAAAGGACAGAGAGAGAAAACACCATGTGTGCTGTGTATTGTTTGTTTCTAGAGTACACGCACTCAAGATGGCACTGCATTTGGATGACAGGAAAGGCATTCTGATGTGGCTTAGCTAAAACCAGTGTACATGTGTTTTACAACTCTTTACAACTCTTTTGTTTATGTGGGGTTTTTTTTGGTTTGTTTCTTTTTGAAAGTGTGTAAATAATATCTTCTGTTTCTTCAGAGTTCTGTTATGGACTTTAACACTTTCAACACCTCATACTTTTTGCTAGCCTGAATGAGTCTGCTGCTAGCAAGTTTTGTAGACCTGTCTGGAGCACAACTTCCAAATCACAAAAACCCCAGGAACCAATCACAACTGTTTATCCCGCATAGAGTGGGCTTTATATGTTGACAGACAGAACAGTGCACTCAGCAATCACACAGTCATCAACATCAATCAGTCATCAACAGCCATGTGTTAAATCACATGGACGTGCATTTTCCTTCAAATTGGGTAAACAACTGCATTCAAAAAGCATTGTTTACTTGAGACATTAGAAGTAATACAACTCCAAAACCACTTTACAGCAGAAATTCGGTGTGATTCAGTCCTGTTGTTAGAGGTCACCGAATGCTATCTTGTAGGAAAAAGAATGAGAAAATTGACAACATAGACCAAATAGCAAACCAGCAGCTGGCATTAGCTGAATGGGGCATGGGAAAATGAAATTGTATCCATTTGTTTTGTTCTTTTTCTTACTGACAGTACTCTGCGACCTCAAACAACAGCTGATTTCACACCTGATTCATTTACACCTGATTTCTCCTTTAATCTCAATTTAGATTTTGGAAGTAACTTTTATTTACCCATCATAACTCTTTGTTGTCTTTTATAATCTTTCCACATCTGTCAGTGATCATGAATCATCAATCAAATCAGTAGCAAACCCAGTCACCCATAGGTTCCTCCTGACTAATCCTGAGACAATTTCTCCCCTCACTGAGAATCTGCCTGGGAATGGAAAGGAGACAGTGAGTAATATTTCTGCACCTGTTTTCTGGCCTGTTTTGACTGAGTGGAGAAACCACATTGTTATCACTGTGCAGCGGCCTTGAGAGTGAAGTTGTTTCTCTGCCTTGGTTTTGTGTTTTCCACAAGTTACTAAACTTTACAACAACACCCAGAGAACACACCCTTCAGAGAACCACACTCCACACTCTCACACACACACTCTATTTAACAACATTATTCAAAAAGATACCAATAAACTATAGCTTTGTTTGAACCTGATTTATGAAAGTCATTAGTATGGTTTAAACCAGGCTACAAATAGACAACTACCGGTAATTATTAAATGGGCTGAATGGCTTTTGCTTCAGCTGTTTGGTTTGGTAAGATTCAAGAATGCCACATAGTGATAGAAAACTGTCCTTGGTTTTAGGCTCAAAGAGTGGATTACAATAAACTGAAATAAGAAATGAATGAAATGAAATATGAATAAAATATTTACAGTGACATATTTAAAATCATTTTGAGCCCTAAACTGTGAGTCGTTCAAACAGAGGAGCATCCTGCATCTCCATTCAAACAATTATAATACCACCAACAGCAATGACTAAGTAGACCTACTTTATCATAGGACATTTAATTTTCACCAATATCAGTTCAATTACTCCAACAATGCTTATCAGTCTATAGATTATAGTTTTCAACTTCGACTAATTATCATAGACCAGGGCTGAAATTCAAGACTGCACTCTGTTGCGTTGTCGTCTCTAAAATAATGCAGTACTATGTAACACTTTCATGTTGCTGTAATTATAGTTGTCCCATGATGCCGTGGCGAGCTTTGAAACTGAGACTGCCAGCCGAGACAGTCAGCCTTGTCCGTGACCAACAAACAATTTGTCACATTAGTTTGGCCTCAATCCCCTGTGTCTCCACTGCCTATAGGCCTGGATGTCTGCCAGCTTTCTGTAACACTCAAATGGACCACATATGACAGGGAGAATGTTATTGTAATTATGTAATTATGTACATTTAGAAACATTAACATTACCTAAACATTTAGATGTTTTGTTATTAGAAGAATAGTAATCCAGCAATCCACAAAATACAATCATTCAGACAATGAGTAAGAAGGAGAGACTTCCTTACCGTGCTACCTAAATAATGATGACTGTATTACCGGCTGCAACCAGCAGGGGGTGTGCATATGCTGCTGTATTTCTACATAAACGTCTCACCGGTGCAGCTTTATCCCATCCCCTCCTTTGTGGCCTTTGGCAATGTCGTTTGTGAATGCCCAGCTATAACGTTAAAAGAACATTAGCCTATGATTCTTCAAATGTTAGACACAAACCCAAAACTAACTGTGAAGGGACTGTTATCCGGGGTGTGCTAAAGTCTCATTCAACCTATCAGCCTATAAGCCTGTTCAACTGATAACTTTATCGAAGAACATTATTCTTTTCACTCATAAAATGTGTGACTGTTGTGTTTTAGGAGGTTTCATCTGATTGTTTGGAATGGCTTTTCCAAATGGAGCATGTGAAGGTTGCGGGTACCCTGAGTAATGCAGCAACAGGTTTACTGAATCTGATTAAGCATTCACTTTAATGTGAAACAATTTAGTTTCACCAAATTTTGTTTTTACTCCCAACTGAAATGGCATCCACATAATTATGTAGTATAGATATTACTGGGAAATGCTTCCCCCATATTGTAGTCTGCTTTAATAAATATTAACTGATGAGCTTCCATTTATCTCTGAGTTACATTTAATGAATAGAAAAGAGACTGCAGCAAAATAATGACAGACTATTTTAATGTAGCCTAAAATGAAGGAGGCTTATTTGCAGTCTGACAGATTTCTGATAATATCATTTAATGGCAAAGAGGCTTTTTTTTGCTATGGAAAATAGATCTCCAATTGCCAACCAATAGGTTATGACAATAGATCTTCAACAATGCACACTATACACACTCCAAACACAAAAGCAGAAAATAGCACAAATGACTCAACATTCTTTCTCTCCACCAGCCCTCTCACACTCCCACCTACGCCCCCACTCCAGTGATCAATAGCCCTTTTTCCTCTGTTTGAGCGTGTGCAGTTAGCTTGTGAGGGGAAGGGGCTCAGGCAGTGGCAGCACATGACCCTGATAAGTGTTGATCCAGCCGGCACTGTGCTGCTATCTTTGCCCGGTGAATCATGGCACACTCACGTAGACCCTGTGTTCCGTCAAACAGGGCCTCCGCAAACTGACTTCCCAGGGACACAAGGGCTAAAGGGAGGGGAGACTGCGTGTGTGTGTGTCAATGTGTGTATTTGCTGTAGTGTGTCTGTGTGTGTGTACATATGTGTTTATTTCTGTGGCTGTACAGTATTTGTGTATTTCTGTGTGTGTGTTTGTCAGTGTGTGTGTGGGACTATTTGTGTATGTGTGTGTGTGTGTGTGTGTGTAAGGGGTGCAGTGTGGGGCCGCCCAAAAAATGCAACCTATCCTGGTCACAGCTGTCACTCCAAGGCTGGAAGGAATCTTCTGTCACCTCCACAGGGAGTCAGCACGTGAAAGAGAGAGAGAGAGATAGAGAGAGAGAGAGAATCAGAGAAAAAGTAAGACCAAGAGAGAAAGAGAGGGAGTGCAAAAGAGAGACAAAGCTAATGAGAGCAACTGAACAAATGTAGTTGAGTTGACTATGTTGAGCTTTTCATACTTTGAAGAACTTGCTAGAGCTAAACTCTGGGCAGGAGACTGGGAAAAGAGTTTTGTCTCACATGGGAGTGCAGAGGTCAGAACAGAGAGAGAGAGGGAGGGAGAAGGAGAGAGAGAGAGAGAGAAGGGGGAGTGACAGAAAGGGTCTCAATGACATTGCTCTTTCAGTAGGTGGTAAACAGAGACTACAGTCTCTTCTCCTGTCATGCTGAGCTGCCCTTCTCCACTCTGAGGGGTGAGAATCGGACCCGCTAATGCTTCGTGATCCGGGGGTCTTAGAACCCTGGTCAAACCGATCAAGGCCTGGGAAGCCCCTGCATTCTGCAGCCCAGTAATTAGGAAAAGGTAATCTGATTTTGTTCTTCCTTTTCAACACTTCCAGAGAGAGAGAAGAAAATAACACTCAAGTAATAACACCAAGACAGGTTTGCTAAATCAGTTTATGTAGCCCACACTAATACACACTAATTAATTCATCCTACCAGAGTTTTAAGAAGAAAAAAAAGTTAGTCAAGTTGAAATAAAACTGAAAAAAAAAAGAAAAACTGACAGTTTAACAATACTCATTAAGTTGCATAATAAAGTTGGATTGCTTTAGCTTGTACTAATTCTAACCTTGTATTCTTGTGTTCTGTGCAGATTGTGGTGGTAGAGTATAGTGGCCACAATGGCAACAAGCTGCTGTGTGGTTCAAGAGAAGCAGTCAGAGACCCTGGAGTTAGACACACAGATGGCCTTGATATCAATACCCAATAACTAATACACGCCCTGGAGGTTATTGATTGATGCCAAGCGGGCACACCACAGCTTGCAAAGAGTTGGTACTTTTGATTTTGCCATGCGACGGGCACACTTTCCCTCAAGAGCCATCCCAGAGAGAGTTGTGATGCCCTCTGCTGGGGCATCGGAGCGTTCTGCCCTTCCGGGCCAGGATCGGCCCGCTCCGGCTCCGACAATGGCACCGGTGGCACCCATCTTTCTGCGCAAGCTCAAGCGTGCCGCTGTTGCGACTGGGTGTGACGTGCGTCTCCGGGTGTTGGTCGGGGGCCACCCCGAGCCCGTGCTGCACTGGTATCGCGGCGACATGCCAGTAGCCAGCGATGAGGGGGACGCAGGTGGCTTGTGGATCAGGGACTGCCAGCCGGAGGATGGAGGCCTGTACACCTGCGTGGCAGTGAACCCACTGGGAGAAGCCAGGAGCAGCGCTGTGCTGGCCGTGCTGGACCTCGGAGAGGGTAAGACCACCTGAAATGCTACAGTAATTTCCTGAACATAAGCTGCACCATGTATAAACCTCAGGTCAGTGTTTTATGCAAACTAAAAAAACAAAACCATGCATTTACCCCACTCTTGTATAAACCTCACCCATGTATTACCCTTAGTTTACTAAACATTACCTACTGAATCACAATCAGATCAAGTAGAATAATAAAAAGGAATACAATCCTGTATATAACCCTCAGCCATGTATAAATATCATAAATGAGGAAATTTACAAAATGAATGTATTAATCTTGGTTAATAATTGGGAAATTGGGTAAATTGCTATGATGTGTAGAGAATGTATAAAAACTGCTTCAAGAGTGAGTAAATCCTTGACATGTTTGTAAGAATGTTTATAGTGGGGCACCAAGGGTTGCTTTCCCATAAATGGATTAAGACAAGTCCTTGTCAAAATAAACCTTGAGAGAACCTTAAAAGAAGCCTTCTCTTTAGTCTAGGACTAGGCTTAACCCATGGGAAGCAGGTCATTTTAGCCATTGCATGCTAGACATGCTGAGCCTTAAAAATTATGATCCTTTGGCAGAGAGCGAAGTGATCAGGCCATTTTAATGGGGCTGCCTTAGCACCTATAGACATGGTTCTTCCCTGGCAAAGAACTACCGCAACACACAGTATGTGCTTTTGTGAATCCCCACCACTCTTTACATAACCTCAAACCAGAAATGTTCCCTCACTGGCCTGACAAGACAGGTTCACTGATCTCTCTGTGTCAATTTTTTTTATTCACTTCCCTGCTGCAACATCTTGGCTTGTCCCAGGAGTGGACTGACTGATGCTGGCCGGTGTGTGTGTAATAAAATACTCAGATCATGGTCGCTGCCGTTTATTTATTTCTCCCAGGGGTGCAACGACTTGCTTGAGTGAGTCACCCAAAATGCTGAATCACAGCGTGATGCTAGGTGATGCTTAGGTATTGTGTGTGGCGTCATCACCGAGGCCAGATTGTAATCACATGGGCTGGCACTGAGCAGCAGGGAGGCAGCTGATGTGGGGGCTTAGCTGAGGCTAAGAGGAGAGAGAGGGTATGGGTTTCTACTTGCTTTCTAAGACACACACACAGACACACACACACACACATACACACACACACACACACACACACACACTTTACATATAGGCATGCTATAGGCATATGTGCATACTCAAACACACACACACATACACACACACACACACAGACATGCACGGACACACAGGCTTGCGCACACACACCCACGCACACACGCACAACTCACCCTGGGCCTTGTGACCTTTGGCAGAGAGTGTCTGTCTATCTGTAGATACACTTGCAAACATGCACGCGCATGCACACACACACACACATACACACACAAACACACTCACGTATACACCCTCACACTATGCCCACACAGACACGCACACATACACACACTAGTGAAAGCCAACTTTGCGTGACAATCCCTAGTCATGACTGAGGAGGGGTTACAGCTGTCTGATCTCTCACCACTGCTCTCTCTCTCTCTCTCTTCTCTCTCTCTCTCTCTCTTTCTCTCTCTCTTGCTCTCACTGGGTGATATTTATGTGCCAGAATGTGCCGTGCCATGTATCCAGTGTCAGCGCTTTACTCCAGTCTACACTATGCACTATAAAAGCCACACTACATGGACAGCCCTCAGGCTTTATTGTGTCTGAGACCGTCTCTGACATGAGAGTGTGTGTGTGTGTGGGGGGGGGGGGGTGTTGAGCTGGGGGTTGAGTGGAGGCGGTGATGATCATGCGCATGACGATAGCCATGATGTCAGTAGCCACAAAATTTAAAATGGAAGCACAGTAATTCAGATTTGTGAGTCCTGTGTGTGTGTGTGTGTGTGTGTGTGTGTGTGTGTGTGTGTGTGTGTGTGTGTGTGTGTGTGTGGCATGTTCTGTCCAGGAGCACAGAACTGTATGGTGCATAGATTGAGCAGCTAGAGAGGCCACCAGTGTATTTGACTGTCTCTCATTAATACCAGCGAAATATAGTTGTCTGAGAAAACTACATAATATTTGAGGAGTTCAGATACAACACCCACCAAGTTCATCTTGAGAAATATACAAAAATTAGGTTGTTTTCATCATAATTTCCAAGTAATCTCTATTAATCTGCAATTTGAATGTTATTATCAGGTAAAAACAAATTAAGCCAAAACAACCCAACTGGAGTTGGATTGCTAATAAAGTTAATCAAAATATATTTCTGTAAATTCGTTGCAAATGGATGCATCTGACCTCTTCAATTTCAAAAGAGAGGCAAATTGCTTCTAGTAATTGCTAATAGTAGTAATTTTATATTAAATATTTATATTTGCACATGAGAATGTGTGTGTGTGTGTGTGTATGTGTGTATTTTCACACACTACAAGAGTGTCAGTGTGTTTATGCACAAGGCAGCACATTTCCCCTGCAGGCGTGAAGGTCGACTCTTCCCTCAGTGTAATCTGCTGGTATTAGAGCACCAGGCTGGGCACCAGTGGGGTACAGGGGGTGGGTGGGTTGCTGGAGGGGTGTATTACGCACCTCTCGAAATAGACCCCTTAGACCCACTCACCGTCCCCAAACAGAGGGACCGTTTTACGGGGGTGTCCACGGACGGGGCTCGGGGGTGCCCTGGAGATGTCCTGAGAGGAAGGGATAACAGAGATCGAAACAGAGAGAGAGAGAGAGAGTGTGTGTGTGTGTGTGTGTGTTTTGGGTGGAGATAAAGAAGCTTGAGGACTGGAGAGCTAGTCAGCGAGAGAGGAATCATGATAAGGAGGGAGCTGCTGGACGCAAGGAAGGCACTAAGGAGCGTCAGGAGAGACAGTCTGGGGGCCCCCAGCAAGAAGAAACAGAGAGGTGAGCCGCGACTGGCATCTGTCTGGGCACTGTTGACGCCATGGCACTACAACACCATGGACAGCATGGGCATTCTGCTCTCTCTCTCTCTCTCTCTCACACACACACACACACACACACACACATCACATACACACACACACAAAGAAAGAATTATGGTATTTTTTCCATCCTTCGGGTGTTTCAGCTTCATGCACATAGACCGTTTCAGCGGTTTAAACTAAATGCTTCAGTGTTCTGTTTTGCTCCCAAACCTCTTCCACTACATTAAGATAACATATGGAATATTTAACCAGAAAACTATTGGGAACATCTATAGAACTCAAACTTGAAACAGACTATTTTGTTTACATGGTGATCTGTACTTCTTTACACCTTTATATCACCATCTACTTTGTCCTTTGTATCAGTATCACCCCTATCTCTGTCTCTCTGTCCACACACACACACACACACAAATAAACAAGCAAAGGCAAAATGAGATTGGCATGACCCAGTTGTAAGGGAATGTCTGTCAGTGAAAAAACTTTTAGCTGATCATCAGCACAAACTAATAATCATGTCTATGACTATCAAGCTTATGTATGATAAAAACTGTCTTTCATCTTGTTTGTGAGCAGCAAACCACAGCTCAGCCAGCTCCACCCAACAATATATATTAGTGATTAGTGAAAATTAATGGATAGGTTAATGACAAAAATGCAGAAATTTGCAATGCAGAAAAATAATTAAATGAAATAAAAAATCTAATATTTCTGTGATTTAAATCAGGCAATATATTCAAATTTTGTTAACACTTTAGATTAGGGTACACATATTCACCATTAATTAGCATCTCATTACCATGCAAATTAATAACATCCTAGCCATTTGTTAGCCATTACAAGTTGCTAACACCTTGTTCTGCATGATCTTATTCTACCTATAGTAGACCATTAACTAGACTCTCTCCAATATAAACTCCTAATTGCTGCTTATTCATAATAAGTAAGATAGTTGTTGTAATGAATTATAATCTCAATATGCTTTGCTCAGTAAAAGGCTTATAGGGTCCTCTGGCTATTCAGGTTATTCTCAATCAAAAAGACATAATTAGGACTTATTTGGACACTATTAGGTACTTGTAGTTTGGGGTTTTGTTCCTATGAATACACCATCTTTTCTAAATGTTCTTATAAGCCCCATCCTAACCAAAGCATATTAAGATCATAATTCATAGACAACAACTAACTAAACTAACTACTAATAAACAGTAATTAGGAGTTTATACTGGAGAAATTCTTAGTTAATGGTCTATTATGGGTAGAATAAGGTCATGTAGAATAAGGTTTAATAGTGATTTGTAATGACTAACAAATGACTAGCATGTTACTAATTTGCATGTTAATAAGCTGCTAGTTAATGATGAATAGTGTGCCCTAATCTAAAGTGTTTAGATTGAGATTAAGAATCTAAATATTTTCAGTTTTGCTGTGTTTTGTATTAAAAAATGGCTTGGCATCTTGGTTGCAGCTCAACCCTGAAAATTTAAATTGCCGGCGGGTGTCTATATGCAAATTCTGTCTTTTCATTTCCACCGAACCTCTGAGTAAATCAATCTCAGTCACTGAAGCCACTCAGCCCTGCAAGACAGCTGTAGGCTAGCCTTATTACACAGATTCATCAGCAAAGCCAGGAACAAACTTACTGAAACTTCTCTTGAGAAGTGACTCAGACACCTGAATAACTGAAAGGGTTCAGACTATGTTTTATTGTTTGATTGTATGTCATTTTATTGCACTGGTGTTATGTGGTAATAAGTTACCTGTGTTAAAAAATCAATGTTGGAGTCTTAAGGTTAATTAAGTAAAATTGTTGTGTCTGTGTTGCTTGCCTGTGTTAGATTTGGTCTACAACCAAAACTGTGAGATGAGGTGGATCACTGAACTGATTCTAGAAATGGATGGAGCTATGAATGTTGTTTTATAAAGCAACTCTATGCTTTTTGGTGTCTTCAAATTCATAATGGATCTTATGTAGTCCGGTAATTCACAGATAAACAAGTAGTCCCTACCAGTCCCTCAGGATATCCATCATGCAGCTCTGTGTTCTGGGATAGAACATACTGCTGGAAAAATGAAATAAAACCTTTTGAACCACAACATAGACTAATGCAGGCTAATCGGAAGAGTCAGGAGGACCGGAACCGGATAGGCTGGTTCACTTTCACCTCTCTTTTGGGACGGTTGAGGAATTCATTTTACCAGTTATTTTATATTCTCCTAACGTAGCCTACTCACAAATGAGAATGCAGCCACAGCATTGAAGTGGATCAGACCCTGCAGGGTCTAGACTGTGTATTGCAGTAGACCAAATAATAACAGAATAATGGCAAAAGCAAGTCACCATAATAATCATTAATGTTTACAACCTGAAACATTGACAATGACAATTAATTACTTAGATTGAAGACAAGCTGGCGAGTTTTCAGAAGTATTTAAAAAAAAAAACCCTAAACTATTTTCAGAAAAAAAAACAAAAACATAAAGGTAATGGCCTTTCTTATGTAATCACTGTGCTTTTACTGCATGGCAAATGCCACCATATCTTGAGGGACAATAAATGACATGGCTTATGTAGTCTAGACCCTGCAGATAATGACTCTTTGGGAGGGAAGCCAGAAATGGCTTTGTTTTGATTTTCAGCTCTTGGGTGCTGAAGACCTTTGGCATGCTGACATTTGAAGCAAGATCAATGGTTCTGCGTTATGAAATAAGAAGTTTCATAACAACAAGAAAATGGCTGCTGTGCATTTCCTGTCCTAATTTACTGTAACTGGGTTTAAGTCTTTCTGCCTGGTGTACACCAGCAGCCTTGCTAGTTATAGGCTCCATACAGTAACGCTTAAAATGGTGTGTAAGCTTAGTTGGTGTGTAAGCTTAGTTGGTGTGTAAGGTTAGTGCTCTTGTAGCACTAGGCTGACATACTGGGGAGTCTGCCTATTCTTAGAGAGACTATGCTAGTATTTCTGGGACAGAGGACGAGACATTTTTGGACATGGAGGCTGAACTTACCCAGTTCATCTGTTTGCCAGGGTATCATATATTCAAGTGGTATGCTCCTCTAAATGGTTGTCAGTCTTAGGCAGGGCTAGACCAGATACATTGCAGAAGCGTTAGGTTATGTAACTTCAAAATACATTTAGAAGACTTAGACTGTTCACTTCGCTAGTGCAGCAAATTTCACTGATTATAGTGAAAGCTAATTGTTAAGGCAGATGCGACTTTGACTTAACGTTTCCGTAACGTATCTGGTGGTGCCCTAGAGTTAAGGCCTCTTTGGGTTATGATTCTTATTCAGAACAACTTCTGATTTTATTCTTCTGATTGTGACTCCAGTTAGAATATCAAAGTTCAGCATATGCCACAGGATTCAGAGAGTGGTGACGTTTGGCAGGAGCAAGAGGCACTTTTGCCACTTTGGCTCACAGCACACTAATTAGCATCTGGTGAGGCTGTAATGCATAGTGGAGCTCTGACTTGATTTCTTACTGTAATCACTTGGAAAAGGACACAAAGTGGTGATTTTAGTATAATTCACCATGTGAAATTATATTAATACTGCACACTTTACTATACACTATACAACACTATACTGCACAACACAATGTATGCTAAGTTGATCATATTGAATAATTGTGTTTGCTGTATATACTGTAATTGAAGCTTGCACCATCACTTCAGTGTAGAAAGGTTTTCCATATTGTTATTTCTGCAGACCATCTACAGCCCCCAATCTATAACATACCGTACTGTTGTTCTATTCTTGAGTGTGTTTGTTTTATCTTGTTAGACCATCACAACCTTTCTATCAACAGTTTGCAAGGACATTCAAAGTATGGTTCAAAAAATCACCAAGATGAAGTGCAGTGGTGGAATAGCTTATGAAATCCAAATTGAATTATTCATATTTAAGTGGTTGAAGCCATATGTTTGGGGCAACTGAAAGGCACATACTTTGTGTGTAAAAAGACAACTTTAGAGATGTCTTTTCAAAGTTTTGTCTGTCCATGGAGGAACCTGAGCTGAGTAGCACAAACAACCAAATGTGGTTGGGTTACAGTAAATGTGGGTGGGTTATAAGCACTGGGACCTGGCAGATGGGCACTGTGGAGAGATTGGTCCCTCTACAGTCTATGGGTGATACTGCTGCTGTTCTTCTAGATACTCTGGAGCTCCGAACATCTCCTAATTTTAGTTTGCTGGGCACAACCCTTGACCCTCTCTCTCTCTCTCTCTCTTCTCTCTCTCTCTCTCTCTCTCTGTCTCAGAGTCCCTTTGTGCACAGTGCCTGACTGTTCTGGAAGTCTGAAACATTGTGATAAGATAAAGCTTTAAAGGACTAGAGTGGCCAACAGTATTAGAACACACTGAATTCCTGAGATGCACTAGAATGCAAGGTCACCCATCTACCCCCTGGCTGGGTGGATAGTGGAAAAACACATTGTGACCTACCAGTGTTTGTTTCATATAATTAATACATGGAATAATAATTGATAAATGAATACATAAATAAGTGTGCAATTTCACATAAAATTTACTTTTTTCCCACCCAAATTGCCATTAAAATGCTATGGTATTTGTATGATGTAAATGATAACGTGAAATGTTTCTGTCTTTACCATTTCTACATGTAAGTTTTACTGCCAAAAATGCTCAAGTTTCATGCTAACATTCAAATGACACAATATCAACATTCTATTGACATTATGGATGTGACAAAGATGTGCATCTTCTGTGTCCAAATGCACGCCAGGTTCTGCATGCCGGGTGTTTGGAACAGATTCACTTCTGAAAAAGTCTTTGAAAAAGGCAAATGCTTGTTTGACATACTTGATGCAATTTAGAGGAGGCGTTAGGTAGGCAGGGCCTCATGCCATGTTACCCATGGCGACCAGACAGCTTTCAAGAATGAGATACTGAGAAGAGAAAACAAAACACTAATTGGGTGGTATGCAATCTGTGTAGGGACACAACGGGCCATTTTCATAGTTCCAATGGGTCTGTAATCATTTGTTTAGGTGGTGTGTAGGACGTGTTTACTGACTGAGCTATGGATAATGGAAAGCTGTTGTGCTTTCACTGAGTCAAGTTGAGTGAGCAGCATTAGTGAAGCATCTGTGAATTGATGAAAGGTGAGGCAAGCCTTGCTTTTTATTGATGTCTCTGCAGCCCCACGCAAACAAACAAACAAACACACACACACACACACACACACACAGAGAGAGAGAGCCCTCCTTGTAATTAACCTGCACTAAATGCTCTGTCCCTGTGTTCTGGGCTGTTACCATAATAATTAATGCTCGAATGAAAAGTGTTGACATGATGTTGGTGTGACTTGATAGACGTATCCATGCTCTCACTCACCTCCGTCCTAAATGTCACGAACAAACACACTCTCTCTCTTTCTCTCTCTCTCTCTCTCTCTCTTTCTCTCTGCTCACGAGCCGAAGCAGGATTAAGAGCTAGGCTCTGGTTTCAGCCCCCTTAGCCCCTCATAGCTCCCTACACTGGCACCATTCACACATACACACACACACACACACACACACAGAGTGTGTTCATGTGTATGTGTCCCCTGTCATTAATTGAGATGGCATACCTTTAGGCTCGTGTTACAAAGTCCCGACATGTGATGTGACGCAAAACACAGAGCGGGCCAATGAAAACACGGACATGGAGTTATGTGTTGGAGATAGGACAATGACTCGGTCCTGAGAGGAGAAGTTAAAGTGAACACACACACACACACAACACACACACAGATCAGACCAGGTTCACATGAGATATTGGAAACAAGCATCCAATATTTCTGTCAGATATAGCAGCCCATGTTGTTCATGGTGAAGCCTCCATATGTCTTACATGATTTGATCATGCAGGTCAAAATGTTTTTACCTATTCTGTTTTTTTCATAAACAAATGATCACAAGGCTGTCTGAGGAAAATACAGTCCATGTCAACTAAGGTTGAGGCTCAGCAATTTACTGCCGGAAAGAGTCACCGGGCTCGACCTGTAAATTGGCAGACTGGCAGATGTAGCCCGGCAACAGCCTTGTGATAGGACCGCCAAATACTGGGGATGGGAATCGCTAAACAAAATGTCTTCCTCTGAGACTTCTGAGGCAAAGCATTAACACTGAAACTAACACAGGGAAAGATCTGGAATAGAATACCCTCTAATGACTGCTGATCCTCCATTTGGTGTGATATTCAGGTTACCAGATACAGCAGTAACTCAGTTGACTGATAATCGTCTAATATTGACTGAGGAGGCGTTCATTTGGTGGTATATTACATATGCACCCTACACATGGGCAAAATGAGCAAATGAAATGCTAAAAGATTCAGTGAATGCTTGCCTTCTGACACTGCTGCTTATTCATGCAATAATTTGCACACATAGGCTGTCGCCATGGTGATGAACCAAGTGCTCTGTTTGGTGATTATCCATGTTTTGTCTGTTTTGCCGCACCCCAGTGTGACGACTAGAAATAAATGATCGTCTTTAATCTTCACCTTCACAAGCTACCTGCCAATACTCAAGCAGACATTGTGAAATGGCACATTTTATATCTAAAATTACTCACAAATGAGGTCATTGCTATTTTAGAAGTATGGAGTGTCGGGTGTTGGTCATTCGAGGTTGGTCTGAAAACTCAAAATGGTGTATCATTTGATTATTACACTCAGTTAGAAGCCAAAGCCCCAGTTCAAGTTCAGTCTTTTTTTTCAAATATGACAGCAGTGAAAAATGTGAAGAAGACAGCAGACAAAAATGCTTGGTTATCAACATCCAAACATTAGTTTCTCACGTCCAGTTAAAGTGTCAAAAAAAGTGGTTACTTATCATTGTGGAATTAGCACCTCTGCTTGTTTATGCTGTCCTGTATTTTTTATTATTTTTTTTTTAATAAGGCTAATAGTCCATCTGGAGTGTGTAGTGATATCAGCCTCTGCCCAAATCGATCCTGGTTAAGTGAGATGTGAGCCGGGCAGCTTGTCTTGTTTAGCACAGAGTGTTTTTATTGATTTGCGTACGTTTGCGAGAAATCCCCTGAGATGGTTTGTGTGTTGTGTGTGTGTGGTGTATTTGTGTGTGTGTATGTGTATGTGTGTGTTTGTGTGTGTGTGTGTGAGAGAGAGAGAGAGAGAGAGTAGTAACTGCTGACTACAACAGCAGACTAAAAAGGGGGAAGCACATTCTCCTGTCACTTCGTCCACACAGTAATGATTTATCAATAAAATAAAATGGTCGAGGAGGGGTAGAATGAAAACGGATGGCAGAAGAAACTAATGGAGCCAAATGTGTTTCTTCAATCTCCAGCATTAGACTTTCATCAGGATATGGCTTGGCCCTGTTACCCTCCTAATCATTTTCACAGGCTCTCATTTGATGGATTAGATTCCACTGACAGACATTTCAGCAAGCTTGACTGAGTGTGTGTGCAAGGAACCATTAATTAGGCCATGTGCTGCAAAGAGCATATGATGAGGGCCGGCACTGGGCACTGGTGTGTGTGTGTGTGTGTGTATGTGTGTGTGTGTGTGCGTTCCTCCATTTCATTAAAAAGCAGCTGCAATTCAAATCAGCATAACCGGGTAAATATTCAAATTGTGAATTGTGAACCTGGCACAGCAGACAGTCCACCTTGTGCAGATACATTATATACCTCATACAGATAGGTCATCAATCACACACCGTCCCGATCCATGTTCCCTACTATAGATCTGACATTATGGACAGAGAGTGGGTGAGATTTGCTAATAGCCAATGCATCAAATATGGAGATGTGCCGTGTCACAGTACTAATGGGTACCAGACAGCTGGTGGGGTCCGATGCGGTGGGGTTCAGTGCAGTGTGGTGTGGTGGGATTTCGGTGTGGTGCTGCAGACCGGTGCTGAGGCTCCGAGCTGGGACTCGGTCGGACGGTCGTTGAGCTCAGCTGGTCGGTGATGTCACGCTCAGGGTGCCATTCATCATGGCTTCTGCCTCCCTCCCATCTTTGCTTCCTCAGTTACCGTCACGTCACAGCGTGACTGTGCCGTGTGCAATCAGCACGGCACGTCACAGCTCTCAGGCAGACTCCCAATGGATAATTCATGTTTGGTGAGCTGTGAGCCAAATGGACACACACACACACACACACACACACACACACACATTCTCTCTTTCTCTCCTCTCTCTCTCTGCCTCTTTCTCTGTTCTTTCTCTCCATCTTTGCCCCTTGTTATCTTCCCTCACTATGGTTTCTCCGCCTCTTCTTCTTTCTCTCACTCTCTCTCTCTTTTGCTCTTTCTCTCTCCTTCCCCTCAGCATCTTACACACAGTGTCTTCTGCTCTTCCTTTCCTCTCTTCTTTCCCACCCTCCCCACACTCTTCTTCTCTCTCTTTCTCTCTCTCCCTCTCCCTCTCTTTCTCGTACTTTCTCTCTCTGGAGATATACTAATGGGTAAAGGGGGAAGACAGGATTGGAAATGTAATGGAAAAATTGCAGTGTTTTCCTTTTGAGAGCAGGTATGCTTCTTTCTCTCTCTCTCTCTCTCTCTCTCTCTCCCTCCCTCCTTTCCTTTTTCAGCCCCTCTCGGACAGGGTCTGGTGTCTGTGCAATGCACTGAGCATTTACCCTCCCTCTCCCTCACTTTTTCACTTTTATTGCAGGAGGCTGGGAGTGACGTCACAGAGAGAGCAAGAAGGAGGAGAGAGAGAGAGGAAAGAGAGAGTCACAGAGATTGAGCAAGAGAATTACGGAGAGAGAGAGAGAGAAAGAAAGGAGGTGTGGGAGAAAAAACAGAGAGGAGGGAAGGAAAGAGCGAGAGAGAGAGAGAGCAAGAATGTGTGTGCATATAGGAAAGTGAGTGTAGCAAGGAACACAGAGAAAGAGAGAGAGAGGGGGGATTCTGCTCGCACGGGCAGCATTTATTCACTTTGCTTTTGTTTGGATGCCGATGCCGACAAGCTTCCCCCAGTCCCCACCCTTTCCCCTTTATTTTTCTCGACTCTGACCTCGCCTCCCCACCCTCTGGATCCCCCTCCCCACCAGCGATTGCTCTCTTCTTCCACTCCTGAGCCTCCGCCTCCACCTTCTTCACCTCCACCACCACCACCACCACCACCACCACATCCACCACGTCCTCCACTACAGTAGCAGCAGCAGCAGCAGTAGCAGTAGCAGTAGCAGCTGAACCTGAGGCTGCGGGTGAAGCTGCGGCTGGAGCTGCCTTTGTTTTCCCTTCCCCCTCTGGAAGAAGAGGAGGAGTAAAGAAGGAGGAGGAGGTGGAGGACGGGGAGGGGGAGGATGCGCTTGTCAGAGGGATGCCGTGAGCCACAGCAGCTGTTCAAACACCTGAGGCTCACAGTGGCTCAGCTATCAGAGAGATTCACCCAAGAATTACTAGATTGGTTCTGAAGACATTTTCCTATTTCATTCATATTCATATTTCTAAGTCACACAGCAAACCAGTAAACCAGTTAATGCAATATCTGATATTATCATAAAATATACTTTAGTTTTTGTTTTTTGGGGGAAGAGTTAATCATCAAGCTACCAACAGGTGTCTCCTTGAATTATTTTTTCTGCGCATTTGGAACTTGGATAAAATCATGAAGAAAATCTGGTCAAAGAAGAGGTTTCAGGTGAGTAAAGAATTCCTCTCCTTGTGTTTACCTCTCACACTCTTTTTTTTCCCTAAATGTTGGCTTCCCATTGCTGTGTCTAGACAGCATAAGGTCACCTGTCAGAAACTGCATATCATTGACACACTTCCTACAGCCAACCGCCATAGAGAGTCTAGTTTATCAGCCATGTCTGACCCATAATCAATCTGTGAAAAGCCATAGGCTGGAGGGTGTCAAATGTGCTGTTGTCATAGGTTTGGTGTTGCTATGCAGTAGCCATACAAAAAAAGGCATCAACAACAAAAACATTAAAAGCTTCCAGCTCAGCGCAGTGTCAGTGATATTGGGAGTTTCTTCAGGGACGTTATCGTGTCTTGTTGCCAGGGTAGCAGAGCAGCCCGTGCCTCTCAACTGCTGGAAATAGTGGAGCGACCAAAAATGAAATAAAAGAAGTGCTTTTAAAAAAATGACAAGGGTAGGCTGAGGGGAGAGATTATCCACCGAATGCGCAGTCATTCCCGGAGTGATGAAATACCCAACAGAGCAGCGGCAACATGAAGCAACGGTAAACTAGTGCTGTCTGCCATCGGGACTCGGGCTCTGCACAAGCGCTCGCTCATGCCAGGATGCTCCGGGGTGGGAGTACAGTAGGTGGATTATTTATGAATCCTCCGGTGTAGGAAACTTGTTCAGGGAAAACGTGACTGACTGATTTTAACTTTCAAATACTTGATTTCATTTTATTTCAAGTAGTTGATTTAATTTAAATCAACAACAGCCGCAACAATGTATCTATCTGGTCCATATAAGATTATTCAATTAGTGGCATCTTTTAAGATATACCCATCTGGTTAATATAATGTAGGCTAAATGTTATGTAATGTATTCTGATATGAGTTTTTATTTTCTTGCAGAAAACTGGCCACTCCAACCGGACCTTTGGGAGGTTCACTCATGGTGTGTGCAGGTCTATGATTCAGGCTAAATATCAACCGTATAGTCTGTAGTTATGGGCAAAGCTGATTTGATGAAGATGCGCTTGACAGACACTTGCAAAAATGATTTTTGTGTAGCTACAGCATTTCATTTCAGGAATGAATTCAGGAGTGTGGTTGCATAGGTTGAGGACAGGGAATACAGATAACCTTTCAAGACTGGTTTATTATGCTTACTTCATTGAAGTTTTGGTAAATCCTATTAGTTTAAATCTTTGTGTCTGTGTTTATTTGTAAAATAAATGGATGAATCTCTTTAGTAATATTTGTGCTTGAAATATTATTTCAGTGGCTTTCAATAAGCAACTATTAAGTCTTTGCCTGTTTATTTCTTTGAAGTCTGTAGAATGATGCAAAGTGAAGCCATGAAATTGCTTGTCAAAATCAAATGCTAGCTATGTGCATTGTCAGCTTAAATTTCCGTTATCTTAGTAAAGCGTGGGCAGGTGTGACTATGGGTGACAACATGTATCTTTGTGTGTGCAGCATTACAGTAGCATTATGTGCATTTATATGTGTTTGTGTGGGATAGATTGTTCATAGAATGAGCATCCTTGTGTGACTGTGTGTGTGTGTGACTGTGTGTGTGTGTGTGTGTGTGTGTGTGTTTTAGTGTACGTGTCGAGTGTGTGCGACTGAGATGCTGGTTTCTATGGTAACTGTGCTTCTCTGTTTACCCATTTCTTGCTGCCACTATGGAAGTGAAGTTTTCCGCTCCTGCAGGAAGCAAACCTCTGGTAAAATGAAAAAAAAAACTTCTTACCGATGTGGTTCTTTTATGTGTCTGATCTTTTTCAGTGTCCCATTTGCCTTTCACTCGTTCCTCATTGAAAGTGTTTCAAATGCAAAAATATGCTCTAGATTTCGGTCTTTCATATCCTGTTTCATATGCAGAGTTGTGCTTTGATATGAAAGCCATGAGCACTGAAAGAGGGCTTATTCTGTCCCCATATCTTTGTTGTCATTCGTTTAAGTAATTCCACTTGCACCCTGGTATACTGTAGGTACACTACCATAGCGATGGCTGTGAAATGAGTTTTGACATTTGTGGGTCAGTGCTGTCTTGAAAAAACAAACAAAACAAAAAAAAAAAAACACAATAAAACAACATTTGTCATCACACACTTGCCGCTCACTCATCTGCCAACAAACTCCCCTTGTGGAGAAGAAATCTGTTTCAATGCTTGGCTCTGTCCTCTCCCTATTAGATTTCATGTCAGTCTATTTGTGGTGAAGCTTTGAAGTGGTCTGTTCGAAGGAGGCTGGTTGGTTTGTGTGTGTGTGTGTGTGTGTGTGGTGAATCATGGGCTTCTGACGCACCTGGATGCCTCCTTTTTAGCTTATCTGGCCCTCAGTCCACAGTTAAATTGGCATGAAATGAGATTAGGGTTGTTGTTGTGTTTAATGTTGTTTCTTCCTCCTCTTCCTCCTCCTCCCCTGCTCATCATCTTCCTCCTCCTCCACCTGTTCCTCCTCTTCCTCCTCTGCTGCAGACTCAGAGAATACCGAGGATGAGACTGCTGAGGCGCAGGTCCCCATGGAGGCCAAAGAGAGAGGCAAGGGAGCACAGAGCCAGACAGGTAATTAACTGTCTGTCTACACGTCTTTTTTTTTCTCTCTATCACAAATGTCTGTGCTTACCTGTGTATTTGAAAGACACATGGACACACAGGCAGTGTTTTTTTTTTATTTTGCTTTCTTGTGTGTTTGCTAAATGTTAAGTCTGTGGTCGTATTTTTTTTTCACACATACACATAAAAGGCAAGGGATTTCAACTCTGATAAAGTGTTTTGAAGGTCTGCCTGTAATCATAATAAAAGCTTAAAACAAGTGTGTAAAGAAGTCACCATTCTAAATTTAGAACCTGAGGAGTTCACCAGTACAACAAATCAAATTTATGGGCTGTCTTCAGTTGCCATGTTGCACACACACACATCATGGTTCACACTCTCTAGAGTTCCATGTTGGTGCAGTAATGGTGATTATAACAGCGTGGAGGGAGGGAGCAAGCAGAATAGAAGGGTAATTCTTTTTTTCTGGATTTTGATTGATTCAACGTTTGTTCTCCCCTCTTACAAACAAAGCCTGCCCACACATCATGTTTATTCATATTCTGAGCAAAACAAAACTCCCAGAGTGGGCATACTGTGTTAGCGTTTTCACTGCTTATTACCATTCCCACAGAATAATACTTGTGCAGGTGAAAATCTATTCTTATTAATTTATATTCTCCAACACAAAACTAGTTATGGTTATGTCTTTTGCTCAGGTATATAGATAATTTGATTATTTTTGAACAGATAGTTTAACAATATGACAGGGAAGCTTTGTATATGGAAATATTGGACAGTATTGTCAAACATCAGTGTTTCAGTATTTATATTTGTATGTGCCTAGACATTTGAATTTTTTTATTATTTGTTTAGGTGTCAAAATGGCAGACCGCTCATTGGAACCGTATGATCCCAGAGTTGTCCAGGACCCCGTGGTGGGGAGAGAGGTTTTCCCCCTCGGCTCCAGACCCCCCGGCCTGATGGACCCCTCTCAGCCCGGCAGGCAAGCACACCTGGGGGGCGTAGAAAGCCCCCCAGTCAGGCACCTCGGCGTGGAGGCCCTGCTCCGGGCATCCCAGGCCAATGTGGCGCGACCCTCGTGGGAGTCGGAGGAAAGCGTGTCACTAGCCAGTGATTACTATGGCAGCATGTTCAGTCTCTATGGGGGAAGGACTTTTACTATACATCCTTGAGAGAAAGGGCACAGGGGAACAGTAAAAAAAAAAAAAAGACCAGAAACCAAAATAGACCCATTTACAATTACACTGACTGACAACAGTCTATAGAAACCCTAAATAGTCATTCTTTTAGTTCCCCATATTTTTGTTTTTGTTGACATTTTCTCATTTTGTGTGTTAGTCATTAAGAATGTTACTTTGAAACTATGTGCTTTCCTTTGACTCCATCCTTTATTAAGGGATATCCTCTTTGAATGAGGTGATTTCTGTAACCATTCATAAACATTTTATAAATACTTTATATCAGATTGTCTGTTGTGTTATACAGGTTTTTCAACAATACTATAAAAGCCTGTATATGATATGATTAGCTGCATTTTTACATGTATGTTAATTGTTTATAATATGTTGTGTGCATTAAATGTTTCTGAATGGTTACAAGACTGAACCTTACAGTAAATCGATTTCAAATTTATTGGAGCATTTGCATGTCACCATGTTTTCAATTGCTGTGACATGGCATGTTTCTGTCATTTTTTTGCATGTTTTCTAATGTTGGATGGCTGGAGTCAGCAAAGATTCAAAGTGCCTATTTTTTCAGTCACAATAATACAAGCATCAAATATATCTACATGAGAAAATAACATACTCATTATCAACATTAGATCCTAATGTTGAATTTCACAGAAGGATTGCTTTTTGCACCCACAAACTCAAATACTTCCCAACTCCCCTTTCTAACATGCATCACAAATTGTGTGCCCCCTCTCCCAACCTCTACCAATGCAATCCTTTCCTTCCTTGGAAGACCACTGCCCTAACCATCCATATTCCCCCAATTGCCCACATTTCAGGAACCAAGTGGACCCCCTATTAAAGGACAACATCCCCAGTGCTAAGTTCCCTATGGGCAAAACCAAACTGAGTTCCAATGTGACCTCACCCTTGCCTGGCTCTGATGAACCTGGACCTGATGCATCCTTACCTAGCGACAGTAGCCAGAGCCAGCACCAGGGAGGCACCATGGCACGTAAGGAGACAGCTGACAGTAAGGTGAAAGCAAAGGATTCCAAGTCATCTGCATCCTCTCAGAGCAGCGATTCACAAGACTCTCGTCGAGACTCGCTGACTGGCCAGATCCCTAAGCTTGCTCGGGCTGGCTCCAAGATCTTTGACAAGGTCAAAGCCTTTGAGGAACGCAAGCACAGTGTTGACACGCCGAAGGGGCCTTCATCGAACCGCCCCTGGATGATGTTTGGCCGGGCGGCATCCGTCGACTCTGGAGATGACCAAAACAAACAGTCTGGAGCCATGAAAGATCGAATACCATCGGACGTGGCCCTGAAAAGGTCTTTCTTCAAGCAGAAGGCATCTTCGCTGGAGGAGGGTAGCAGCAACAGCAGCTATGCTCAGAAAGTTCAGAATTTCCAGAGCAAATTCACAGAGGAGCTCCATCGCATCAAACGTCTTGTTGGTAGGCCCAACCTGAAAAAGGCCATGTCTACAGAGCAGCTCTGCGAGACGGACAAACAGTCCTTGTGCAAATTGGAGCCTATCCCACCCGAGGTAATTAAAAAACTCCAGGATCGGGAGCGAAGTATCGGAATGAAGGCAGCAGAGTCTGAGAAACAACCAGTCCCACCCAATGTGATCGAGAAACCTCAGAATCAGGAACAAAGACCCGAAAGGATGTCTACAGAGCCTAAAAAAGAACAGTTGCCACCACAGAACTTGGTCAGAACTCAAAGCCATCAGCTAAAAGGAACAGAGGAAAAGCAGCCTCAGCAGGACCAGGTACCATGGCGCACTGGAGTATCTAAGAGACAGACTGGGAAAGACACACTGGCTGGAAAAGCAGAGACAGATGGCAGCGCCAAAGCCAAGCCTAGGATACTCCCAGCAATCAAACTTCCGGGCCAGTGTTCACCCAGGCTCCCACGCAAGAGTTCAGCCCGAGACTCCCCAACCGCAATCAGCCCGCAGCCTCTCAAAGAGATGTCACCTTGCCAGGAGACTGAGCAGCCAGTTCACAAGAAAGAGAGAAAGTCTACGAGCCCCTGTTTGCAAAGGACATCCACTCCCACAAAAGATTTACCAGTCCAACAACCTGTGAAGCCCCCACGGCTAGCCAGCTCAGTGCTTGCACCCACCACAACACTGCAAAGAGTCACAGAGGAGAAACCGAGAGGGCCACCTGCAGGGTTGAAACTGACCATCCCCACCATTGTTGTTGAGGATGAACCCATGGAAGATGAGGATGAAGATGATGAAGGAGAGAGGATAGAGCATGACCAAAGGAGGACAAAAAAGCCGGGAAGGAAAGGCAGAAGCCCGAGAAGTCGGGGACAGGCACATCACGACCGTCCAACATCTCCAGAACAAGGTGAGACAAGCTATTTGTGGTGAATAATGACGCGAGTGAAGCGGAGCACTAGGGTGTCTGAAGGTTGTGCTAAAATTATCCCCAGCTGGTCTGTGTGTGGATGAAATTGCGAACAAAAAACACCTCCAACCCTTTATTGCTGTCAGTGGAAAAGTAGGTCAGACAATGTCTTTTTGGGTTTGTGGGTAACTGGGTAGTGGGTAGTGAAGAAAAGGTGTTACTTTCCCATGCCAGCAAAATCTGTGTCACTGCTATATTTGTAAATGTGATCATTTATTCTTTTCTTTCAGTGGCTTCAGATGGATGCAGTGTAAATTTTATTTGTATTATACATTTGTTAAATCAAATATCGAAGTGTTTTCAACCCATGCTGCTTAATTAAAAACACATTGTCACAACTACTACAAGTGCAACTTTGGATCATGATAAATATAGATTAGCTGAACTGAAAGTAACTTGAGGTTAAATAGATTTTATTCAGTTCGGTTTAGTTCAAATCTCAGCGCAGATATTCATTTCACTTCAGATCAATCCAGACAAGTACCAGCACTCAATATGTTCACTGCAATATGTCCATTATATTGCATAAAAAGTGGTCACCTAGCACACACTCTCTACCCCACACGTTTTCCCCTGCTATAAACAAGTGACTCTTCTGTGTTACTGCTTCTTCCCTTCCAGCTGACTCCTCGGATGACTCCTACATGTCAGCTGAGGAGGCCCCAGTTGAGGCTCCCCACTTCCAGATGCCACTGAGGGATTTGGAGGCCTGCGCCGGGGCCGAGGTGCAGCTTAAGTGCGTCATCACTGGAAACCCCCTCCCACAAGGCAAGGCTGTCTGTCAGTCATTAGACAGGACCCATGGCTGCCGCATTCCAGTCTGTGTCATCAACCTAAATATAGCACCCCTGGTGCTTGTGAGGGCTGAAGAGTAGTGTTGCATCACTCTGCACTTCATCATGGACGCATGAATACGCATCGCAATGACAAAAATTTATCTTGATTTCACCGTTCATTTAAATACTAATTGGAACACAGCTTTTATAAAACTTAAAATGTGTCTATTTCAAGGAGCCATGAGCCTTTTCAAGTGTGAAACTAGCTTCCATAGCTATCCTGCTTGAACAGCAATGCCCAAAAATTGACCCAAAAAAGTGACCCATGGTGATAGACTTTTACAGGACAAAGTAGTCACATTTTTTCAAAGACTTGCTGTTTGCACACTCGGGCTGGGGTGGGATGGCGCTTCAGTGATCCAGGAAGTCTGACTCCACTGAGTGACAATCAGATTGATGGAGGTCAGCCAATGGCTGAAGGGTTGATAGAGTCATTGGTCTGACTATGCCAGGTCTATTAACCCCCCAGCTGGCTTAGAGGCTACTGTGTGTGTGTGTGTGTGTGTGTGTGTGTGTGTGTGTGTGTGTGTGTCTGTGTGTTTATGTGCACGTGGTGTGTTTTTCAGATCTCTTACTGACTGGCATCAGTAAATGTTAAATTAATGGCACTGTGTGTGTGTGGCAGTGAGGTGGAGGAAGGGGGAGACAGAGATCCGAGACAGCCCCGCAAACACCTTGACGACGGAGGGGGAACGCTACTCTCTTACCATCACACAGATGAAGCCCAGTGATGCAGGGATGTACCATGTGATCGCCAGCAACCATTTGGGACAGGCATCCTCCTCAGCCACCCTCTTTATCAGGGCAGGTGAGAGCTCACCTTTTCAAACAGCCACTCATTCATAGCCACTCCAATTCAATTCAATTTAATTCAATTCAGTTCAATTCAATTCAGCTCCATATTCTCTATTAGCATGGCCATTGAAAGAAAATGGTGTTGCCAAAGCAGAAAACATAGAAGGCAAAAAATAGGCAGCAAGCACATAAACAAAAGTAATAAAACTGAAAAACGGAAAACAGAAATCTCTTGCAAGTATAGATTGTGTCTAGTTTTTTAATGTGGAAATTGATATATAAAATATTAGACTAAGACTAGTCTAAAACTAAAACTGTCCCAAGGGTTAGAGTAGAGGATGGTGAAAGATTACTGTCTGTCTCACTATCAATCTGAAGGGGAGGAACTAAATTCAGTACTTGAATGCAAATGTGGAATTCAATACAACAGTGCAATTGTTTCCAATCAAGCAAAATCAAAGGATGCTGAATGCAAAGGCTAATATAGCAATTGATAAACAAACCCCATGGATGACTGCAACTTATGTCATGGTCTAACCAAACATTAGGTGGTTTGACACTGAAACAAATGTCACTCTTCCCCATTCCAGTCATTAGAAAGAGTTGTGTGGTTTTCTTAAATAATTTACTAAGCTACATCATTTTCTGATGACACATGCTCATTAGCTAAACTTTTTTTCGCTGCCTCATTACAAGTATACTGTGTTTTAAGGATCTAAGGAAGGTGCAATATTTTGACAGCAGCCGTACTGTGAGCAGCCAAGCTTTAGTAATGAGATCATCCACAAATTCTCGCTGGAAATGATCAGAGGGATGAATCATGCATTCAGCCTCTCGCACCTCTCACTAACCAAAAAAAACAGAGGGATAGAGAGAGAGAGAGAGAACAAAAAGCTTCAGCAGATTCAACTGCACCTCAAAGGCCCTCTTCATCTCCAAATATCACGCTTAGGCAGCGGTGATTCAACCCGCGATTGGCTCACCAATCTTCACCGCCCACCTTCTCTGACTCCCCCAGTCCGGCTTACAATGGCCTCTTAGTCAGCCAAGCAGACCAGCAAGCAAGCAGGCAGAGCACAGAAAGAGAAACACAGGGAGAGGTTGAGAAAGACAGAAGGGAGGTAGAGAGAGTGAGAGAGAGAGAGAGAGACAGTCTGAAAGGGAGAAAGGCAGATGGATAAGGAGGGAAAGAGGGAAGAGAGAGAAGTAGAGAGGCAGAGAGAGTAGAGGAAAGGCAGGGACCAAGGAGGCATAGAGTGAGGTAGACAGAGAGACAGGGAGAAATGGGGATGAGGTGTGGTGAGAGAGAGAGGAAGAGTGAGAGAAAGAAAGGGCAATGAATGGACACAGGGAGGTGGCAGCAGCGGCAGGCTAGCCTCCTGTGGCGCCTGCCTGTTATTGTTGAAGTGCTGTAGCCTGTAGAGCCTGGCCCCAGCCCCGACTCCGTCCACACGTCTGCCTGCCTGCCTGCTTGTCTGTGCACTCCCTTATTTGGTCAGCCAGCACACTGGGTATTTATAGGGCCCCCTTGTTTCCTTGAAATAATTGGGGACTGTTTTATTTCCCGCCGTGAGATTAAGACGCTGGTCAGAGCCGAGCATGCAAGCAAGACCTACCCCACCCAAGACCCCCACACCACCATACCGTCCTCTCTGCCAGACCCTGCCCGCATGAAGGCTGTGCTGCGCTGTGGGGAGAGAGAGTGTGTATGGGCTTAAGGTGTCGTGGAGGCCCATGGATAGCTTTCAGAAAATCCCACACATTCTGCAGATGCCGCAAGCTGAGAGGGCATCAGAGACACTATTTAAGTATGTGCAAAGCCCCCAAACAAGTAGGGAAGACTCTACTGACAGAACAGATGGGAGAAGAAGAGAGGGCAAAGAATATTATTATTGTACAGTGAGAGAGGATGTTTTATTTGTTTGTTTGAATGTTTTGTGAAAGGGTGCAAATGATACAATCTTTATGAGCAGTTGATGGCATGATGATGTAGAGTAGGGTAAGTAAGCCTGTGTGTGTGTGTGTGTGTGTGTGTGTGTGTGTGTGTGTGGTGTGTGGTGTGTGTGTGTGTGTGTCTGTGTGTTTGAGTGTGTGTGTGTGTGGTGTGTGTGTGTGTGGTGTGTGGTGTGTGGTGTGTGTGTGTGTGTGTGTGTGTGAGTGTGTGTGTGTGTGGTGTGTGTGTGTGAATGTTTGATAAATAAACTAAGATTTACACAGGGAGACAGATGCAGACGGAGTGAGAAACTGTGCCAGAAATAGAAAAAGAGAGAGAGAGAGAGAGAGGAAAGGGAAGAAGAGAGAGAGAGAGTGAGAGAGAGAGAGAAAGAACGATTGCTAATGTAGATTAGCAGGACACTGGGTTATGGGAATTGTGTAAACCACTGGCAAGTTTACATACTGAAGATGCTGTGTCTGTGTGCGCTGAGAACAGACTCCTCTTTAGAGATGAGCTGAACGGTAAGCTCCTGAAAGCCTGCTAAAACATTTTATCCTCTGTCCTTAAAAAACTCCTTTATACACTTTTGTTAAGATTTATTATGCTAGGATGCTACGCGATCCTGCACTGCTGGCTTCAGTGTCTGGTGTCAGCTAATTTCCTGCCTCTTCTCCACTTGTCTGTTTGAAGTCTTAACTGTGTCAGTTGGAACGTGTTTTATCAGCTAAAGACTGAGATGATCGGTTTGGGATAACTGATGCGTAGTCGAGGTTGTCAACTTATTTAGTGAGAAAGGAAGAGATTGTCTGCGTTTTTTTGTTGTTGAACAGTCATGAGTCTTATAACGGTAATAGAGGCTATTTCTGTTGGCCTACTTATACTGTAATGTTTCTGGTCATGTTTAGATGCTGTTTACAAATGCGTATTTTTATACAAGGCACCCAGGTGATTTAGACATGCTGGAATCAAAGGCCACGCAGAAACAAACAATGCTTAGAAATACTAGGTGAACTTCAGTCCATTTATTCAAATTCTGTCACTGATCCAGAGTGGTAAATCTTTTGTTTTTTGTTTTGTGTGGCTTCTGAGAAGTGGACAGTATTCCCTTAGCGAGACAAATGTGCATATTATTCCCAGTGCTCAGGCATTTTCCTGAGACAGAATAATGCTTATATACTGCCTCTATTCTGGGCTTTGTCCTGTAATCACAACAATGATGGGCAATGGTGACACAATGGAAGCCTTGTAAGCTGAAGTGCTCTAGGCTATAATAGGCCATTTTCCTGTGGCATATGAGGCAACGCTGGGCTTTTTGGCAGTAGCTTGGCGGTGGTGAGCGTAAGAGCATCGGGAAAGTTCAAAGAGACTCTGTCCCAGGGGAGCACTTATGAATATTTCATGCCTTGAAACAGGAGGTCTGTTGTGGTTTTGTGCTCACCTCTCCTCCGTGTGTCTGTGTGTGTGTGTGTGTATGTGTGTATGTGTATGGATGCGTGTGTGCGTTTGTGTGTGTGTGTACGCGTGTGTGCTTTTGTGAGTGTGTATGTAATATAGTGATTGGATTTGGGACTGGGGGATTAATCAATGATAATTCCAGCTGTGTTCACTTTGACATGTCCCAAAGCCATCTGCCGAGGCCAGCCTAATAGAGAAATGTCTAATTCTTACCTCTTAAAACTCTTATGTGTTTCTCTCTCTCTCTCTTTCTCTCTCTCTCTTACACACACACACACACACACACACTCACACACACTTGCACTCACGGCATCTGGCCTCTACACCACTCTTAAACTCACAGAGTGTTAAATCAAAGCTTGAATGAAAGATTTAAGCCTGAATTGAATTCAGTTAAATGATCTCGTCATTCCGCTGGTGCTTGTGCAAGAGGGATCAGGCGAAATTGAGAGATTAATTTTTAATGCAAGCACGAGATGATGAATAGGCCGATTAAGGGACATTATCAGGAAGAAGGTCACCCAGAGAAAGCTCATTAGTTTCTGAAAACTCAGTAAGATTTGGCTGATGTGGCTCTGATCCGTTCAGGTCCACTACTGCTGTCAGTGAGATTTGAGGCCCATCCCTATTCACTCAATATGGTGTTTGCATGAGATGAAATAATGAATGACCTTGAGCAGGTTTAGTGTTATTGACCCCCGCCTCCTCTGCCATATGTGTTTTCCACTTCTGCTCACCCATCTGGCTGCTCTCAGAACCAGTCCATGTGCATCATGGGAAACTGAGTCTTCCTCTGGATCCCCCGGGCAGTCCTGTCCTCTCGGATGAGGAGTACTTGAGTCCCATAGAAGAGGGCATGGAGCTGGACGATGCCTCCTGGTCCCATAAGACAGTGGTGTCCCCATTCAGAGAACCTCCATCCTTCCAGGTACTCAGAATGCTTTCTAGTGCTCTACTTGACATTTTTAGGAATGTTTTATTCTCTCTTTTTTCTTCTTCTGCATGTGTGTGTTGAGTTATTTATGATGGTGAAAGGTGAAAGTTTACTGCGCTTTTGAACAATGTTTTTGACCTCTATTTTTTACGGTTTAGTTATAAGGCTAAAGAAAATGTCAAATGGGTTTATGGGTGCTTGTTTGAGCTCTTGATAGAATTGTAAATGCACTGTCTGTAACATTCTTGGTCATGTCTCATTCAAACATTATCCATCATTTCTAGTACACATTGCTCTAGTGAAATACTTCTCATGAAAAGATAAAGGTCTTGTTCATTCATGTTTGTATGAATGAACAGGTAACCTCAGCTGATCTGACAGTGGTAGAGGGACAGGAGGTTACCATGTCGGTCCATGTATGTGGGCAACCCAAACCCATGGTGTACTGGTGAGACATAATGTCATTTTATCTATT
This sequence comes from Tenualosa ilisha, assembly GCA_015244755.2. NCBI lineage: Eukaryota > Metazoa > Chordata > Actinopteri > Clupeiformes > Clupeidae > Tenualosa > Tenualosa ilisha. Next base: position 7,139,316 of record PYXC01000495.1, on the reverse strand, counting down.
ACATATGTAATTACATGTTGCATATTGCTTATTAATATGCTAGTTATGCGTAATTACATGTTGCCATTATACATATATACATTATACATATATCATTGTGTGTAATAACAAATACATGGTAGTTACATGAATACCTTACACACCAAACACTTCAGTTTTGTTTGACTCCACCAGACACACAAATGAAGTGTTCCATTTGCAGAGTGTAAAAATAGACTTAGAAGACTAGGTTAACTTTTTCCAATGTGGGCAGGCCCTTGTGTCTGGTTTGTCCCGCTCCATTGTTTATAGAGGTTGTTAATTGTTTCAGTATCACTCACAACCCTCCTCCCAATCCTTACAACTGAAAGCTTCTCCTATGCACTTGGTGTGTAGCCTGTTTGTTAAACCTCTTTCTTGACATGTAGTGACAAGTCGTGAACATAGCATATTTCATAACCTTTTTTTTTCACAGGTTGAGAGACCGGGTGACGATTAAAACAGACAGTCGTCGTCTTGTTCAAGAATTACCAGATGGAAAATGTGAGCTGAAAATCAAATCAGCTCTTAAGTCAGATGCTGGAGCTTATATCTGCAAGATCATCAATGAATATGGCACTAAACAGACTGAGTGCAGATTGGATGTGTCAGGTAAGAGGAAGTGAAATTCCACAGCCACTACAGCAGGAATGTTATAGAAGGTATGCACTATAAGCCTGTTTGGCCGACAGCCTACCAGGCTCAAGTGATGGACAAGTTAGTGAGCACAAATTGCACAGAGCCTGTTGTATACCCTAGATTGTGTTCTGTTAACATAAGTAGCCTTCTTGTCTAATTTAATGCTCGTTGATAAGGTATAATTTAATGTTTATTGTGCAGTATATTATTCATAGTGTAGTGTATTAATGTATTCAGTATATTGCACAGTATATTAATAAGTCACGCTGTATCATGCAACACCATATATTTGGCCACCATCTTTACTATTGGTTTTAGATTTTAGAGTTGATAAGCAGGTAGCAGATTACCACTGTCTGACCTGTCTTTGTACAGACTGATGTTTTCTGCTCCCTCTTGTCCTCTGCAGCTCCTCTGGGCCTTCAGCCTGCGCTAGCCATCACCACGCCAGTGCAGGACATGTCAGTTAAGGCTGGCGAGACGGCCCTGTTTGAGTGTCACATGACTGGGCCACAGGAAGTGGATGTGGACTGGTTGGCCAATGGGAAGCTGATTCAGCCAGCCTTGCTGGATTGTAAGATGCACTTTGATGGGCGGAGGTGTCGACTGTTGTTGCGATCCGTACATGAAGATGACAGTGGGACCTACACATGCAAACTCAGCTCTGCAAAAGGTATTATATATATATATATACCTATACCTATATATATAATATAATGTAAGTAAGGGATAATGTATTTACTGCTGGTCATTATAGGAAAATAAGTCCTGACAGGATGAACAAGATCCTGTTAAGTATTTATAGTATAATATAATATAATATAATATGATGAAATTGAGCTTAATTGGGTTGTGTGCTGGTCATCCATTTTGCCATTAAGACACTGTCAACTCTAATTAGAGATAATTAAATAATCTCCAGCCACAGGCCCTCCATGGCTCATCATTCTGAACTCTCTCTCTCTCTCTCTCTCTCTTTCACTCTCTCTTATGTGGGCTCAGAGGAGCTGGTGAGCAGTGCCTCTCTAACGGTGAGTCCATCCAGGGAGCCCTTGTTCACACGCAAGCTGGATGTCCTTGAGGTCATCGAGGGTCGCACCGCCCGCTTTGACTGCAAGGTCAGCGGGTCTCCACCTCCTGAAGTGACATGGAGCCACTTGGGTGAGGAGAGATGTCACATTCCAACTTTGACCTTTTTGTGCATACGATCGGATGCTGAATACTAATCCAACATTATTCCCATAATTTTGGTAATAAACCTTTGCCTTTCTATTTTAATGTTTGACCGTAGAGCTACTGATGTAATTTAGCATGCCTTTGGTATAAAGTCACAGAAACTTTTGTTGAAGTCCATTCATTTGTCCCCATCAGACAACCCCCTGCAGGAGAGTGACAACATACGCATCCTGACTGAAGGGGGCCGCCACTCTCTGATCATCACACAGGTGACCCAGGAAGACGAGGGCTTCTACACAGCAACAGCCCATAATACTCATGGCGACACAGAGAGCACTGCAGAGCTCTACGTGCAGGAACCCCGGCCAGCCATCTCATCACACATGTAGGATGTCACCGACGCTGTCCTTCTCTCTCTTTCTCTCTCTCTCTCTCTCTCTCTCTCACACACACACACACGCACACACACACACACACAGGTCTCTGAGACAACCCGTACGGTACTTATGATGTACATTAAATGTAAAAAATGTTAAACATATTAATGTCAACCAACACCTGACACCTGAGTTGGCTTTCACATGTATGGCTTTCTGCTGTACTGTCTAAATTTCTCTGTCAGACCAATAAAATCAACCAATGAAAATTATTTCATCAAATATAATCCAAGTTAAAACATTCAGTTGCTCTCTAACCTCCCTTACTTTCCATCTCTCCTCCTGTCTTCCTTTCTTCTTCTTCCATTTCACTCCCCACCATTTTCCCTAGTTTTGTTAATTCTGCACTTTTTCACTTTTTAAAACTAATACTGCCTTGTCAAATATTTGAGCTGAGTTGAGATAAAAAAGGTATATGGTTTGGCTGTATAGCCGTGTAGCTAAGCCAACCTACTTAACTTATGGTGCACATAAAATGTAATGCTGATGTTACATATCTTTTATGCTCATCCAATTAGAAACTGTTTCTGCTTGAAAGCCACATTTAAGCATGCCTTTCTTTCCTCCTTTCTTTCTTTCATTCTTTCTTTCAGACTCTCTCTCTCATAGTCTTCATGCTTCTTTTTATTTATTTCATACCTTTCATTAACTCGAGCTCTTATTTCATCTCCTCCTTCAGGGGGAAGCTGGAGAAGATGCCGTCCATTCCAGAGGAGCCGGAGGTCCTAGAGTCAGAGGTGGAACGGAGGACCATGCCGGACTTCATAACGCCTCTGAGGGACGTGGAGGTGGTGGAAGGCAAGGAAGCGGTGCTGAAGTGTAAAGTGTCAGGCCTGCCCTACCCCACCATCACCTGGTACCACAACGGCAAGAAGATTGACAGCACGGACGACAGGAAGATGACTCAGTGTAAGTGCACTGTGGAGACTCTCCTGGGACTCCATCATCATCATCATCCGTTTATTCAGGGAGGTGACATACAGTTGACTGGTACTTAGCAGACACTTTTACCCAAAGAGACATGGACTCGCATCATGGGTCTTGGGAATTGAACCTGGGTAGACTGATTGTCATGCGACTGACATAATAACTTTAACTTAATATACAATATATACAATAGCAAATAATGTAAGTAAAAACAAGTAAAAACTCCCCTTTAACTCTGATCTGTTGCAACACAAGTTTGCTCACGTTGCAAGACATTCTTGCATGATAAAAGGACACATCATTTTGATTTATCACAAATCTTTTTTTTTCTCTTCTGGTAAATGTCATATTTGAATTTTTTCATTAAGTTTGTTGAAACTTGTGGTATCTTCAAGCTTCCAGAAAGTAGAAATAAAATTCCACTGATTTATTCCCCCCCTCTGCAGAGTACAGTCATTTATTCTTTCTACCATTTTTCACCTACTGCTTCTATGAGTCAGTAAATCCATTGAATTGGCTTGAAATTCAGACCTATTTGTTCTCCACACGATGTGGTAGTTTCATCCTTTTGACCTCTGACCTCTTGTCTCATTCAGACAGGGATGTCCACAGTCTGGCCATTCGCTCCGTGTGCCACGGTCACAGTGGGGTCTATAAAAGTGTCATCTCCAACAAGGTGGGGAAGGCCGCCTGCTACGCCCATCTCTACGTGGCAGGTAAAGCATGGTGGTTCACAGACAGAGAGACATGCTAAGGTATAGATTGGACCACACACTTCAGCACTCCCAAACCCTCATGAGAAGTATATGGGATGCACATTAACTAAACTATCTATCTATATCTATATATATCTATATATCTGTCTATCCATCTATCTATCTATCTATATATATATAATGCTAATACATAGCATTAGAGTACAGTATGTGCTTACTGAAACTTACTTTTGTCAAATTCTAATTCTGTGTCTTTCTCCCTTATTCAGATATTCTCCCAGAGCCTCCTGATGGGCCTCCTGTCATAGAGGCCATCACTGGGAGAACAATCACCCTGAGCTGGGGCAAGCCCAAGAACTTGGATCCATCTATCGGTAAACCACAGCCATTTTTTATTATTATCATTTTTCCAACAAACATTATTATTGTGTCCACAATGACAATGCTTTAATTTTATTTATTTTTTATTTAATTTTATTGTTATTATTTTTTTTTATTATTTTGCCTTAATTCTTTTTTTTAATTATTTGCTAGAAAATCTTAACATATCTCACTGAGAATATGACTAACAGTGAATTTTTCCACAGATCCCAGTTCTCTTTTGTATGCGGTTCAACAGCAAGCCCTGGGCTCAATCCAGTGGACCATTATAGCGTCTAACCTGAGAGAAACATCCTACACGGTTTCCTCTCTCTCTAAAGGAGCACGCTACGCATTCAGAGTTTTGACAGGGACTGGAAAAGCTTTCAGCAAACCATCCCCACCAACTGATCTTGTCCAGCTCATCGACAAAGGTAAAGTGTGTGTGTGTGTGTGTGTGTGTGTGTGTGTGTGTGTGTCTGTGTGTATGTTTGTGCGCCTGCGTGCCTGACTGTCTGTGTTTTTGAGAAAGTGAGAGGGTGTGTATACATGAGAGATTGTGTGTGTGTGTGTGTGTGTGTGTGTAAGAGAGTGAGGGAAAGTGTGAGGGGGTTTAAAGCACTGTTATTTTTATGCACAAGCTCTCTCATAAAATATGAATAACAAAAAAAAAAATATCTGTCTTTAATGGGACTGGTGTTTTCTCAGGCCAATATTTACGTAAAGGCCCAAGCATTCTGGACAAGCCAGAGACAGTGTATGCAGTGGAGAACCAGTCTGCCAACATGACCATCACTCTCAACCATGTCCAGGCAACAGTCACCTGGAAAAGGCAAGGCGACAATTACTATGACAATCACCATTGATGAATGGTTGACCAAATACAATACTGTAGATTCAACCCATGTTTTTCTTCGTTTCGTTGACATGGAAGTACTTTAAGGTGAAACAGTGGAAGGAACAGTGTACATTATTGGATTAGAAAATATTAGATTAGAGATCTTTGGGATTAGAGAGATTGTTGATCCCACAGAGGGAAATATAAGGATAAAGCAGCAATCCGTAATTTTAAGCCAGGCTGTGTTTGTGGTGTGTTCATATGTGTGTATGTGTGTGTCTGTGTATGCGTGTGTGTGTGTGTGTATGTATGCTTGTAGGAGGGGAGTGATACTAGTTCACAAGCCTGGTGTATGTGAGATGAGTATGCCAGATGATGACCAGCACTCAGTGAAGCTGATGCGGGTGCGCTGTGGAGACGTGGGTCAGTACACCTGCATTGTGAGCAACGCTTATGGCAGTGACATCTGCCACGTTCAACTGGTCCTCGCAGGTAGGCGATATTAACTTCCAAATCTTAGCCATGTATTTGAACATGCAGATTGACATCATTCATCTAGACTACTACTGTTTTACTGTCAGCCCCCCTCGCACACACACACCACCACCACTACCCCCGACCATTTCCTTACCCCAAACCCACTTCAGCACCCTGTTGCATATGAGGGAGACGTTGAACCTTGTTTGGAAATTCTGGACCACGTCATGACAGCATTTACTTATTTACTCTGCAGCGCCCCCTGTCTTTGAGAGCATCATGGAGGACTTAGATGTGTGTGTAGGTGACACAACAAGGTTTGCAGTGGTTGTTGACGGAAAGCCAGACCCTGACATCCTCTGGTATAAAGTGAGTTCTTGAACAGTACTGAAAACATTTCCTCATTCAGTCTCATGGCAATGGGAACCTTATGTTCCATGGACATATTATGTGCATAGTAATTATGATTTGGTCTAATAATAAAATAAAATGTAATGTATAATTTAATGTGCATAATAGATTGTACACTTTATCGACTTTAATTTTCATTAAAACACAAAACATTACACATTATGTCAGGACCATGGATATGACTTAAAATGAAATTTTAAAATCCAGCCTAACACTGCTAACTAACACTGACAAAAAAAACTTCACTGATTCCAGGACAACACACTCCTGTCTGAAGGCAGCCACTTCACCTTTGTGTACGACGACCGGGAGTGTTCACTGGTGGTGCTCAATGCTCGAGAGGAGGACTCAGGTGTCTACACCTGCACAGCCAAGAACCTTGCTGGGTCTGTGAGCTGCAAGGCGGAGCTCGCTGTGCGCACAGGTAATAGTTCACCTTATCTTAGACTTAGCTTGAAATCCAGTTGGAGAGAATGAGCCTAGTATTGTTTTAATGTTTAATGTTTAGTCTGCCTTCTGATAACTGTCTGCTACTGTATCTCTATACTATGATTTATAATATATATTGAAGGTAATGATGAGGTAACATAATGTTCGACAGCCTTTTCTTTGTTTTAACACTTAATGTGACAATTAAAACAATGCAGATAGTTAACAAAACAAAAAAAAAATTGATTTGTTATTTAATGTTTTTTAATGTTATTTAATGCTATTCCAAACAATCCAGACAAAAAAGTGGTGGAGGAACCAATGGAGGATGAAGAGACCATCTTGAGGAGAATGCGGAGATTAACAGATTATTACGACATACACAAGGAGATTGGCAGGTGAGGGCATGATTTAGGGAGACTGTAGATTTTATTCATTTTTTGTCAAATAGTAATATTTAATACTTGCTCAATACCTTCTTCCACAATGTTGTAGCTGTCAATATTCAATGTCTTACCTGTAAAAGATGTTCCAAAATATGCTCTGGTTTGATTTAGTGTATGTCTGTGACCTCGTCTGGTGACTTTAGGGGGGCATTTTCCTATGTGAAGAGGGTAACTCTAAAAGCTGCAAAGAGGGATTACGCAGCTAAATTCATTACAGCTCGAGGGCAGAGGAAAGCCTCGGCCCTGCAGGAGATGTCTCTGCTCTCGGAGCTGGACCATGAAAGGATCCTCTACTTTCACGATGCCTTTGAGAAGAAAAATGTGATTGTGATCATCACTGAACTGTATCCTTATCTGCTGTTTCCATGTTACAAAGACCATACTGTACATGGTTTATGATTAATGAATATCTAAACTTCATAATAATTCATGTTGTAGGATATTTTCCTTTTTGACACCCCATTAATGATTTCTCATACAGTTTTACAGTAGGGTATGTGGTGACTTGTTCACTGCAGGATAATTCATATTATAATGGGTGATTCTTATAATAAGTAGAATACTTTGTGTATATTACTGTCCACATGAAAATGAGTGTGCTCTACACAGCACTGTTACTTCTTTAACTCCAAAAAGCTGCCATGATGAGTTGCTTGAGAGACTGACAAAGAGGACCACAATAATGGAATCAGAGGTTTGTTTTCTCCTTTGCTATTCATAATCATTATGCTGTATCTTCTTAGAGTCTTCATAGTAAAAAAAAGACGTAAATTATGTGATACTACTCACCACTACAAACTCACATTCAACCTGTTGCAGGTCCGTTCTACAATCAGGCAAATATTAGAAGGCATTGATTATCTTCACCACAACAACATTGTTCATCTTGACATCAAGGTAACATTTTGGTTGGAAAAATTTGCTGTTGTATTGCATAGCTGATGAACTATTTATTGACCCATTTAGGCATCAGTGTCATATAAAGCTAAGAATCACTGGTGTATTATATCTTTTCTCGAGTGTTCCTTGAATTTGACATCTATTTGGATATCTACAGCATCAACAACATCTGAATGGAAATTAGAGTGATCTAAGGCCAAGTTTTTCTGTCATTTCAGCCTGAGAACATTCTCATGGCTGATCGTAACAGTGACCAGATTCGAATCTGTGATTTTGGCAACGCTTTGAAGCTCACTCCCAATGAGCCACAGTACAGCAAGTATGGCACTCCAGAATTTGTTGCTCCGGAGATTGTGAGCCAAACACCCATCTCCAAGGCAACCGATATCTGGTAAGACATTTTATCCATCTGACACTGTCCCACACTAAATTAGTCACCTCTTTTAAAGGCCAAAAAGTGCTTTATTTCTCAATTCCAATGCAATCCATCTCTCTTTGCAGGCCCATTGGAGTTATAGCCTATTTATGGTATGTTGGTTGTGTCATTGGTTTATATGCACTTTATACAAAATCAATATTGAATTTCCTGCCAAATGAAAAATTAAATTACTGCGTGCAAATAACACCAATCTGTCTCAGTAATCACTACACAGCCAAAGCCAAAGCAAATGTCGATACAGAGATTTACTACGAGGGTTGTGTAATCTTGCAGTCTCACAGGAGTCTCTCCATTTGCCGCTGAGAACGATCGTGAAACACTACTCAACATCAGGAACTACAATGTGGCTTTTGAGGAGAGCATGTTCGCCGATTTGTGCAGAGAAGCCAAAGGATTTGTCATCAAGCTGCTGGTTTTAGACAGGCTGTGAGTCTGTTAATAATTGTTGTCAATTATGTTTGAATAAATAATCTATTTTCCATTTTTTTCTTCGCCTTTGATTTTTAATCCCCCTTTACATTTGTTTTTGTAGGAGACCAGATACAACTGAATGTCTTCGGCATCCTTGGTTTAAGGTAGATATGCTGGAATATGTATGTTGGTTTGATTTATGGAAATCAATACAATAATTTGCAAGCTAAATTAGATTTTTCTACTCATTTAAAGACCTTGACTAAGGGGAAGAGCATCAGTACAGCATTGCATAAACAGGTCTTGGCGAGAAGAAAATGGCAGGTGAGATATTACAAGCTGTTTGAGTCATATTCAAATGTGCTCACACAAGGGAGGAAGTTAATTTATACACTTCACCTACTGGCTCTAGAGCAATACCTGTCTTTTTCTGTTGTTTAGAGGTCACTCATCAGCTACAAGTCCAAGATGGTGATGAGAGCCATTCCAGAGCTGCTGGATGACTCCTCGAAGCACACATCTATTGCAGTGTCCAGACATCTGAAGGAGAGGAGGGAAAGCTCACCACCTCCATCGTCCTCTTCAGAATCGGATGAGGACATCGATGAGCTTCCTTTCATCCCCATGCCTTTGAATATGGTGTTCTCGGGTTCCAGGATGTCTCTGACAGAGATCACAGGGGATGACGAAGCTTTGGATGGTGTCATTCCTTCTAAAGGGAACCATAACAGGGAGGAGCCAATGGAATCAGAGCCATCAGCAACAGGAAAAGATGGGGAGTCTGAAAAAGTGGGGAAGGAAGCAGACAGGTCTGGGAAGCCTCTTCAGAGAGGGTCAAGCGTGGAGGCTGAAGAGGCCCAGGTGAAGTCTAGGAGGGCGACAATGCGCAGAGGTAGCTCTGCTGACAGCGCTCTGCTCCTTCACATCTCACCAGAAGAGGGCGCTGCAGTGGAGGAGGATGAGGAAGGTAGCAAAGGTCTGAAGAAGGCTGTCTCTATGGAGCTCCCCAGGAGGAGCCCAAGCCCTGGTCCGGGCAAGCTAAGCCAGGAGGACTATGCCCTGAAACTGGAGCTCATGAGGCAGAGACTCCTCCGGGGTGGATCCGTGGACAAGAAGATGAGTGGGTTACGTGGCCCCCTACTGGAGACGCTAGGGGTGGATGACGAAAGACGGACATCGTCCCTCGACCGCAATTTACGCAGGGCAAGGATGGGTGCTGGGGGTATGACAAGAGCCGCCTCGACAGAGAGTGCCTCAGAAGGCTCACCAAAGATGAAGGTGTTTCGAAAGAGCGCCTCATTTAGCCAAGGAGACCCTGAAGCTACTCCACTGCACAGGCGCTCTGGAGCTCCACTGGAGATCCCTAACACCCAGGCAGGGCAGGTAGGAGAGCAGAAGCTACAGGAAGCGATTTCTATGTCAGTCCTTACTGAGCAAACCAGATCAGAGTCCAGGTCTGAGTCTCCCATTGAATTTAACTCTGTACCACCTACTCCTGACCTGAAACAGCAAGAAAGGAAACAGAGTGAGAGGTGGATTCTGGGAAATGAGGAGACAGATGAGGAGCAACAAGATGGGACAACAGTCTCTGAGTTGTCCTCTCAAAGTCATGAGGAGGACAATGTGTCCCTGTCTTCACATGCAGCAATGAAGCATTCTGTCCCAGTAGTTTCACCTATGATTAAAGCTGAAAGCAGCAGTAGGAGGGAAAGTGTTGTTTCCAGTTCAAATGAGAGTGAGGGAAAGTCAGAGGTTGAGTCCTCTGCATCAACTCCTGCTGTGAAGAAAAAATCAGCCTATGCTGATGTGATGCAAACCATCACTGGGCTGCAACCCAACGGGAAGCAGCCTTACATGCCTACAACCATAACTCCGCTCACCCACTCACGGACTCGCTCCAACCCTGAAACAATCCTCCTCCCTGAGCATCCTGCCGTCTTCGCAAAAGTGGCCACACCATTTTCTCCAGTTCTCAGAACTGACATCAAGGACATTGATTCAGAGGAGGTTTTCGAGGCAAGGTTCAAAAAGCGTGAGTCTTCTCTTACCCGTGGCCTGAAGCGCCTGACTAGGACTAAGTCAGAGGAGAGGTCTCCGGTCATGCCCCGTAAGATGGGCGAGGAAATCTATAGACCTGGTCCCACTGGGGCACCATTGGAGATGGTATCCAGAGGACTCCAGGAGAAATCAAAGTCAGTCCAGGACCTCAGAGAGGTGGAGAAAGACCTTGGCTTGATTGGCAGGTTCTCCATGCGAGCAAAGAAGTCGTCTCTCACTACCAAGAAAGAGGAGAAGCCTAAGGAAGCGTCAAAGGATGAGTCGGCTACCAAGCGCAGGGTGTCTTGGGCTCTGGGTCGTAGCAAGTCCTTGGACAAGAAAGGGACAGAGATTCTGAGGACAGATGAGGAAGTTGAAGCAAAGAAAGAAGTCTCAGAGAGGGACCAGCAGAAGGTTCCAGACTCCCCCGTTTTGGCCATGAGACGCAGGTTTGAATCAAAGGTGGCAGGTATCTCAGAGAAAATCCGCAGTCGTTCCGAGGAGAGGAAGGAAACAAAAGGCCTGAAACCATCACCACCAGAGGTCAAAAAATCAGAAACTCCTACAGAAGAGGTGAAATCAGATCAAAAGAAAATTGGTGAATCACCAGTCCTGGCCATGCGCAAGAAGTTTGAAAACAAGGTAGCTGGCATCTCCATGAAATTTCGTAGCCAGTCTGAAGACAGGGAGGCAGAGGCAGATGTGAAACCAGAGGGTAAGAGAACACCTCTTCTCTCTCGCCTTCGACATTCCCAGTCTGAGGGCATGAGTCTGAAGAAGATGGACATCCCTGAAAACCAGCTTGCAGAACAAACGGGCAAATTAGGTGGTAATGAGTCAGTCGAATCTACCAACAGTGTACAGGCCGACTTGAAATCTTCTCAAAGTAAGTAGTGCTATTTTGCTAAAGCATAAAGTAGTGCTATTTTGCTAAAGCATCTTTCCAGAGATGTTGCATATTAGTTCATGAAATCGGAGTTCCAAGTGCATATTTTAAATGTATTACTGTGGTTACACTGTCTGCAGTGATTTGATGACAACAGTGCTGTTATGCAACACTGACAACCACTCCTCATATAATTATCTATCTGACTCTCTTCGTTACAGCACCAGAAAATGACCGTCGCTCCAGATGGGATAGATGGGGGCTGTCAAGAGGCAAGAGAGGCAAAAGCCCCGCCCAGCTAAGCACCGCATCATCTGTTTCCAAGGAAGATGAAGCTAAAAATCAGGAGTACACGCGCTCTCCTTCAGGTATGTGAGGCCCTTAGTTTAGCTTAGCTGTGGATTATCTTATTGAATGTAAAAGCAATCTCAGTCACACTAGTTTATATTTGTACTTTTACATTTCCATAATGTATACACTAGCTCATGATATAATCCAAAGTTTTATTTTTACACTGTAGCTTTGAATGTCATTGCTCACTTACAAAAGAGAATCAGAGGTTTGATTAATGTTGGCTTTCATTTCCAGACTTCCCTCCAGTGTTCCACATTAAGCTAAAGGACCACATCCTTCTGGAAGGAGACCCAGTCACCCTCAGCTGTCTTCCTGCTGCGAACCCATTGCCAAAGATAGTCTGGATGAAAGGTAGAGACAAGTCTAACCATTCCACAGCACAATAATATTTCTCTCTGGAAAAGTAACCAAACATTGAAACAAATACAAGACTTAGTCAGTGCAGTATTTAGTAACGTTCTGAATAGAATGAAAAAGATCTGGAATTCATGAAAATGTGTTTGCACTGGCTAGTACATAAGATATGTTGTAAAACCTTCCCAGATAAGAAACCATTAGAGATTGACAGCAGGATGAACCTGATGTCCAGTCCAGATGGCAGACAGCTTCTGATGATCCTGAACACCACCAAGAAAGATGCTGGTCTGTACGAGTGTGTGGCCACCAACCCACTGGCTTCATCCACCAGCTCCTGCACCATCTCCCTGGCTTGTGAGTCTCAAGCTCAGGGTTATTCTACTCAGACCCACATTCATATATCCTAATGCTTCATTTCAAAATCAAATCTCATGTGGAATAGCATAATTGGATCAGGTTCAATATTAGATTTGAGCCAAATTGAATTTTAAGGATATAACATTTGCAGAGGCACACAGAGAGTCGAATCACTTCCCATTAGACACTGACAAGAAGCCACTTACTGAGCCTACCCTTGCTTTATTTGATCCATATATTGTATTTCTGCACTGGAACTGGCATCTCTGTTCTTTTTCGTTTCCTTCCTCCTTGTTTCATGTGATATATTCATGAAAAAATAATGCAAGAAGCAAAACTCTAAATGATTTATAAACCAAACTTTGCTGGCTTTTTTTAGTGTCATGTCATATTTGTTTCAACAACCACTATTTTGGTTCGGTTCCTTAAAAGTTCTTGGTAAAGTACTGATATACTTTCTCTGTCTGCTGTCTTCAGGTGTCCCAAAGCGACCTGGGACACCTGAGGTTCCTCAGACGTACAACAACACTGCCCTGGTGCTGTGGAAACCGGCCGATACCAAACCGCCATGCACATACTCACTAGAGAGAAGAACTGAGGGTGAGCTTCCTTCATAAACTGAGCTCCATGTTTCCCTTACTCTTTACAATCCCACTAAGACTCTGAAACACTTATGATTATTGTAAAATAAATGTCATATTAAGTTTGGCCATTTGATTTTTATAACACTGAAAAATGCTTCATTGGATACAGTGGTTGCCTTTAAGTTTTATTTTCTTTTTGGGGTCTTGGAGAATTTCCTCCTCATAAAAGAAAAAACGACAAGCCACATTTATAGGGACTGTACTAAAACAGTACAATCAGTACAATTTTTGCTTCAATAACTCACATCAAGACAAATTTTCAACAGGTGAAATAAACTGGCTGATCGTGGCTACGGGTTTGGTGGATTGTTACCACAACGTGACAGAACTGCCCAGTGGTGGCTCCCTTAGGTTTAGAGTGGCATGTGTCAATAAAGCAGGCCAGGGACCATATAGCAACATCTCTGAAAAAGTGTTCCTGGGAACCACAGGTATGAAACATGCTCATTTCTGTAGCATCCCAAAAGCATTTACTATAACAATACATAGTGTATATAGATGTAGACATGGACTGTTTGAATCACAGATGCCTTCCTGTAATTGCATTTTTAATTTTTAGTATTTGAATTAAAAATGTTTTCCAGATATTAATGTGGATAAAGTGCCTAAAAAATCTGTTACGTTAATTCAGTAGTAATCTCTCTAATACATGTCGTGAAAATTATGTCCTATATCCTCATCCATGACAGGGAGTGTGTTCACAGGGAGTGTGTTCTCTAAGCCAGTGAAAGACAAGGCCATCTCTCCATCTCCTGCCTCAGATGTCCCCATTCCACCACCAGCTGCTGCCATGGCAACCGGCTCCGTCGTCGTCCAACGCAGTAAATCCGTGCCTGCTGTGTCCCCCTCCTCACCACCACAGGCCTTCCCAGCACCCTTTCCTGCCGCTCAGATCCCAGTCCAGATCCCGTCCCGACCAGCCACATCGAGCCCCTTGTCCCCCATCACTCCTCCTCAAGCCCTCACAGGACCCCCAACCAGGACTCCCCGTGTCTGGCCACCTCACCGGGCTGCTGATACCCAATCACCAACTAACATTCCTCCTGTGCAGAGACAGACAGTGCCGCCAGCCAATAACACGACGGACTCAGCACTAGTCACTCCACCGGTAATCAAACCCATAGCACCTCTGGTACTGCCCAAACCTCAAAGCCCTGTGAACGTGGTGCCACCCATCACTCACACCTCGCCAGTGCCCTTTGCGACCCATCCAATGCCCACTGCCACCGCCACCACCACCAGCAATACCACATCCTCTTCCCCTTCCTCTTCCTTGGCCACCACGCCTTTACCCAGCAGACCCATCTCCCCTGTGCCCTCGTATGTGCCAGCCACCACTGCCCGCGTGGCACCCACTTCTATCTCTCCCCCTGTAGTTTTGGTGAGCAGCATGAGCCCCATTGGCGAGGGGCCAAGTGCACCGACCCCTGTCACTCCCACAGGACGAGAAGTGAACCCCTCCACCAAGGACAGTGAGACCAGCCTCAGGCAAGGGGTGCCTCAGAAACCGTACACCTTCTTGGATGAAAAGATAAGGTATTAGAGCTTTCTATTGCCATCCTTATCCCTTCCCATCATGCAATTCATACAAAGATATAACACTGGGAGCTTTTGTATAGCAAGTGGCTTGGGAGGGATGTACAGGTATCACACTCATCAGCCATTTGATGGATGTGTTAGCTGAAGTAAATAAAGCTATTTATGAAATATCTAGCTGAATCTGACCTAGACAAATAAAGCTATTTCCTTCAGTGTTTAAAGTAATCTCTAATAAGGACAAATAATAGTGGTAGTGACTGTGTGGTCGTGGTTTACTACTCTTCTTTTGATTTTGCAGAGGACGATTTGGGGTGATCCGAGAGTGCCGTGAGAATGTCACAGGTAAAATGTTCATGGCCAAGATCGTGTCGTATGAGCAGGACACCAAACAGCAGGTGGTGCAGGAGTATCACACCCTCAAGTCTCTGCACAGTGACAGGATCATGGCTCTACACGAGGCGTATGTCACCCCACGCTACCTGGTGCTCATCACGGAGAATTGCACAGGGAAGGAGATCCTCCACAGTCTCACTGACAGGTTGGTGTGCGTGTTTGTCCATATTTTATATACATATTAGTATGCTAATTGAGAGACTGAGCGATTCAGAGACATACATGGTTAGAAATACACAGAATCCTGTATTGCTTGTTTTCCGGTAGGTTCCGGTATTCTGAAGATGATGCTGTGCAGTATCTGGTAGGGATACTGCAGGGTTTGGAGTACCTGCACAACCGACGGATCCTCCATCTTGACATCAAACCAGATAACATCATGGTCACCAATCTGAATGTCATTAAGATCGTAGACTTGGGCAGTGCTCAGAATTTTAATCCCCTTTCACTGAGAAGCTACAGCAGAGACCTGGGAACCTTAGAATACTCTGGTAAGTCATGTGTCATAGACATAAGTTATGTTTAATGCTACATCAATAGTGTGCTTATGCTAACTATTGTACTTTGGATTAATGATCTCTTAAATGACTTCACAGCATAGTTAATTTTGACGAAACACTCACCCCAACATTATCATATAAGTATTGCTTAATGTCATGTAAGTAATGCTTTGTTGATCATGACAATACTGTATGAAGTTAATGGTCATTTATCTTCATTTATTTCTACCAGTTGTATAGAAATTCTGCTGTAAATAACTGGTGATGAAATGCAGTTATCTAGGACACAGGAATGTTAGTCTTTTGTGTAACCACCACCAGCAGTAGGTATGAGTCACCACAAGGTGCCCAAACAGACACTTTTGAGGGGGAATGTGTCATGAACTGCCATGTTGTTTTTCTCTGTAGCTCCTGAGCTGTTGAAAGGTGATGTGGTGGGCCCCCCTGCAGACATGTGGGCCGTGGGAGTACTTGTCTATATTATGTGAGTCCTAGGAATTAGTCAGAACACAGTCACTCTGAGTAAGAAGCAAAAGTTTTACAAAACTATGAACTGAGGTTCTTGGCATACCACCTTTTGTTAAACTAATATGCTGTACAATTTATGCCGTAGTTTTAGTACATTACCTATAGGTCTCGTATTTTGTCATGAAATTGTATTGTATGAATGATTGACGTGAAGTGTACACCATGGGGACCACTGTGTTACTGGTACTTCTTTTCAGGCTAAGTGGAAGACTACCGTTCCAGGAGAAGGATCTAAAGCAGACTGAGAGCAAAATACTGGCAGCCAAGTTTGACGCCACTAAGCTGTACCCAAATGTGTCCCAAAGTGCCTCTGCCTTCCTGAAAAAGGCTCTCAATGGCTATCCCTGGTGAGGGACCACAGTGGCTCTATTAGTGTAGAGGACTGATGTTTGATAAGGTTGATGTCTGATAAGCTCACTATTAAGTAATATAATCAGTGATGCTTTAGATTATGTAAGCAGTATGGATCCTTGGGATCCACTTTTTCCCATTAGTGCATTGTTTTAAAAGCTCTACTGTGACTTCAGCTTAGTTAGAGAGCTGCACTATAATAAATGTTTTGACATTTTGACGAGTTTGGAATTACTGACATGCTGAAGGTCAAGTGTTAGTGTTGGTTTAAATCACTCTTGTAAAGGCTTGCAGTGTAAATAGTGCAAACTTAATGTGATTGATTGTCCCTCAGGTCCCGGCCCACCACCAAGGACTGCTTCTCCCACGCCTGGCTGCAAGACTCCTATCTGATGAAGTTACGCCGCCAGACCCTCACCTTCACCACAGCACGCCTCAAGGAGTTTCTGGGCGAACACCAGAGGCGCAGAGCAGAGATGGCCACCAAGCACAAGGTCCTCTTGCGGGCCTACCAGAGCGGGCCGCAGTCCCCCACCTCCCCGACACCCGTCACCCCGTGAGCAGAGCTCTCAGCTGGGGAGTGTGAGTGGCTCTCTCCCCCACCCCGCTGACCCCCCTCAAGCCTCTGGGTCTAAGAGAGCACAGCGCAACTGGAGGTGCTCAAGCAAGCAGGGCTGGGCCAAGCTGCAGAGACTCCAGCATGGGAGACAGCAGCGTCAGCCCACAGAGCTATGATAGAGACAGAGAGAGAGAGAGAGAGAGAGAGAGAGAGAGAGAGTGAAAGAGAGAAAGAGTGGACTGAGATGGCTGACGTCTAAAATGGAGAGCAAACCAAGATGGATTTGAAGGGGAGAAATGGACTGCTTGTATCAGACCATCTAATTAGCTAAGTGTCCATACTTAGAGAGGAGTCTGCAGTTTTATGACTTCCCTTTAGTCGTAGAGAATCTTTTTTCTTTTCTTTTTTTTTTTTTTTGAGAGAGAGGTTTGATCGGACTGAAGCCGACACATTTAATTTATTTCCCTGCCTGGGTCGCAATCAAAAGGCAATCCAGGCAGAATGTAATTCATGTATTTAAATAACACTACAGTTCAATAAAGATGTTGGCTCATAAGTCATGTCAAACATTTGGACAGTGTAAGCAATATGTCGCTATTCAGTTCAAAGGCTCTTTTGAATAGAACTTGACTGATAGTTATTAGTGCGTGATCCACACTGTACTCAACTGGACTCTGGCACAAGAGGTGATTTTGGTCCCTAGTGACTAATGTTGTACTTGACTTTACGCTGCTATGTGTTATAATATTTTCAGTTGCAGAAACCCACAGTATGACAGTGTGTCATGTTTACTTCCCCAGTTATTTGCACCTTTTGGTGAACGTGAAATTTACCTTTTAATATAACAAACCGCGTTCTTGTGTGCTGCTGAGCTCCTTCTGGATGTTGTGAACAGTTTGCTGGATGGTGCGGCAACATTTGGTGACATTTGTAATGGCTGTGTTTAAATATTCATATTTTACAGTTTTTACATGCTTCTGAGTGATTTTTTGATAGAGACAGGTTTCTATGGACACAAGACAATTGGATAAATGAGTGCCAATGGTTCTCTAGTCTACAAATAATTTTTTTCCTGTTGACTGTTGCATATCGAGCTGATTTGATGTTGATTCCTGTGTCATCGTGTACCAACAACAGCCACTCATGAGGCTGGAGAAACATGTCTCCAGCAAAGGAAAAGCTAACAAACTCACATGCCAAAGCATGATTCTGCAAGCACACTTACTGAACATGAGACTGGGACGCAATGATATACTGTCCTTTCAGTGTTGTACTAGAGCGTACTGTACACAGACATGGACACTGTGCAGCCATACGTTAAAAGAGAAATCTGATGTAAGTCACTCCACAGCTCTGTTGGTCCAGTGCTGTCTGAAGGAAAAAGAGCCAGAAAATTTGATACAACATAGACCAAATAATGAACCAGCTAATGGTAACTGAATGGGGCACAGGGAAATGAAAGTAATTTACTGTGCCCCATTCAGTTAGTGTTAGCTGCGGTTCACTATTCTATGTTGTATCAATTCAATGTTGCGTTCTTTTTCCTACTGACAGCCCTTACAGTGACCTGTAACAAAGCTATAGATTGATTCTTTACATTTCTCCTAATATTTTCAATATGGAAGAGAAATCCTGAGTAATGCTATAGGCTGGTTCTTTATTTGTGGTCATGGAGAGTTCTCATTGTATTGTCATGTGATTCACATACAGTGATGTATTCCCATCTGAAGGAAGCCGCTAATACCACACACACACTCTGATACAATGCTGTTTATGGTTTGTTAATATTAAGTAATGTGTTGAATGTAATGTAAATCAGGGGATTCTAGATAACAAGCGTAAGATTACCAGTATGTAAAACATAAAGTTCAGTGCTACTGTATTACTGGCTGTCCAGAAATGGAAGTTCATGATGTGTTGTCACATTACATGACTTAATGCAACAGTTTGACTGTAAGAATCAGATTAGCAGATGTTCATTAACAGAGTAATTGTTCCGAGAGTATTCAGATCTTATCCAGATTATTTTGGCCAAAGTGGCCCCAGTGATTCAAGTGTAGTTAATATATCGTACTGAATTCCACTCAGTTTACTAATAAAGGTCCCTGAAAATATATTCTTGGAGAACTGTCAGTGTGTTTGTGAATATGGACCCATGTATGAATTGTTGTGTTAATGCACAGGCCTTACATATGATTCTGAATGGACTGTTCAGTCCAAGTTGGACAGATTGCTGTAGAGAGTGTACATCTGAAGTGAATATGCCATACCCTACTCTGTTTTGTGCAGTATCTACGGCTCTTCATTTCTATTCTTTTTGGCAAAACATACTGTTCTGGGGCTAACAAAAACTTCTCTTCAGATGTCTCACACAATGTACTATAGACACAAAGGAAATGTACTGTAGATGTTTCCCTAAAACCCATCTGGATGTACTTTTGTTTTCAAGTTCTTGTCAAATAAAACATTTGCATAAAATCATAATCACTGACTTATGGTGGTGAGTTTATGAAGAAATGGAGCATAATCTGAATTGAGGACAATAACCAGAAGACTTCACCCAAGACGGTAACTCATTTGGGCGCAATCTAAGGATATGGTTTTGGATAGACTTAATCAAACGTGTCTCTTCAACAAATTGTAAATATTTAGTCAGCACATGTTTATCATGATCAGGGCCCATCCCTCTTCATAGAAACTCCAGTGAACAGCTTTCCAGCCACCCACATATTGTTTCATCTGACCTTTACTGCACAGTTACTGTACTGTACTGTACTGTACCTATGAGTCATTACATGACAAATGATCGAAAAGTGGAAAAAAAACAAGGATAACATTCGGTGTATGTTTAATGTAGTCAAAACATCAGGAACATAATGGCAACAGATGTAACCCTTAATGCATGTAGTACAATAAAGATAGTGTGCTATCACTAGACAACACCATTCCAGAATACTGACTAGAACCACCTCCTTTTCCAATAGAAAACCCTACCTTGTGAATCTGTCTTCTCTGTTCACCACATCCCTCTTTGAAATGGCATCAAGTGCATTTTCAACAAGCCTTCATTATAAAAAGTGCTAAATATAAAAGATACATCATGAAAAATGCACTTAGTTTTTTTATTTTTGGTAAAATAATTTATAACTCAGTTTCTCCTTACATGAATTACTCAGTAATTCAATTCCTTAATCCCATAATTTACCTGTTACTCAACATTGCTCAGCACATACTCATATAGCCTCCCTGCAAACCAGCCACTCAGTCACTTAACCCACACCAGTCCATATTGTCTCTCTACTTCTCTCCCTCCAATTCAGCCTTTCACTCACACATTGCCTTACAAGTCTTTTTTATTAATAAAAAGTTACCAGCATATGCCAGCAAATTGCCTCACAGCAATACACATCCAGGTAGATCTGCGTTCAATTCCCATACTAATTTCCTTCCCATTACTCTAATCATTTCATCAGTGGCATAAGTTCAATAAAACAGCCCTTTTCCGTTTCCTTTTTTGCAGACAGCATTTTCCTAATAACACCCAGGATCAGTGTTAAACTAATCACAGCAGGTACTCCTGCTTTCTTGTGCGACTCCATCAGTGTCCTGTAACCTTTAAATACATACTGTCTGTTAACCTTTAAAAACGCCAGGTGGCCTGGAGGGCTTCAGGACTTCGATCCAATTGTACATCCTCTATTTCCATCCTCTGTGATCTTTAGCAAAGGCTGACTCTTTATTTACACACACACACACACACACACACACACTAATGACTGGAATACTGGAGGGACTTTCTACACTACACTTTAGTTATTCACTCTGAGCTGTGCACTGGTCTTGGCTTTTCCGATGGTGAAGCGCACTATTCCGCCCATGTCCACGGAGGTCTTCTTGAAGATGAGCCTGTGGGTCGAGCCCTGCGTCTCCAGTCGAACGTCCGGGCCGTTCTGGAGCGTCTCCCCATTCAGTGTCCACACTGGAGGCTTCAGCAGGGGCATGGAGAGCTCGCACTCAAAGCAGGCCTGATTCGGAGCGGTCACCTCAATGTCCTCCAGTTCCCTGACCAGCAGGATGGACTGACCTGGGTGTGTTTGAGGGAGGGAGAATTTGAATTTGAAACAGAGAAAAAAAAGAGAACTGGAAAGAAAGAGCGAGTGTGCATATATGTGGGTGTGTATTTGTTTAAGTGGGTGGGGGGATTGGTGGTAGGCAGTTGGCGATGCACATATTTGTGTTTGTGTGAGAGAGGTTGTATGAGAGTGTATAAGAAGAGTCCAAAAACAAAGAGCTAGTGTGCAACAATCAACCATTTCTGTGCACAAATGGAATGTGCATGGAAACAAAACTCTTATGGTCTTCGATCATTTTTCGATCACACTTTCTTCACACATTCTTTGATCACACTTTTTAGTTGCAACATCCTATTCAGGGCACTAGGGGGCACACACATACCCATCTTTGTTCACTTTGTTCTGATGTAAACACTCAGTCAAAACAGGAAATAGTGGGATTTGCAAGAGGATTTGTTTTATAAACTGAAATGGTCATTTGTTCCATAATATGTGATAGTAAATGATCTAATTTTTTCTAAGATTTCCTTAGTAAATGATCAAGTATTGCCAGTACCAGGTCACATACCATATGTGATCAACTGTTGACAAAGCAATCACAGTCTCAAAAACTGGGATTGACTGACTGACTTTTTCAGAGGCATTTTCAGCCAATAAAACACCTCTCTCTTCCTCTATAGACTGTTTTTACATTAAAAACAAAACCAATGCTTGAGTGTTCAGAGAGCATCATTCCATCTATACCACACATGAGAGCTAGTGATCAACAATCAGCCATGAGTCGCCAACTATTAATAAACTGTGACATCACCCTGACATCACCCTCTCACCTTCCACCAAGAGCTTGGCGGTTGAAATGTGCTCCCCGACCTCTACACCATATGTTCCCTCATCCTCCAGCGCCACCTGGTGGATGATCAGCCTGTGGCAGCATCCATCGCTGGTGATCTCCATGCGGTCAGCGGACTCCAGCTCAGTGTCGCCGCGGTACCACGTGACATCACAGCGCGGTGTAGACACCGTACACTCCAGGATGACACGGTGATTCTGTAGGGCCGTCCGATCACGCAAGGGTTTCACTATGCTGGCTGGACGGTCTGGGGGGAGAAAGCCAAGCATAAGAGATGCCGAATGTTACAGCTGTTTTACATTGAAGGGAAATACATACAGGTGGATTAATGTATTACAGTAAAGTAGTCTATAATATTAATTAATGTGCCCATTAAATATCACAAAGTGATATCGTGAAATTAACTTTAATTAAGCTGTAAAGAGAAGAAAAGAGCAGTAACTGTAACTGCCATGTTTTTTTGGAATGCTGTTAATGGCTTACATGGATGACTATAAATCACTACTTCTATTTTTTTGCCTGTCCTATCCAGTCTTTCACATTAAGGAGAGGAGTTAAAGTAGCATAGTAGTAATGCTGTTTAGAGCTGCTATGTGGAAGTCTTATGGAACACTTCTGGTTTCAAGTCGTCTTCAACGCAGCTTTGCATTAATTTACATTATACTTACAGTAATACAGTTGACACATGGTAGAACGTGATATTACAGGAAAGCTAGGCCAAAGCGGGTTGATCTGCATGCTAACTACATCTGTATCTAAACAACGTAGTGACTTTATGTTGTTGTTTCAAGGGTTTTGGATATATTAGTATTACACAAAGCTCCTTTAATGAAAAAAGATTACCCTGCACTTCCAATGAGGCAATGGATTCCAGGTCCCTTGCAACAAATTTGATCTCTCCAGCGTCCTCCGCTGACACGTTACACATGAGCAGGAAGTGTTTGGTTCCTGAAAATTACCCATAATCCACATGTCTTAGTCAAATAAACAGACTGGCAATAAAACTGTACATTTGTATAGTTTCAGGTTTATGTTTGGACCAAAATGCATGCATGCATGCATGTCCCTCTTATCGACTGAGAGCTTAGATCAAAGTATATGTGAACTAATAAAAAACAGTTAGTTTTTCCACCAAAATAATAGTTACCCATGTTAATTATAGAGTTTGATTAAAAAAAAACTGTCATTCTGACCGGAGCAGTTGAAAAGACCTCAACAGGTTGTCAAAAATGTCAAAATCGTGTGATTTCAGCTGTGCCACTAACCCTCCCGTCGAGTTTTGATGGTGCTGGTGTTCTTTAGTTTGTATCCGTCTTTGTACCAGTCTCCTGGCACATCCATCAAGGACACCTCACACATAAACACGGCATTCTGCTCCTCCTGGATGTACAGGTCCTCTAGGTGCTGGATGATCTCCAGCGCATGCTCTAGAGAATGTCAATGGAAAACATGACAAGGGAGTTAAAACAAACATCTATCTACCCTCTACACAAGAGTGACATGAACCACCACTCCAAAATGCACGCACACACACACACACACAGACAGTACAATTTGGGATCTTATTCTTCATTTTCAAAAAGTTCAGGAATAATTCAGATCAATCTTTAGTTGATGACCCTGACCACTTCCAACATTCAAACAAACAGAATGTACATGGAACGCTCAGTCAAAAAAGGAAATAGTGGGATTTGTTTTATAGATTGAAATGCCAATTTGTTTCATAATGTATACTAGTAAATCATTATTTTTTTTAACTTAAATTATCTAGATTTCCTTAGTAAATGATCAAGTATTGCCAGTACCAGGTCACATACCAACATATGTGATCAACTGTTGACAAAATCTCACAGTCTCAAAAACTGGGTGGCTGACTTTTACAGAGGCATTTTGAGAACACCTCTCTCTTCCTCTATAGACCGTTTCAACATCAAAAACAAAAACAATGCTTCAATGTTTAGAGAGCGTCACTCCATCCATACCATAAATGTTAAGGTTACAGGAGGTGCTGAGGTCTCCGATTTCACAGGTATAGCAGCCGGAGTCGCTGAGGTTGGACTCCAGAATCTGCAGGAAGCGTTTCCTACCCATGGAGTAAATTCTTCGGTTCTTATCAGGCTTCAGCTCCGTCTCGCCCTGAGGTGATCATTTCATGCAGATATGAGATGAGAGTGAGGAAATTAGGTGTGAACATTGGAAAATTAACAAATGAATGAATGAATGGTGAGACGACAGTAAGTTTTTGCAGTCAGGTTTATTTCAAGTTTCCCTCGAAGAAGAATGTTCTTTCACAGAGGAAATCATTTATGACTTTTTTTTTAAAAAAGCAATCAACAGGTTTTTCTGAGAGAGATGAACAGTTTTCAGAGTCTTACCTTGAACCACTTCACTTCAACATTTGGTCTTGACAGCTCACATTCGAAAGTCACCTGTAATCCCTCTTCAAAACTGAGATCTGTCAGCTTCTTTAGAATAGTCACTGGGGTTTCTGAATAACAGGAAGAAGACAAAGTGTGATCAAACTCACTTGCATAATTCATTAAAAGCATAGTAAGTATATGAATGATACAGTACTAAGTAAGTGACATCAAACTTTGAACATAATCTTCCATGTCAGCAGTTTAAAACATTTTTAACAGTGATTAAAATATCTTGGTAATCATCATTCAATTCAGAGGGTTCAGAATATTAAGAGAGTATTCTGAATATAAACAGAAAAAATGGACACATATTAAGTGTTTAAGCTCTGATATCTGACAGTCTTCCTGTCTATTCTAATACAGACCATAATATGCATTAAGTATGTGCATCCATTCAATATCCATGATCATTTCCATTTGCTCTGCCACTTTCATTGGCCATGCATGTGCTGAATGTATAGACTATGAATCCTGTGGTCTTAAATAGCTCAGCAGCATATTTAAGGGGTGTGAGTGTGATGTGTGTGTGTGTGTGTGTGTGTGTGTGTGTGTGTGTGTGTGTGAGGGGGTCAGTCATGTTTGGGGGATGAAGTCTTATGTTACCCCGACTGATGTCATGCCATTGTTGTGACCTATGATGAGTGAACATGGTATGGGGTACACTGAGTGCCTCCATCTCTGCGATTAGCTCCATGGCTTATGAGCACGATCATGAGAGGCATCACCAGCAGCTGCCACTACAGCGAGTCTGGCCCAGTGCTGGCCCTCGCCTGTCACCTAGATACAGGCATCTCTAGAAGATTTGTGGATCACTTGAGCTGGGAACCTTTTATTTACCCACTGATGTCAGTCACTCTGAGGCTCATTTACATTTAAGTTTTTTTGGACGTGCAGACAGTGTTGCTCTGTCCATCTTGATTCATGGTTCATGCCAGTTCCAGAAAGCAGAAGGCAATTTTAATCCTCACTGGCCAACAAGGCATTAACTGAGCACTTAGTCATTCATCATCCTTGAATCTGGAATCTGACTACAAACATTCAATATCCTGGCCATGTGACAAAATGGCTATTTAGATCAGTTGATGTGTGTGGCACAACTACATCGCAATCGTATTTAATTTCTCTCTCTTATTTCTGAGTCTGGAGCTCTGGCTTGACTGCTGATTGTCAAGTAAGGGGCGGCATAATCTCTTCTCCTTACCTTTGACCTGCAGTCGGGCCAAGGTCCTCACGCCCTCTGAAGAGAAGACGATGGTGCCAGTGTCCTCCAGGGTGAGGTTGGAGATGGTGAGGCCGTGGACATACCCGTTGGCGCTTACCCTCCAGTTGTTGCTGGGCTTGATGCGGAGGCCGTCCTTCTGCCACACGCCTTCCACATCAGTGTGGGATAACTCCACCTCGAAGGACGCCGTCTCGCGCTCAAACGTCTCGACATCCATCAAACTCTTACGTAGGAAGACCTTTCTCGCTAGAGATAGAGAATAGAATAACTGTAAACAAATAACCAGAGACAGACAGTGGATACAACACCCGGTTCCTCACTAGATGGCACTTTCAATGAGTTGTTTGTCCCTGAGTGTTCCTTCTCTCATCATTTGTGAAAAACACTCGTATTGTTTAAATAGGCTTCTTGGCAAAATACTTTTTTTCAATTTAAATGTTCAAAAGTGATCCAGGGTGTCTTATTCCATGGCTGTGGGACGCCTTCTCTGTCTTCCTGTTGACAGTGTCACAGTCACATACACATACACACACATGGTATGTTCCTACATGTGTTTTATTGTTTGTACATTCAGTCTGCTGGTCTGTCCTCTATCCTCCTCGCCTATCATCTCTTCTCTTCTCTCCTCTCCTCTTTTTAGCTCTCGTTCCTTTCCTATCTTCTCTTCTCCTCTCTCTCTCTCTTTTTCTCTAGCTCTCTCTCTCATCCATCTCTCTGTCAGGAGCATTCCAGCTCTTCATCAGTCTGGCTGCACTCACACAGGGCTTTATCCATGTGCCCCTGCTAGCCAGGTTTATTTTTATAGATGATAGCAGCAGTGGTACCAGCTGCCCATATGCTCACCGCTGCCAAGGTGAGGAGATGAGGACAGTGGCATACGCTTCAGTTGACACGCAACAAAAGCCTCGCTGTATTCCTGAGCAAAGGCAAATGAGAGCTGGGCTCTGATGACAGAAACTGAAGCTGGACCAGATCAGTGCCAGAGTTGGGCCTGGAAAGGGAGGCTGTGCACTAGTTTTAAGCCTGATGAAGACCTGTAGCTCCAAACATCAGGACATGGGAAGCTAATTGAAATAATGAATTGGAGCAAGATGTTTTCTTCTAATGCTACGAAAAGGCTAGAATGGGACTAAATTGAGGTCAAGGGTTAAATAGCAAAAAGAGGTGTAATGTTTGTGAACTATTGTTAATTTGCTTTGAGTTTACTGATGGTCTAGTTGGATGGAAGCTGGACTAAATGTAGTGATTAATAGTTTATATCTCAGTTTAAAAAGTATCCCTTGGCAGCCTGTTTTCCTATTCACTTCTGTTTGAACACAGTGCTGTTATGGGGGACATGCCTTTAACGTTAACCTGCCTGACCACAGTCCCACAGGGATTTTGGGCACTGATGGAGACACAAAACAGGCAATGCCATCTGATCTGACTCAGTCCCAAATCTGGACACTGTCCTCAACCCTGACCTCACATTTCTCATTAGAGTGATTCTTGTCCAGCCAGTTCCCGGTACAGATCACCATACAACAGGTGGGTAGGCTGCAAGGCTGAGAGTCCACTTCAAAGACAGATTCATCCACTTCTCTGTAAATGTGCATCTGGGTATGTCTGTCATCCATTGTAATTCCATTACATTTTAACTGGATTTTTTAAACTCGATTCTGAACTCTCAGGTCTCAGGAGTAACAGTATCTCTATGATGGGATTTCTAAAACCCCAAATAGGAGTTCTACAAATTCCAGCTTCATAATCTTTAGAGAAGAACCAGGGCCAGGCTTGGCTGTGCCACTCACGTTCCACGTTGAGTTTGACCTGCGTGCGGTCATGCAGGGTTTCGCAGCGGTACGTGCCACGGTCGGACAGGCTCAGGTTGTGGATGGTGAGTTGTCTCTTGCGTCCGCTCTGGGACAGCGTGTAGTGGGTGCCCGACTGGATGACCACCCCCTGACGCATCCACTGCACTTCGCCTGTCTCCAGGCTGATCTCCGTCTCCAGCATGGCCTCCCCAAACTCCTCCCCTTCCACAGGTTCCATACGCTTGGTGAACATAATCTGTGCCTCTGCATCAGCCAAAGACAGATCCCATCACATAAAACTATAGGCATGCAAAATGTATATTCACTGTTTATCATATTATAAGGTATATTTTGCCACTGTTGGGTGGAAACCTCTGAGGTCCATTAGACATTTTAGTTTGTGAGTTTTATATATATTTAATGTAACTATATGTTAAGATATAATTTGATGTTCAGTTATTTAAAAAACACATTTTTTTTTTCAACTAAGCTCAAAGTAGGACATATAAGGTTTCTTCCCAACATTGACAATTTGTGTTTGTTATTAGTGTTCCTGCACTACTTATAGCACATCAACTTACTGTTAGCAACACATGATGTCCTGCTGACTTACGGCACATCAATTGACTGCCATTAATTCACAACAAAATTGCATACAAGACATGCAGTTGCTTTCAATAACTCTGATTGCCTATTGAATTTCTGAATTAGTAAATACAGTCATTAATAACCCAGCTTTGCTTTGTGGCTAGTATAAGAGCTATTCATTCACAAATGAACATTTTTTTTTGGTCGGTATTTTAAAACCAAGTTTTCATTCAACGCCTTTAGCAATATGTGCATTGTTGGCAAAGTGTTGACCTCTGACCTTGTATTTTAAGGCTGGCTTTGGAGGAGACCCCCTCGGCCTCGGCGGTGATCCTGGACATGTCCAGCATCTGGCAGTGGTGGATGACGAGTGTGTGGCACAGGCCATTCTGCCAGGCCTCAAAGCGATCGCCCAAAACGATGGGCTCATTGTCCATCAGCCACACGACCTGGGCGTCCTCAGGCGACACCACACACTTGAAGGTGGCATCCTCTCCTTCAAGAACCGTGGTGTTGTGAAGCTCAGTCAGGAACTCAACCACACGGGGCACTGTAAGGGGGAAAATGGATAACAGACATGGGTGGAGCAGAAATCTATATACTGTATTGTATGAGAGTTTGTTTGTGTGTATGCCTGTGTGTCTACGCGTATGTGTGTGTGTATCTGTGTATGTGTATGTACTTCAGAGTTTGTGGTTTGTGGCAACTGCATGCCTTCAAACAATGCAAGTTATAATATATTAAAATACTTATCACTTCCATAGTCTTAAAATGTCAGAGTTGATCCGATGAAGATTTGCTCAGCTACTTTTTAGAGTAAAGTATGATAAACCTGGTGCAGTTGTCTCTAGACATGTCTGTGCATGTGTCTGTTTTTAAACCCCACACTCACGCTCGACTCTGACATGGGCACTGGTGCAGTCGTCTTTGGACTCGCAGCTGTACTCTCCGGCGTCCTCTTTGGTGATGCGGTGGATGGTGAGGCTGCGCTCCTGGCCATCGGCCCGGATGGAGAAGCGCCGGCTGGGGATGATCTCCAAGCCGTCCTTCAGCCACAGCACATCGGCCTTGGGCTTGCCCACCTCGCAGCGCAGCGTGATCATGCCGTCTTTGTAGGCCACCGTGTCGCGCAGGGGCTTCACAAACTTCACTCGCATCTCTGGCATGACAAGGCAAGACAGTGGGTTCAGACAGCTTGTCACGTGACTCAGACAACTTAAACACTTCTGAGAACAGCACCACCACAAAATTACTTTGTGGCAAGGGTAAAAGGAGGTTGATTTTTTTTTCAGGGTAATATCTGTATGGTTGTGATCTGGGCTTCTTATGGAACTAGATAGATAGACTGATAGACAGGTAGATAGATAGATAGATAGATAGATAGATAGATAGATAGATAGATAGATAGATAGATAGATAGATAGATAGACAAACAGACAGACAGATGCTCTTGAACTGCTATCTTGACTTCACCCACCTTTCACCAGCAGGCTGAACTGCATCTCATCATCGCCAACGTCACACGTGTACTCCCCACCGTCAGACCTCCGCAGAGGGTCGATGGTCAGGTAGTGTGTGGTGCCGTTGTAGCCGATACGGAAGCGGTCGTTGTTGACCGGCGTCCAGTCCTTCATCCAGCGGACCATGGGCTTCTCTCGTGAGAGCTCCACCTCCAGAGTGATGCTCTCGGCCTCATAGCCCGTCATTTTGTTCACCTCCTGCTTGTTCAGGATGGTGACAGGAGGTTCTAGGGGAGCATGAGCGGCAAATACACTTAGTGAATACATAACAACAGGAGGGATGACTAGTGTATCTGGTATGGCATTTTAGTTGCACACTATATGAAATATAGTTTAATATTAATAAGAGTAAGCTCAAATTAAACATTACAACATTACATTACAAACTACAGAATTGCATTACTTTACCTTCAAGGTCAAAAGCATCTACTCTCAAGGTCAGATATACCTGACCTTGTACATTATCTTAGACAAAAGTCATAATATGTTGTCAAACAAGACAAATGGTGTACCACTCTCATGTTGACAATAGATGTTCAAGTGCATTCACCTTGCACTTTGACAATAGTCATCATCTTGTCGTTGCCTGCGTCACATGTGTATTTCCCCGAGTCTGACGGCCTGATGTCAGTGATGATGAGTTTCCTCAGAGTGCCATAAGTCTCAATGGTGGTCCGTGAGTCCTCCACTAAGCGCTTGTCGTTGCAGTACCACTCTACCGGGGCATTGGCCCTGGACAGCTCGATGGCCAGGATGAGGTCATCTCCTGATTCCATTTCCTGGTACTCTGGGTCGTCTGAATTTCCCACAATGGTAACTGGGTGTTCTGGGAAAGATGAATCGCAGACAAATTGATTTTAAGTCTCTTAAGTTGCAGCAGAATGTATTGTTTGTATTGTTACTAAGTCTCCTCGGTATTCAGAAAAATGTGTTGTTTTTTTCATTAAAATCTGAAATTCAACAAACTGAAGATACATAATAAGGGAAATGTAGAAAGCTCCACAAAATCCAGCTCACATATCTATATTTATACAACATATTTATGTCTTGTTATAACTGCTCTGTTCCCAAGTACATAAAGAATCTTATGTAATAGTGAGACTTTAAAGGGAAAATCTGGTGTGCATCAATCCATAGCCCTATTGTTATATAGTGAACCAGCAACTAACACTAACTGAATGGGGCACAGTAACTTTAATTACTTTAACTACTTTAATAACAGTAAGTTTAATTTTCCTATGCCCCATTCAGTTAATGTTACCTGTTGGTGTGCTATTTGGTCTATGATATATCAAATTTTCAGTTTTTTTTCCCTACAGACAGCACTCTGTGACCATAAAGGAGAAATACGGCATGAATCAATCCACAACCCTATTGTTCAAGGTCACTGAGTGCTACCAGTGGGAAACACAACAAAAAAATCTGATACAACACAGAGCCAATAGTGAACCAGCATAGCCTGACATGTCAGAATATAACATCAAAGTGTACAGTCTGGCCACTGAAAGACTGGGCTCAAAGGGGTGGAATCAGTGGAAATTCTTTGAAAGAAATGACTTGAGTGCCTTTTACTGCTCAACTTTCAAAGAAAAACCCAAGTCTAACTCTTCCAAAGTCGATACCAAAGCTGATTCAAACCACCAGTATTCCTTGGTCACTTAGTTGTTTTGCCCCGTCACAGCCTTGTCGTTATCATGCTAAGCCTGCCCAATGACTCTGTACAAAGATAGTGCGTTACGATTGGTCTTACCATTGGCCTCTAGACCGCTAGAACCAGCAGCTAACACTAACTAAATGGGGCACACAAACTCGCATTCAGTCTCATTTTCCTATGCATAATTTATTTAGTGTTAGCAGCCAGTTTGCTATTTGTTGTGTTTTGCATCAAATTTTCTCTTTCTTTTTCCTACAAATAGCACTCAGTATCCTCAACCAGCAGGGGTATAGACAGAATCACACTGGATTTCTCCTTACAACAACAGGGCTATGGATTGATTCACATTAGATTCCTCCTTTAATTGTTAGCCTGTACCTTGCACATTTATTGTGAAAGTGATGCTGTCATCCAGTACATCTAGGAGATACTCTCCAGAATCTTCCAGATCTGCATTGAGAATGATGAGTGAGCGGAAGGCTCCTTCCTGTTCCACACAGAACCTCTCGTTGTCCTCAAGCCGCTGGCCATCTTTGTACCAGCAGGCTTTGCCATTGGCCCTGGACAGCTCACACTCCAGCTCAATGTCATCAGAGACAAAACAGTCATACTCCGTCACAATCTCTGATTTGTGCAGGATCTTCACAGGGGCCTCTGGGAACAATAATACATCTCCCATTTAGATTAGCTGTTATTGTTGTTCTCAAGCATAAAGAGACCTTGACAAGCATATAGTACATGGCTATGACTAATAAATGGTAAGAGAACACACAATTCATTCAATTTGACTCAATTTCACGAAACTTAAAAATTTAAATTAAAATTAAAATTAAAATCTTTTAATTGAGTTACTCTGAATTGGGTTATTGAGTTATGTAGTAATTAAGTTGCACTGTATGAAGTTATTTATGAAATGATACCCTAACCAGAATCTAAAATGGTAGACTGGAGCTCAAACAACACAAATTTTGAGAGGTTGATAAAAACAAAGCCCATATACTGATTAAAATGATAAAGAGAAAGTTATGTAAATGCTGAAAGCATGCACTAAAATGTAACAAATGCTTAGAAATGTTACTTCTTGTCATGTTGAAAATATTGAAGACTTCACCTTTGACGTTAACTGTGAAGTCAATAGCATCATCCTTGGCATCACAGGTGTATTTCCCCGAGTCGTCTTTGGAGGGCGAGTGGATGGTCAGTCTGCGGATGAGGCCATCTGACGTCAAGGTGACGTTTTCATTGCCCAGCTCCAGTTCGACTCCATCCTTTAGCCAGCGCACCTCAGCGTTGTCACGGACACCTCACACTCCAGAACCAGGGGCTCCCCAAAACTGGCTCCACGACACTCTTCATCTGTGCAGGCCGAGCCAGCTGGACAGGAGGCTCTGAGGGACACAGCAACACAGTAGAGATTATGGAGGAAGGGACTCTGGAGGAGAATGGTCCTAACATTGAAAATACAAAACACTGTTGTCTGTGGACTATAACTAAATGAAAGATGAAAGTGCTTTAACATCCTGAAGTCCAAGGGCTGTCTGACACTTTGAGGCAGTCTGTTATTGACATTTTTAAGTGATCTAAAGCATCTAAAAGTGCAAAAGTGACACATATGGTTATATCTTGGAGAACCTCAGCATTAATAATATGAATTTAATGCAACAATGAACCATAAATAAAATTTCAAAGCAATTTATCATGGTAAGATCTCTTCTGAAAGTATGTATATAATGGGTAACACTTTATTTGAAGGGGTCTACATAAGGGTGACATGAGCCTGTTATAAACATGACATGACACGCATCATAATATTAATGACATTTCGTTCATGTTTATGACTGTTGTCATTAAATGTCATTCGGTTTTTGAAATGCAGACTTTGAGATTCAGACATAAATATCCTTGACTGCCACCACACCTTCGACTGTCAGCAGGAAAGTCACATGGTCATCGGCTGACTCGCAGATGTACTCGCCGGAGTCCTCCCCACAGGCGGCGGGGATGATCAACCTCCTATGAGGCCCATCCACCTCCCTGATAAGGCCGTCTGCCTCGTCCACCTCCAGGCCGTCGCGGAACCATAACACATCAGCCTTAGCGCAGTTCAGCTCACAGCTCAGCACCACCTGCTCCCCTGCCTGCCACACCATGTCTACCTCAGACTCACGAGGAGAGATGATACGCACAGGAGCGTCTGCAACACCACCGGGCCAGCGTGACAGTGAACAATGGGGAATAAGTAATATGTAACTTTAAGTTCAGTGAACAAACACTGAACACACAAGAAATATTGATAACACTTTTTATGACATTTGTCTTCATAACTCTTTATACATTCTCATGACTGCACTCATAAGGCATTATGTTATCATATAAGCCTTTACAAATTAAGGTGTCACAGGTCTTATAAGCTTCTCTGGCCTTTCAATTCTATGGAAACACAGTTGTAAAGTTGTAAAGGCTTATAAGACAAATTATTATGCCTTATAAGGACAGTCATGAGAAGTTATGAACACAAATGACATTAGTTATAAGACTTTTTGAATGCATTATAACCTTCTATGAATGGGTTTATAATACTTAATGGGTTCATAGAAAGTGTTACTGAAATATTTTCTACAAATTTAGTAGAGTTACTTTTCTCCTTAAATCTACAAATTTACATGGTGACAAAGACTTATTGATTGACTGATTGATTCTTGCATTCATTTATTTTTTAATCGATTGATTGATTCATTAAGTCATTCATTCAATTATCTATTTAAAATGTATATACTCATATAACTATGTATCTTACCACAAAAAAAATGTTGTAATATAGCTACTAATCTTCATATAACCCCACAGCCAGAGAGGGTTGAAG
Source organism: Tenualosa ilisha (assembly GCA_015244755.2). Lineage (NCBI taxonomy): Eukaryota > Metazoa > Chordata > Actinopteri > Clupeiformes > Clupeidae > Tenualosa > Tenualosa ilisha. The sequence goes on along the minus strand of PYXC01000495.1, from coordinate 7,105,204 downwards.
CAGTGTGTATTTAAACATCTTTGCCACAGACACTGCTGTGCCCCCCTACCTGTAACACTGAGCTGGAAAAAGACAGAGTCTCCACCAGTGTCGCACACATATTCCCCAGAGTCCTCTTTGGTGCCACAGAGGATGGTGATCCTCCTGTAGGGCCCCTCTGAGCTGACCCGCACATTCTCTGTCTCCAAGACCTCCAGGCCGTCCTTGAACCACCGCGCCACCCCGCCAGAGCGAGATAGCTCGCAGTTGAGCACAATCTCCTCAGTAATGTACCTGTCCAGGTGGATGTCTTCCTTAGGATCCACGATCATCACCGGAGGCTCTGTGCAAAACAGAAAAGAGTGGATCTGGTTAGGATATTTTAACAAAAACATCACCAATCAATAACGTTTAGAACAATATGTATGGGACAGGACCATGAAAATTGAAAGGCACACAGCTGCAAGCAAATTATGATGATTATATTAATTTATATAGATTTATCCCTAATCGTAGTTCAAAGTTGTTTCAGCTTAGTTCAATATTTTGGTTTAGTTAAACCAATAAAACTGAGATATGTTTAGGTACCTTTAATGTTGATGGTAAATGACATGCTGCTGTCTCCAGCATGACAGGTATACATCCCAGCATCCATCAGATCAGCTGACCTTATGATCAACCTCCTCATGAGTCCCTCAGATTGAAGCGTGATGTTGTCAGTCGCCTGCACCTCCACGCCGTCCTTCATCCAGCGGGCCACAGCATCTGGCCGGGACACCTCACAGTACAGGACCACAGGGTCCAACTCCATGGCTGACTTTACGCGGTCATCCTCTGGGATCTCTTTAAAGCTGACCGGAGGGCCTGTGGGGACATCCCAGTCAAGAAGAAGCACAAATGTGGAGCATAAGAGCTTGGTAAATGTAAAAATGCCTTAGGGGTTATTGGTAAGTTTGGTCCGTCCTGGTGCCTTCTGTGTAAGTCGGTGGTCTGCATGCTTCACGTGCACTCGTGAGGAGGGAGGAGAATGATTTTTTTTATAGGGGCATTTATGTGTGGCAGTGAGTTACTAAGGAAAGAAATGGTATGAATTACATTAGTTTGGATAGAGTTGAGAGATTTTACACACTTGAAAATAGTCATAAATTTAGCTAATTACCCATATTTTACCCAAAACTACAACACTTCATAATGCATTATGAGAAACTGGCCCAATTACTCAGAGCCAAATTGCTCAGAGTTGCTTTGGTACAAAGTGAATGAATCAGAATTGAATTTCAGATATTCAATGAATGATTTAACTTACAATCCTTTAAAGAGATGAGAGATGATTTGCATATGTAGTGTTTTTACCTCCAAAGTTCAAATGACATCAACACATTGTAAGTGGAAACCAGCTGCAGAGTTCTTGTGTATACTGGATTTTGTTTTTAAATTTTGTTCCTAGAACATATATACAGTGCATATCGGAACAACTGTTGCAATGTCAATGATTTTTAAAGTTTAGGTATTCAGTTTGAAGATTGAGACTGTAGACTACATGTCTCCCAATAAACACCTGAAGCTGGTGAACTATTGTTCAAAGCATGCCATATTCAACAGTGTCATGTCACAAATGAATGATCGAGATGTGCTGCTAAAGTCAAATAAATGTTTTAAGGGAAAGAAGTTGTTAAACCATCAAGAGGGAAAGAGGCACAACTTTATCATCCATCCATCCATTCACAGTTGACTTCATTCCAAGACTTCATAAATCCTAAATCGGTCAGTGCAAGCAGCAGTTTAATGATGCGGCGATAAAGAACAACATAAACTAATCCTTTGCTCGTCACCTGTGATGTCGACCTGAAACACACTGACATCGTCACTTGTTTGACACGTGTACATCCCAGCGTGCTCGTAAGAGGCAGACGGAATGACTAAGGCCCTCCGCTTGCCCTGTGTCTGGATTTCAACGCCGTCCTGCGGGACGACTGGTTGTCCATCCTTAAACCAGTGGACCTCAGCACTGGGGTCTGAGACATCACACTGGAGGATGATGGACTCGCCCGCCTCGACGGACTTCTTTTTCTCCTCCTCGGGCACGGGTGCAAACATTGGCGGGCCTGCGGATGATTAGTTAGTTGTGTAGAAGACAGTCTGTTAGCTAAACACCTATCAAACTTTATCACATTAAAGGCTCATACTCATGAGAGAGAGAGAGAGAGAGAGAGAGAGAGCGAGAACAAACTCATTGTGTGCAACAAACTCATTGTGTGCAAAAAGAGAGTGATATGTGACAACTAAGAGGTGCAAATTAAAAAAAGAGAAAGTCCACAGCTGAAGGTTGGAAATGTGTGTGGATGCTGTATTTTTTTTTTTCCTTATTTTTGTGTCCTGCCTGGATGTGATGTGCACAATATCTCCATTTCTCATAGTAGTTAAGAAATACTACTGATCATTAAAGCAAAACCCAATCATTTCCCTTGTCTCATTTTCTCACAAACAAAAACACAAGTGAATTATATCAATGTTATTGTATTTGTGGTTTCATCTCCAGTTTAGGATAACTTTGTCACTTTCGTATCAATCTCACCTTCAACATCCACCTTAAATATAATGGTATCGCCCAGTGCTTTGCAGGTGTAGTGTCCAGAGTGGGAGTAGTCTGAAGACTGGATGACAACCCTCCTCATGTTGCCCTCGGACTGGATGTTCAGGCCATCCTCGATCTCCAGCTCCACACCATCCTTGAACCACTGGACCCTTGCCGATGGGTGCGAGACCTCACAGTAGAGAACGATGGGATCTCCAATATCTACCTTCTTGCTGGTGTCTTGCTCAGGTAGAGGGGTGAACTTCACCTCACGTGCTGAAAAAATACAAAATCGGTCCGAACATGACATTCAATTAGCATAATTGTCCAGTCCACATTTTCACTCCAATATACTTTTAAATTTACTTTCAAATATACTGTCAAATTCAGCTAATTGTTTCTCACTGTGCTGTAGCTGACTGTTCTGTAAGAGTGCTCACAAACTGTGTTTGTGCAGCCTGCCTCTGTGTGTGGGAAAGAAGCAAATGGTCTTTGACTGTGCCATACACTATTTAAAAACTCATGCCTCAACTCAAATGTGAAGCATGAAAGGATGTTCAAATATCATAGACCTTTGGCTATAACTGTATAACTGCATGATTATATTTACCCAAAAACGTCCCTTAAGACCATACAAGTAGATCATTATTATTTTATTTTTTTAAAGCAACATTCAACTTCTAAAGAACTTCTAAAGTGAAGATCTATATCCTTTCCACTTAACATTTCCTGTGGTCAGGCTGTACTTACGCTCAACTTGCAGGAAAGCAGAATCTCTGACACCACTGGCGATGAAGGTGATCTCAGCCCCGTTGTAGATGTCTCTGACGCCACGGATCTGTAGTGAGTGCTGATGCTGGGTCTGCCGGAGCGTGATGCTCTCACTGTCCTGTAGCTGAGTGCTGTTCAGGAACCAGGTCCCGATCATGGTAGCGGACAGCTCGATGAAGAACACGGCATCATCACCGTCAGCGATCACCACATTTTTCAGGGGCGTCTTTATCTTTGGTCCAGGCACTGGAGAAACAGACAGAGATGATATCTGCTAACTCTCCCTTTTTCCTATTTTAGGTATGAAAATATGAATGTAAGTAGAGTGCAAAATAATGACATTCATGATGACTCCTAGCACATCTACTGCAATATATGTAAGCAGTAAGCCACGAGAGGCCATGGGTTATGCTGGTTTTATTACGGCTAAGGGGACTTGTTAGGAACGCTTAGAGAGTAACACACAAATGCCACCGTAACTTTTGTATGGCACAGCAATGAATGAAATGCAGTCTGAGCCGTGATATATCAGGGATTTTACAACAGCACTGAACACAATTCAACCAATTATAATCAAGGTCCAGAACTATCCATTTTAGATTTCAAAATAGCCCCTATCATTATTGGATTCATAGTGGAATGTATTGAAGAAATTCACTCTACTCATACTTGTATTGAATCTTGATCTCTTTTAGGAAAACATACACAATGCCTGACAAATCTTTTTCCATATCAATATGGCACTCACCAAGGTGGATGACCTTGGGGAACTCCACATGGCCGCTGCGGCCATACTTGTTGACGCAGCAGACGCGGAAGCGGTAGTCCCCCTCGCAGGGCACGCTGTCTCCCAGCACCTCCACGGCCGTGGCCGTCTCCGTGCTCAGGCACTTGCGCCACTCCTGTGAGCCCAACTCCTGCCTCTCCAGCACGTACACCGTCTTGGTGCCCGTCTGCAGGTTGGGCGCCGGCTCCCAAGAGAGCATGGCGCCATTGGCTGTGTGCGTGTCCATGTTCACCCCGACCGGGCATGGTGGGGCAGAATGGCGCACAGCTAATCAAGACAAATACAGAATCATTTCATTTCATTTGAATAATGAGAAGTCTGTAAATGCTTCATATATTATGAGTACTGAGTTGGACAACAAAGTTGAAACTTGAAACTAATGAAAGTCTTACGATGCCATTAAAATAAGACATACTGTAGAGGTTGAGTTAATATTACTGTATCCTCTTAATTTGTTTTATTTACATCTGAATTGATAAACAGAAAAACAGTTGGTCTTACTTTTGACTTTGAGCCGTGAAGAGTTCTTAGACCTTCCTGCCACAAATGTGATTGTCCCCGAGTCCTGGTACGAGCAGTTGACGAAGACCAGTATGTGCGTCTTGCCAAAGGACTTGATGATTGTCTGGTGAGTCTCTCGTAACTGGGTGCCATCTTTGTACCAATAGACATCCATATCTTCCTCTTCCACCTCCACACAGAAGGCAGCATTCTCCCCCTCCAGAACCTCCAGCTTCCGAGGCAGTTTCTTCACAATGGTGCCTACAGAGAAACAACAGGATGGTCCAGATTATGTACAAGGCTATATTGATATTGCAGATAAAACAGATTTTGTTTCTTTGAAGAATTTGGATAGTGACAAAATGCTGTTAAGGAATCATTCCTTTCAGACGGTGTTTTGATAGTTTAGTACTAGCAATATAGAAGATGACATGCCTTCCATCACATACAGAAATGGACCTCAGCTTTTCTAAAAATGAAATAAAAATCTCCTTATAGTGATAAAATGGGTCCTCATAACAGTCTGCACTCACCTTTAACCGAGAGTTCAGCAATACTCTTTCCCCCATCCGCCATCTCACAGAGGTAGACTCCATCATCATCTGCCCCAACATTCTGGATGGTCAGTCTCCTCCTGGTTCCTTTCTGCTCTATGTCATACTTGCTGTTGGCCTGGAGCCGCTGGTCCTCCAGGTACCAGGCGGTGGAGATGGACTCCTCTGGGACCTCACACTCCAGCACGGCCACGCCCCGTTCCCGCACCTCCACATCCTTAAGGGGCCGCTTGAACCGTACTGCTGGTGCTGTCCCCAGCAGAAGAGAAGAGGTCAATTTAAATCAATTATATTCCATTTTTATTTGTTTTAATGTGTGTTTCAAACAGCTTTACAGGATCCAGCAGAGCCTTAGTGCTCAGTAAGTAAGCAGTAAGCAGTAAGTCATATATGAGGAAAACAAAACTCATTGTAGCTTAAATTAAGAATAGGTGGGAAACTTCAGCACACTCTATACATTTCTAACTATAAGCATTGCTGGACTGACATCTCATAAAAGTCAAGAGTAAAGCTCATAAAAAGACTCCAAAAATAACATTTAGGATTGAAAAAGCTCACAAAGAGTCCAAACATAACATTTAATATGAAAAGCAATTATTTTCACCCAAAACACTTCATGTGAGTCAGAGGAAATGTAAATGCTCAGTTATAGCCTTATACGGATTGAAACAAAACAAGTCAACAAAGGAACGGTTGAATACCCAAAATAACCAACAGTCACTCTTCGGCATCACTCCTAAAATGATGAGGTCATTGCCCCAGATAACTCAACTGAGTGAGCACGTTGGATTAAAGAAATGCATTTTGCACTGAGTAATATACTATTTCTATTGAGTACAGACTACTTCTATTAACTCAAATGCATTGAAGACTGCTGAAGACTTGTTCCCAGCTGCTGGTGGGAACAAATGGGTTAATGCATTCATTCTGACATGTACGCAGGTTTCTGCAGCTTGTCTGGGCCCTCGTCACTCAGCCTGAGGTGTTCAGCCATTCATTAACCACATAGCCATGGCATGAGGTAGACACTAAATTTAGCCGTGTATGCTAGTAGACAGTCAAGGACTGTAGAGTGTGGTCAGTTGGAAAAGAGGAGTCATTAGAAAAAAAAATATTGATTTTAAATGGAGTTACAGTACAGGACTTAGAGGTTGTGTCACATTGTGTTTTTGTATTGCTGTATGCTTTCTGTTGGTTCTTTCTTCAGGTCTGACAGGTCCCAGTGCTCTAATGTAACCTTGCTTAGACATGCCAACACATGAGGACACTTCAGTTCACAAGATAGGATTGCAACTCCAGAGCTCCAACAGCTGTTTTTATGCCCTGTTTACTTCCTTTGGAAGCCACAAACATATTGCATTAATGCACGTTTTCCATGAGTCTAATTCAAATGAGTGGATCTGTAACACCTGCCGTTGAGTCTGAAGAGGTGAGATCATCTTTGAGAGCCAATGAAAGTACCTCTAATGTATATGTTGATGTCAATTAGAAGTGACAAGTTCATGACTTCCTGGAATCCACTCTGTGCCTACACAAGTCAGCCTATAGGGAAGACTTAACACCCCCCAGGGATCCTGTGGGTGCTCCTCAGTTAATGAGAGAGTCTTTGAGAGACACCACCAGATTAGGAGTTAGGAGGGATATGCATGCAATACATGCCTCTGAGACAGGCAATGACAGCTGGCATCTCTGAGAGGATTAAATTAAACCATTGCCAATTATAAGAGTCAACCCATGTAATCCATGCATTTTAATCTTTAATCCATGCATTTCAATAACGTTTTCAACAAAGACTGGATTGAAGATGCAGCAGCAGTCAAACTGCATAGCTCCATTAACATTGGAAGCACTGATCTACAGCTATGCACCAAGCTAGCACCTGTGAAGCACTGGGCATTACATTATCATAACAAATATTAAATAATTAAGCTAAACGTTGAAAAAAAATTGTTACATTAAATTGTAAATATACTCAATTATGCTGTGTGATGTTAACCAGATATACATGATGGACAAAGTGCAAAGCCACTCAATAAGTAAAATGTCTCATGGTATCAAGTGAGGCCTGGTACTAATCCCTGAAATAGCCTGTCTGTGCTTAGGATATTGCTCATAATATTAGGAAATGCATTTTGACCTTTTGTAACAGTTGGTTTTGCACTTTGCTCAGAATTCAAATCAGTACTTAATGTGTTTATGTGTTTCCTAAATGAGCTCATAAGTATGGAACATGAACATACCTTTCACGGTCAGGTGTACGGCGCTTAGGGTGTTGCCAAGGGCATTGGAGGCCGCACAGATGTACAGGCCAGAATCCTGCTGTTTGCAGTACAGCACCTTGAGTGTGTAGTAGCCCTCCCGGTCCTCGAACATCATGTGACGCCGACCAGGTTCCAGTGGAACGCCATCTTTCTTCCATATGATCTCTGGCTTCGGCTTCCCCGTCACATAGCAGCGGAACTTTGCATGTTTACCCTCCGAGACGGCAAACTTCTTGGCCTTAGCCACATTCAGTGGAGGCTCTTTGCTCTGCTTTGCCATGTGGTGGTGGTGACGGTCTTTGCCTTGGGGAGATGACCCAGGCGTCGGTGTCCAGTGACCGTTGGCATAACCGTTCTGCATGCGCTCCTCGTGGGTCTCGGGCACGGGCTCCACCAAGAGCACGGCACCGGCTACTGTCTCGCCATGCTCGTTGAACGCGCGGCACGTGTAGACGCCGCCATCAGGCGCCCGTGTACGGTACACCTTCAGCTGGTACCACCCGCCGTCCTGCTGGCACACACGGTAGTGCGAGCTCTCAAAGATGTCTTTCAGTCGCTTGCCATCTTTCTCCCACACCACCTCAGGCAGAGGCTCGCCTGTCAGCTTGCAGGAGAAGGCAGCGTCCTCACCACGGTCCACACGCAGCGACAATGGCTTGATGAGGAAGCGAGGCCTGTCGCGATTCTCAAAATCGAACGCCCTCTCCTGTTCGTCAATCTTCAGCTCCTGTTTTAGGTGATGTTCAGGCCCAGTGATCCCGTTTTGCAGTGGTTGTGGTTCCTGTTGTTGTGGAGGTGGTGGTGGAGGCATGACAAGCACCTCTTGCAATTCGTGCTCCACCTTTAGGGCAGCGGCTGCATAGGTCTCCCCGACAGTGTTCTTGGCCTTGCATATATACTGCCCACTGTCTTCAGCACTCACACAGGAGATGTGGAGGAAGTAGGCCTTGCCCTCCTGGGAGATGCTGTAACGGCCCTCGGACAGGATGGGCACATTCTTACGCTCCCAAACCACGTCGGGTTGGGGGTCTCCACCGATCTGGCACTTGAGTGTGGCATCCGCGCCGCTACGGACCACCACGGGACGAGGATAGCCGAGCACGCGTGGCGCACCACCAAATATGTCCATATCTGCTTTCGTGTTGGGGGTACTTCCTCCAGTCTCTCTCTGTCTCTCTCTCTCTGGGTCTAAGGCCGTCGGAACGCTGTCTGCTATCAGTCAGACAAAAGCACCTTCAGCTGCTCCTCCTGTCGCATACCACTCTGAAGAAATGGAAACAACAACATCAACAGTCTAGAGCAAGGGGACACATCAGGCGTCAGTGTGACCTCAAACACATATTCAACGTGTCATCAAAGCATCATCACCATTATCATAATATCTAAATATACTGTCTCATCATTGCTCCAAGGAAACCAGTACTTATCACACACAACAGCAGGTGCTGGAAAGGATGGGCTCAAGGTCATTCTATGTCTATCATCATTTGATGGATACTTTATTCATCCCAAAGGAAATTCATTCTGAGTCATTACTATTGCGTCATCACATCATGATTTCAGGGCAGATCAATCTTATGTATTTCCATGTAACAGCTGAAGGTGGAATGGGTCATCACCTAGTATGTCTAACATGGATGACATAGTCAAAATCAGACTAAGAAAAGATATCATTCAAGATTCAGCTGTTTATGTTGCATTTCATGTAGAAACATTTTGTAGAGACAACATTTAAGACTGATGTGACACCAAGATCCATTTTCCGTCAGGTCCCTCCCAGTCCTCCTTTTGAAATTAGTCTGAACTATTTAGGGATTGAAATATCTGCCATTTTACATAAAATGTTCACACTGTTGTGGAGTGTAGCAGGATTCAAAATGGTTACAAAAAAATGGCATTAATAGGCATAGAAATCAAATACATTTTTATGATGGGAACAGCAGCTAAAGGGGAATTACGTTCCCATCAATCAAGTGTGAAAATACTGTTATTTCTCCCACATAACAGATGTCCTGGGACAGTTCATCGATTGTAAACAGAAGTCCTGAGAAGTAACCCACAAAGTAACCCAGAAAATCAGTCCAGCAGAGCCAAGCCTCCACAGCTGGTGCTGTAGCTCACCGGGGAAGCATTCAAAATAGTCTGCCCAAATAAAGACGCACCACTAGCCATAGAGCAAAAGAAGACAAGCCTCAAACCACTGGGGCTGTACACCTGTGCAAATGCACACAGACACACAAAGACAAACACACACACACACGCATACATGCAGATTCATAGAGCATACACAGACAGACAGACAGAAACAGTCTCTCGAGTCACATGAGTATGTGCACATTCACCTACACAGACAAGAGTACACATAATTTAGACACTGCAACATACATGACTACACACACAAACTGAAAGACATTACTGACACACGTTTGTTACTGTACCTAGTCAATCAAAAAGTAATAAAATGACAGAAATCAGTTACTGTTTAGTTAACTACCCTCTACACTGTTCTATATACATGGTAACAATTAACGTTGCACATTATAGTATCGTTTGTGCCACTTAGCAAGTCTACCACTGAGATGGAGCAAAATTTTGCCAGCTGTCTGACTACCTGAGGTATGCCTGCTACACACACACACACACACACACACACACACACACAAAATACATAATCTGTTTCATCTCACTCACTGTATGTGAATGTGATATCATCCTGAAATGTCATGGCACTGTGTGTCATGCCTTTTGAAGTTTTCAAATTCCAACATGAGCCAAAGATCTATGTGGTTTAACATCGGTTGTGACTAAGACTGTGTGGTGTTTGGATGTACTGCTCTAGTCATCTCAAATGTGTCCTTGAGTTGACCAACCACTGTGGATAATATCTACCAGCTGCTGCATTGGCATTGGCATTGTAGATGTTTCTAGAAAAAGATCTATTGAGATCCTCTAACAGCTAAAGATCTGTTGTGCATTTGTTTACCATCTCTACCTACATCCTCTGCATCAACTACAACAATATATGTCTGTAACTTTCCTTGACTCGATTTTACAGATATAGACACGGAAACAGCTCAGGAAAATATCTGACAGAAGACTACAATAGAGTACACTTGTGTATGAAGGCAACTTATAAACAAACTTTAACTTTGTCTTTCACTAGAAGTAATTCAAGTCAAATTTAGACGGAATTTAGCTGGAATGTCATGGGGAAGTCCACTTTGAACAACACTTGTCCAAGGGGAAAAACCAGTGGACTAAACTTACCCAGGCAGCTCTTATGTTACTCTCCTCTCTCTCTCTCGGAGTCTCTTCCTAGTGCATGGAGGACTTGCCAAAAGCTGCTCTTCACAGTTTCCTCAAGAGGTTTAAGAGGAGATTGACCCTTGCGTCAGTGGCTCCCTCTCAGGAAATCTGACCCTTGACCTCAGTATGACTCGCTCCTTGGTGGCCCTCAGATGGGAAAGTCTTCGGGAAAAAATGTTTAATTGCAGACAGGAAAAAATTTATTTTTTTGTCGCCAAAGCTTTTTGTCTCCTCTCAGCACCCATACAACGGCTCCCGCTTACTCTCTCTTTCTCGCCAAGTCCTTATGTAGATCCTCTAGCTGTTCACCTTCTCCTGCTTTGTACTTCTCTTAAGACCCAGTCACCTAATGTTTGTGCAGTGTGTTTGTGTGAAGTCCCCCCCGTTCCAAACAACCCCTATACAATCCGCTGCCCCGTGTGCCCACGCCGTGCGTCCTGCGGGGGGCTGGCGCTTGTGTGTGTGCCTTGTCAGCGATGGCTGCGTCACTGTGCTCCCTCAGTCGCCCTGAGTGTCATTGTCACAGGAGTAGCCCATAAATGCATTTGCAGCTGCTGCCTCTCTGCCCCACTACCCCCATCCCCCACCTTTACCCACCCCCTAAAAATACCTCAGGCCTCGATGACAGGGCGGGGGAGATAAAGTCAGGCCTTCCACTTGGTGTCCTACTGACACTAAACATAGACCAGGAGCTTACTTGAGATCACGGCTCCAGAGCCCTGTTCCTGTGGTGTCATCCCCAGGCATTGTGGGGTCGGACGTTAACGGCCCGAGCGTTATCTGGGTTTCACAACAGACGGCTTGCCTCAGGCCCACGTGTGTCTGTGGAGAGATACCAGGTGATGGAGGCTGTACAGGTTGCTTCAACTCTCATTAAGGCTTTGCACACTTAGATTTCTTTCACGCCCTGAACATGCACACGTGTGCACACACACACACACAGGATGTCCTGATTGCCCTTTAGTCTGTGTGCTCTTATAAATAACCATACATACTGGTATACTGGCACCATTCTCTCTTTCTGTAGATAAACTTTATCTCACACAGAGAGGAGGCAGATATCAGACACATCTACATAAAAAATGGATTTTATCACATGGTTATAACAACCCTGAATGCATACAATGCAAATTACTTATGGTTACATGCATTTCAACATATTTACAGTAAAGGTTAAACAAAAAAAATAATTCAATACCTTTCCGGGGTTAAAGAATAACACCTAAACTTTTGACCAGGGAAACTTCTGCACCGTCAAACAATATTACTCCACAGCTGTTCTGAGCCAGTCTGCCCCTGTCATGAACTTAACGTGCGACCTCTTTTTAGGCAGTTTTGCAGACATCAGGGGCTGTGAGCGGATAGATATACGCTGTCTGAATAGGCTATAGGTATGGTCTGTCTCCCCCTATAGCCACATGACTGAAAAGCGTGAGGTAATTGTTTTGAAAAGTCAGATTGCAGGCAGTGCAAGTTAAAACAGGAGGACTGCCCTTCCCAATGTCATGTCAGTTGGAAGACTGCAGATGTAGCTATGTTAGATAAATTATAGCTTTACTATGCCTCGAAAATATTGCTGTTGTGGTACTTCGGAAGTTGAAGCGTGCAGAATAGCCTACCTGCACTTGTAGGCCTACTTCAAAAGTTTTCCAAACTGTGATCTCAGCATTTCATCGATTTAGCACTCTCTGTTCACTCTAGCATTGCAGTAGACTCAAACTTGGACTCTGCATATTGTACCTTTTCACAAATTTTACCAGCCTATTTTCTATGCAGCTTTATCGACGGTGCACAGGTGCAGTGTAGTTCAGTGTAGCCCTTATGACATTATTGTCACCTATTACTGCAATGTCTTTGCAAGGTGACGTTCTTAAGGTGATTTCTCGACCTTCTTCTTCTTAATTGTTAAAAAGTCATCAAAATAGCAACTCAAACAATTAAAGACAATTTGTTTACAGTGACACCTGTCATATCATTCCTGAGCCAGTACTTTCTCTGCTTAACTTCAGCATAGATAGCTTTGCTTAGCAGTGTATTTTGAGCAGGTTTCTGTAACGGCGAACAAAAACACACAGCTAGTCTCTAGGACCCTGGAGATTACCCTTGGATTCCCTAGGCTGTTGGCGCGCTGCCATCGTTCCGTCTCCTCGGGGAAGCTCGTGCGATAGAGCGCCTTCAGCCCAATATCCGCTGGAGCATCTCCATCAGGCGGATACCTCATCTTATAGCTAACTGGCAAGGAGACGGTAGAGCAGCAGTTGAGAGTCAGTAAAATGCGCAGGCTATAAGTTAGATTTAAAAAGCCATAAGAGTGATTGTATCATTTCAAAAGAGAGTCATAGTAAGAAAACATGCTGCATCTACCCAGATTGGTGTTGAAGTTATCGGTTTACCTGATCCTCATTAAATCGATGTCATGCGCGCAGGCAACAGGTAAGCAACTTATTTAATTAGGCTAAATAAGTAATTAGGTGGCCAAATTAAAACCACCTAGCTTAACATGTCGTGTTGGTTTTAAGCAAAATTTAAGCAGAGAAAGTACTGGCTCAGTAGGATATATTTAAAATCTGTGGATTCTCTTGACAATGGTTTTATGTCACTGTAAATGTGTTGTCTTGTAAATAAATAAATAAATAAACCGACCAACCAACCAACAAGCCAACCTTCAAGTGACAGGAACTTTATCATAGTCAGTTGGCTAGTTTGAATGATAGCATTGTCAGGACAATGAACACAGTTTGAGTTCAGTCTTCTGAATGGGAAAGAACTGTATCCAGATTGCCACCACTGACATAAGTCCATTTTAAACTATGAACTTCACTTAGAAAATTACTATTGTATAAATATCCTCACATCAGGAATCACAACCATTTTTTCTCATTATAATCTTGGTTAATAATTGGAGCCAGAGTTTACTTCTTATCTACCTGTCAGGAGAAATGAAGCTTCAAAGTTCATGTCATCGGAGAAGATGTTACCTCACATCTTACCTGAGAGGGAAGGAGCTTGACTGGAAAAGACATTTAGCAAAATATTACTTGTCATTGGGCTTAGGCCTATAGGGAGAGTTTGCACATGGATGCCAATTTACTTTATATTATTGCACCTCTAATTGAAATGTGTATGTGTGTGTGTGTGTGCGCGTGCATTTGTGTTCATGTCTTTCCTTCTGAAGATGTGTGTGTGGTTTGCAAGTGCCCTAATGTGCATCTGCAGTTGGGTGCTTGTGTGTCTGTGTGTGTGTGTGTGTGAGAGAGAGAGAGAGAGAGAAAGACAGAGCGAGAGAGAGTTTACATAAGTAGGTGTTTGTCTGTCTGTGTGTATCTTGGCAATCATTTGTGTGTAAATAATATATTAAAAAAACAGATCCAGATGACATCAGCGCTGCTGTGGTTCTCAGACATGCCTCTCCACACTCAGCAGGGCTGCTGTTAGGGAAACAGGCCGTCTTGCTTGTTCCACTTGCAGTCCCATGCCAGCATTGCTTTCCGCTTTTTATTTGAACAGCTCTGATCTAAATGACCACATTGTCTCCCACTCCCTGCACAAACCCAGAGCAGTCTCAGGCTGTTTGTCTGGAGCCTCTGACAGTAATTGATTGGGATGTTGGCTATTGGCTGACCTTATTCAGAGTTGCCGCCTTCATCAGAGACAAGGATTCAGTGAAGAACTCCCTGTACCAGAGATTGTCCCAGTGCAACTGATAGTGAAATTGGGGCATTATTGAAAAAGAAAAAAACAGGAAATATTTGGGACCTTTGGTGTTCTGGTGGAGTTTTGGCATTTTATAAGCTCAAAACAAGCACTTTGCATACTAATAAACACATGATAAGCCATAACATTTTACCATAAATAACATAATACTGATGGACAGAGAGATCAGAATTGTCCTGAAGACGATGTGTGTAAAGGTAATGTGTGTCAGTATGAGCGATGTCAAACCTAAACTACATTTTGTGTGAATCATTGGCAAGTTCCATCTAGGGGATCTCTTGTCCACAGACAGTGGAAAAGTGCCTTAAGGTTGGAGTCCACAGACAATATAATGTCTGCCATCCAAGCAGAGTTATTATTAAATGAAAGCTCTGGATTTTATCACTGTGCTTTCATTTCATAATCTTGGACCACCTCCAGACCCTTTCCTCTGGACTCAGTCACAGCTGTTATAGAGACCTGTGACAACATGCAATTTTCTCACATACACCAATTACTCTCACACAAGCTATCTGATACATTTCACTTCTGTACTTATTAACCCACATACTCACATGCTGTTCACGTACTGTGAACCACCCAAAACTGTTATGTATTTACCAAAACACGAAGAGAGTCATTAATGCACATATTGGCAACTTGTATTGTAAAGTGGTCGGATTTTCTGCTTTGTTTCGTTTGATTGCATTATGTTTCCTCTCTTGTCTAGGTTGTTTAAGTACAGTAGGCTACTCTTGAACAGTAGGCTAGTCTTAATATTTCTGTCTTCCCAGGCCCAGGCCCAGGCCACCTGCAATGTGTGATGCCAATGACAGGCAGCCAAGATACTGCCAGCTGTGCTTGCTGTGCTTGGCAGCACCTGTTACCATCTTCTTGAATTGAATAGGGCCCTTTTACACATACTAGAACAGTATTCATGAAAGGGGGTACTGACCTGGTGAGGGAAAATGCCATAACAGCTTTGCATTTAAAGGACAAGTCTGGGAAAATCAACTCACAGCCCTATTTGGGGTTGCTATCTATCTATCTATCTATCTATCTATCTATCTATCTATCTATCTAAGGGCGTAGGAAAATGAAACTGAGTTCGCTATTCAGTCTATGTTGTACCAAATATTCACAGCTGGCAATAAGTGTAGGCCTGTGCATCTGCAACAGTTCTTGGAGAATTTCTATGATACATACATTATGTAATGTAAAGTGACAGACTCATTTTAGAAATTGCACACATCACTGTGAATACTCACACAAATATAATTGGTGGTTACTGTTAGTAAATGAAACCGGGGTTTTGAAGTCAATGTAGTCCATGAAGTTGTGGATTTGAAATACATGAAAATGAATGCAGTTTTAGAAATGCAGTCACTTGTTAGCATTTTGAAAGTCAGTATACTCTGACTGATTACAAGTTCACTGTGTAAAGAAAACATAATAATAAGGCTAATTTTTGGTAGAATTATTAATGATTTGGTTTAATGATTTTGAGCCAGATTGTCTGTGTTTTATTAACAAAAATGTGCTGTAAACTAGTTGTCTAAGAAAAGCTAATTGTGTGATGGAGGTGTTTTGCTGTGTATTTTAAGTACATGTTAATGCTTGTTATTGACTGAAAAAATACTTAGACTAGTTACTGAATCGCGACTTTGCATTATTGTCTCAAGACTAATTCTCCTCAGATAAACAGGCAAATGGGCCAATATGCAAGCATTGTTGCAAGGTGACAGACAGAGAAAACACACTTTTTTATGGAACCACAGACAGGGGGACAATTAGAAAGTCTCTAACAAGCATTACATCACCAGGGGACTGAGTGTTTGCCGTTGACAAAAGAAAAAGAAGAAAAAAACTGGCATTGCCCATCAGGAATTCACTGTAGGGACGTTCTCATGGAAGATACAATCTTCTTTTTCCTGCGAGGCCGGTGTCGGGCTGGCTCATGCCAAGCATGAATGGCCAAAGAGGCACTGAAGGAAATCTGCAATTAATTTTCTCTCTGGCAGACCAGAGCTGACCCGTGTGGCTGTGGCCACACCAAACTGGTAGGATAAAGAGATAGAGAGAGAGGGACGGAGAGAGAGAGAGAAAAAACAGGAGAAGAAGGGGCAGTTGCTTTTTTGAAAAGGCCCTTTTTCAGAGTTGAAGGCAAGATTTTTACAGGGTCAATTATGCGCTTGAGGAATTGCACAGACAAAGCAAATGAACAAAACAAGTACTCTTCAGGGTGATGTGACATTGAGGGAGTTGCGTGCTACTGAGATTGACTGGACTCTCCATAGCACACTTTTGGACTCATTTAGAATTGGGGAGTCAATCACAGTGGCACACACTTGAATTTTCTGATTCCTTGCTTATCACTTTTGGACTCACTTTGGTAGCAAAAGGACAGGAATCAGAAAATTTTGAAACCGTCCAGAGATATAGATTCACCACCACTGTACATGCGTGTGTGTAGTGTGTGTGTGTGTGTGTGTGTATGCATGTGCATATGCATATTTCCGCATGTCCATGTGTGAAAGACAGCGAGAGAGAGAAACTTTAAAAAAACAGTGATCCTTAGGTTCTGCAAAACATGACTGTTCACATGTAAAATTAACTTTTATTTTTACTTTTGTGTATCTCTTATGAATAATCAAAGATTAGTCCTTCAATGTAAACTATTGAGCAGTGTCTCCAAGTTTGCTTTAGTCTTGCTTTAGAATCTGGAGAGCTTCAGGACTTAACACATTCTTTTTTGGCCCTTGATAGAATCACCCATAGCTATATTTTAGAACTGTTTATTAAATTCACTTTCATAGTTAAAACTTAAGTGTTGTTGTAAGTCAGGATGGTTTGGACTTTTAAATGAGGATTTCAGTATATAGTACAGTCTTATCATTACTTAAAGGACTGTCTCACAACTAAAAGAGCTACATCTTTTGGCTGGATGATGATGAGACCTCTGGGCCCACCCCTATCGTTGTATCGTGTTTATTTTATTAGTTAACAGTCCATAGCTCGAAAATGCTACTTGAGAGTCATTTGGCAGAGAATCATTTTGAGATATTTAACAGCTGTCTCACCCATTGCCTCTCAATGCAACCACTGTGCCATCATCTATAGCAACAAATGGCTGATTGTGCAGATGTATGGTGTGTGTGTGTGTGTGTGTGTGTGTGTGTGTGTGTGCATATGTGTGTGTGCGTGTGTGTGTGTGCCATTATGTCTTCTTTTTTATGATGAATGCAGTATTGTAGATTTGGTGAGAGAATCTGCCAAGGAACCCACTCATAAATACCACAGCAACTGTTCCTGCGAGCAAAGGCCAGTCTCTTTCCCGGCGCTCATTTTTTCCCCTCTCAAACAGCCTCTAATCTCATGATTGAACTATGTTAAACACGTCCTCAGTGTTCCAAGAGTATTATTTAGACACCAATTACATTATTGTGAGCACTGATAAAAAACATTTAACACACATCACACTTTTTTATGTGTCAGTGCTGCTCCCATACTATGGTTAGCATTTTTCAAATTTGTGTTTTTTTTTTCATTTTAGATCTCTCACAGATGCAGCAAGAAAGCGAGATATGAGATTTAGTGAGAGAGTTCAGACTTTCAGTCAATGTATGCAAACCACTTCTGTAAATGTTAAGCTAAAGGCAAGACCGGGTAAATGACGTTTACATGCACTTAAGTATCCCAAATTTTATGCTTATCCCGGTTTTGATCAGTGTTTACATGAATGCAGAGAAATCAGGTACAAATATCCCTGTTTACATGGTAAATACTAATATTCAGGTTACTGATTATAGCGTTCTTTGTAGAGTTCTCACCAAGGATTCTAAAGAGCGCTACTTGATTGTCTTAGTGCTTATAAGCATTCCATCTTGAGCGTCTCTTGAATCTTTCTCTGCAACTGTCAGAAATCAGGATAAGGTGTTTACATGCTACAGTATGCCAGTTTCTTGCTGTGTACTCCACCTAGCATATCCCGATTTCTCAGAAACTAGGATAAGGGCTTATTCGGGAACTGAATTTTTGGAAAAGGTGTTTACATGCCCAAAGGATACTTAATATCTCAATCATGTTCGGGATACCTAAGTGCATGTAAACATAGTCAATGTTTAGCCTTGAAAATATGGCCTGGAGTCAGCATGTGGTGAGAATAATGATAATAGTTTTTCTTTCAACCAAGCATAAAAAAGTACTAAATCATATTGTGCACGACAGTTAACTCTTTTTAAGGTCTTTGTTTAATAAGTTATTTAACAGCGGATGTTACCAAAATGTTTGCCTCATATTGGAAACTAGCCAGTCATAATAAAACTTCTGAAACTGCAAGAAGTAGCTTTCATTCATCAAACTGAACATTTTTCCAAATGTGAAAGGAAAAGGACAGATCATGAATGCTATGTTCAGACAGCAGATGGCACTAGCTTATTGTCGAAGGCAACTGCGCCCTCCTAAGGTCATGGGCACATGTGTGCACTGCCCTACTGAATAAATGGCCACTCAGGCTGTACAAAAATGAATGTGCCAAATAAGTCAATGAAGAATTTCCTGTTTTCACACAGTTCACTTTGACCTGTGACACAGTATGAATTCAGAGCAATAGCTCTTTTAGACACTGCCCAAATTTCCCATTTATCACCAATGCATTGCATCTTGAGGTGAGGAGTATGCCTCTGCAGGGGTATCTGCTGATATCTGAACTGGATTTATTTCAGCGGTTCTAGTAGGCAGCTTCTTGGATGACATTCAGACCTCTTTAAATCCACTTTCCACTTCAACTAATCTTATGGCAGCACCCCACTGAAGCCCTCCCTAGAACTGAGGGGGAGTGAAAGTGCCTGAAAACTGGTATATCGAGCATTTTGTGCATGGTAAAAGTGGTGTCTCATAGCAAAGGCACCAGATTGTTGAATGTAAACTGTTACACCAATTATATTTGATTTTGTTATTTATTTATTGGCATGGTGCCAGTCACTGTTGAAATTGACTCAAGGGGCCAGACAGAAACCAAAGCCTGAGCATTTAGTATATTATTACATGCAATATTTACAGATCATACATTGTGCCGACAGACAGAGGGTCGGTGGCGTGAAACTGGGCCGAGTGTTGGTGTGGTGGTAGTACACACAGTTAAACAGACTGGAGCTCGTTATGAGTTTCAGATCCTGTTGTTTGAATGAGTCAGACCACCCGTTTGAAACAGGGCACCACACATGCACACCACATCACACTACACACAAATGGGAAGGGGGTGTGGGATTGAGGATTGAGTTGGTGTGGGTTCACAGGGAAATGTGTAAACTCATGCACACAAGCACAACTATATACAAACATATGCCCATGCAGACACACAAACACACGCAAATCAGAGTAAATGGAGATTCATGTTTGTATTGAGAAACACATCATGTTTGTATTGCTCCCTCTTTGTCTCCTTTCTCTCTCTCTCTCTCTACACATATTTAGTCAAACACTAGAAGAGTCAAGTCAAAGTGAAAGAGGAGGAAGGGGAAACTGTGTTTGTGTGTGTGTGTGTGTGTGTTCCCCCTTTCAACCATGTCAGATTTTACACCACTCATCATCATTGTGAGGCACAGGAAAGCTGGGAAAAGAAAGCACATACCACAGGAAGAGATATCCCTTCTCTCTCGCCTCTTACTCATCCCGTAGCTAGCGCCAACCTTTTGTGTTAGCGTGTGA
This sequence comes from Tenualosa ilisha, assembly GCA_015244755.2. Classification (NCBI taxonomy): domain Eukaryota; kingdom Metazoa; phylum Chordata; class Actinopteri; order Clupeiformes; family Clupeidae; genus Tenualosa; species Tenualosa ilisha. The sequence continues at coordinate 7,085,068 of PYXC01000495.1, read as the reverse complement.
TCTCAGCCCAGGGAACCTGGTCACCCCTGTAAAAAAAAAAAAAATGCTTGGAAAAAGAGAAAAAGTGGCAAAACGACATCCAGGCAAAGCCAAGCCAAGTGAAATGCAAGTGAATGTAAGCAGCTGCTACCACTTGTGGCATAGACCAGGATTGTGCCCAAGACCATGTTTGTTGGAAAACCACCACAGAGTGCACACACAACAGCCTCCATCTGGTGGAAGAGTGGCTGGTACAATGAAAAACGGAAATCCGAGATTAGTAGCTAATGGTTCTTACTTCCTCAGGACATATGGTGAGCCATGGAAAAGAAGTTTAAGTTTAAATATGGAAAGGTATACATTGTGTTTCCTGAAAAACACTTTAAGAATAACATTGAAGATGATAGGGAAAAGGATGTGTCCTTCCTGTATGTGATTTTTAGAAGTATGGGTGAAAAATATGTGGGATTGAAAATGCATACATGCCCTTGGGAGCTCCTTTCTGTAAAGCTCCCTGGGACAATACTACTTTGAAAGGGCGCTGTATGAATATAATTTAATTTAATTTAATTTAATTTAATTGAAGAATTTACTGTGCGTGATAAAATCTCAGACAAAAGTAAGCAGTTAGAACCAATCCAAACAGGTTTCTTGGAAAGGGTGATTAAATCTGCAAACTGTTCCATCATTTAAATAAGCACTCTTTAGGAACTATGCTTGAACCCATTTACAGTAGAATGCAGGTCAAGTTACAGAAAAGAAAACCCTACCAGAATCATGTTACATAATGTTATAAGTATGTTAATCTTTCCTTGGACAATAGAATGAGGTGACAGACATTAGATAAATCATTCCTTCTTGTCATTTAAGTGCTGGACAGGATATCCGGCAAAGCTTTCCATCTGGCACTGTTCATCAAATCGAGATTACATCCCTGCTCCACATTATGCAGCTTGTCTCTCCACTGTGTAGATGTAGGATCCCTAGTGGCTTGTCCTGTGGTTTTAGCGATGTGTGCATATGTGGTGAGGGCGCACGTGTGTGGGTTACCAGCGTGCTGTCCTGCTTCACACATGTTTGCATGCCTGTGGCTTGTTTTATAACCAGCGTGAGCAGAGGTTAGTGACCCGTGATTACTCTACAAACACACAGAGACACATTAAACGCATTGCTTCATTTCTTTCGTCTCTATTCTACAGCCTTGTTTTTGCATGCCCCAGAGTTGGCCCAGTACTGGTTCACCAGGCTTGGTGATAGATATGGAGTGTGTGTGAGTGTGTGTGTATGTGAGTGTGTGGGGGTGTGTGTGTGTGTCAAAAAGAGAACGTGTGTTCATCATGCACACAGTGTTTGTGTGACTGTATATGCGTCTTGCTCTTGTTCTCTCTGTATGGGTGTGAACACATGTATGTCAGTGTATATGACTGTGTGGGAATGTCTGTGTGTGTGTGTGTGTGCACGCGCGCACGCCTGCGTGCGTGTGAAAGACAGACATGACACGAAGGAGATAAGAAGATAGAGATAAAGATGGGGAGAGAGTGATAGAGTCTAGAGAGGCTAATTGTGTTGTGTGACAGTTAAACTGGCCTTCACCAGGGACTTGTGGGAAGTCTTGGGGTGAACAGCTGGATGGGGTTTTTGTTGGAGAGGGGGCGGCTGGGGGTGGGAGGTCAGGGAGTTTTGGTTGGGAGTGTGAGTGTGTTGGAGGAGGTGTGGGGGGGTATTAGAAGAATTTAGACAGGGTGATTTTGTGAAGTGACCAGTTGGGCACCATGGACTTATGAGTGTGTGGGAACTCAGCTCTGGCTAATTAGTCGGCTGCTCTCTTATGATGTCATCCATCTCCTTGGAGATGCTGTGAGAAACATCGGCCTAATCAGACACGCTCTCAGCTGTTCCCCCTCATCTTCAAACCCTGATAGTACACTGTCCTGCATGAATAGACTCATTGTCAAGGAGGAGAAGAAGAAGAAGAAGAAGAAGAATTATTTTCTGATGGTAGATTGTAGAAGAATAGTGGAGAGGAGAGGGCAGACTGTTTTTGTTAGCTCAAAGCCTCTGTGTGCCTGCGCCAGCTATGTTATCAGGGTGGATTTGTGCTGATATTTCCTGTTTTGGTTTTCACCCACCAACATCAGAAGTGTAAGGTGCACATGGCTAATGTAGAAAACTACCCTTGAGAGGAGCCATTTTAATGTTAGGAGATGTTTCATTAAATATTTGCCATTATTATGTTTGGCCAACAAGGTGTGTCATGACCACGCACGTGCATGTGCAGTCGTAATACCAGTGCCGGGCCAGTGGTGCCTGGTGACAGCAGCAGTAGGGTTCCACCAATCATTCTGTCACTTTTTTAATTGGAGGGGATGCAGGGTCAGGACCCACAGAGACAACTTTCCACATTCATCTGCATTCTTCACACAGACAGACTGGCTATGCAGGAGACTGCACCTCCCACAAGGTCAAAGTAACTCAGCTGGTTTTGGACTCTTCCTGCCATTGAACTTAAAGGGATCTCAAGTTTGACTTGAGCCATCATCTCAAGACAATTAAAAGAAGATTCAAACCCCATGAATTAAGAATGACCAATATGCATGCTGTGGAAAAAATGCAAAACCTTTTGCAGACTAACAACCTAAATTCAGGTCGGCCAGTGTCCTGTACTACTAAGCAAGGTTACTGGTTACGCGGGTAACTTTGGGAGTTACTGATCTCTAAAAGAACAGTCCATTAAGCATCAGTTGTTTCTGAAGTGATATGTTGTTTTTAGATCAGCGGTTACTCCAGAAGTTACCCAGTTTAGCCAGTAACCTGGCTTTGTAGTATACCACCCAGTACTTGTTGGTGCATGTTTATAGAAGAAACAATAAAAAATTACGCTTTGACATGGAAAGGGGGTGTTTGTATAGCTGATCTTTTTCTTGACCTGCTGTTGCACACAAAGTTCTGCACAGTAGTGGGCTATGGGTCTACTGGGATGTATGCATTCATCACTCATTCAGGGCAAGGAGGGGCTACGTGAGCTGAGAAGATATTGACCAATAGGGAGCATTCTCATTCCCCCTGTTTCTCTCTCTCCCTTTCTCTCTCTCTCTCTCTCTCTCAATTTCTATCTCTCTCTCTCCACTGTCCTCTCTCTTCCTCTTTTTTCACCTCCTCTCTTTCTCCCTCCCTCTCCCTCCCACTTTCTCTCACTCTCCCCATGTCTCTGTCTCCCTTGTTTCATAGCTCTCTCTCCTTCTCTCCTCCCTCCACGAGTCTGTGTGGAAGGACTGCGCGGGGAGTTTCGGACTACGAGGCATCTGGACTGTGCAGTGTGCAGCCTGCGTGCACTAGTGGCAGTCCAGAGAACTTCCATAGAGGTAGCTTCTGCTGCTACTGCTGGGAGTGGTGCTTCATGAAACAGCTGTATTAGAGCTGTAGTGCCTGTTGGACAATGGCAGGTACTCATCTTTGGTTGGGCCTCTGCCTAGTGCTGGCGTCTCACATGGGCCCCCTGCACGCCTGGTGGTTTAGCAACAAGGAAACAACCACAAAACCACCTCCAGCCACGAGCCTGGGAGCACCGACAACTGAGAAGACGAGTAACGGCAAGCTCACGGACGTGGGCTTGGACATCATGGATGTGGCCAACAGCATCAAGCAGACGGTGCAGAACTGGGATCAGCAGCCAGGCGGAGAGCTGGGAAAGACGGGGAAGCAACAGACGGGTAATGACAGCTCACAGGTGGAAGAGCGGCCGGTGGTTGGGTCTGATGAAGGGTTTGGGAGTCCAGGGGTTAGTGTTAGGGCTTTGGCAGAGTTGGATTCAGGGCTCACTAATCCTTTCGGTATAGGTGTACACTCAGGGCCGCGTGATGTCAGTGTGCCGGCCTGGATGACCGCCGGTGATGTTTCTCCTGTCTGCCTGCCGCACAGCTCCGACTGGGGCTTCTGTTTGTCCGGCAGCAGTGGTGGCAGCGGAGGCAGGTCGAAAACCTTCGCTGTGCCCAACTTCCTGAACCACACCACCGCGGAGGAGGTGGGCGCCACGCTGGCCGACTGGGCAGTGTTTCTGCGCTCACGGTGCCACCGGGACGTGGAGAGGTTTTTCTGCCTCCTCCTGGCGCCAGCGTGCCCGGGGTCATCTTCGTCACCCCCTCCTCCTCCCCTCCTGCCCTGTCGCAGCCTGTGCGAGATCCTGACGGACGCGTGCTGGGCAGCCTTGGGCGGGCGTGACCTGCCGGTCACGTGCCACTCTCTGCCCGAGGGCCTGCCCCATCAGCACCCCTGCCAGCCCGTATCCAGTTGTAGATGTGCAGGTAACGCGACTGGTTAAAATGCATCTCCCAATAAGACCCCAAGCGAGAGATAGAGAGTGTGGAGTCAGGGGCGGGAGATGCATTTTGAACCAGCACGTCTGTGGCTCATTAGTGTTTTGTGTGTGAGGATGCGCGTGTGAGTGTGTCTGTGTGTTTAGGTGTGTTCAGTGGCATTTGCTTTGTTGACTGCGGTTAGCATGTGAGCTGTCTTTTGTGCAAAGCTTTGTAAGCCATCATCGTCATTACTGCATGCTTGAAGGGCTTGTTAGCGGGCTGGAAGATGGTCTTTTGCATGCACTAATCAAAGACAGTCAGGCAGCCCTGCATGCACTCTGTAGAACTGAAATGAATGGAGACCTACTACCCCTGTTGCATGCCTGGCTCAGTATGTTATGCAAAAAGTATGGCACTTGCGCACACCTTTTCCTTATGCGTCCTTCCATTAAGGGAAAAAAACACAAAAACTATATTTGTTTAGACAAGTGTAATCATGTGGGGTCACAACTCTCATTTCAACAAGGCATCGAGCGTATTTCAAATTAGCAGAGCATTTTGACTTTTTGGTATAAACATCAATTTTACATTGATCAACAATTGCCAAAAATGGTTGCTGAAAAGTTGCTGGAAACAAAAAGATGACCAGTGGTGGAAATTAGATTAGTCGGAACAAGTAGGAAACCAGATTCATTGTCTACACTGTGAATGAAAGAGAAGGAGAAAGATGGGGGGGGGCGGTAAGGGCAATCAGAGTGGAAGCATCTGGAAAACTGTGGAGTTTTGCGTGCACTTCAGGCATGTGTTCAGTAACGAGGGAAAAGTGCTGTGCGTGCATCGTGGGTCTGCATTACCTACTGTCGTTATGAGACCTTAGGGGATGGACTTTGTCAACTGACCATGCTCCGAATCAAAGACATAAAGAAGAATGAACATTGCATGCTTTTGAAATGCCTCTTGAGACTTTGGCATTGCTACTGAGAATCTGTGTTGTTAGTGAGGATTGGCATTGTGATTTTGTGACTGAGCTAGCGCTGCATAGTGGCATAATGTACAACTAGTAGTGGCATAATGGCGTGACAGCTGTTCTTGAATTTCAGAGGGCTTGGCTTGAAATGACTGTGTCTTTCTGCGGTGGTGTTCAACAGGGATCTGACCTACAGAATGGCCTTTGTGTGCATCGGTACAAGGAACCCTGGAAAAACCCTTAAACCACATGTTGGTCTGTGATTTATAAACTCATGTTCCTGCCAAAGGCAGGCCTCAGTCCTCTGAAGGGAATATTAAAAAATAGTTCCGTCTGGTCACTGTCTGCAATCCCACAGAAATGCACACAGGGATGTATACACACAAGTAGAGAGAGAGAGAGAGACACTCCCACCCCCAGATCCCCCTGCCACCCACATACACACACACACATACTATAGATATCACATACAGGCATCCCCATACATGCAGTGTACACATACACACACACACACACACACACACGCATTAAACATGAAACACTGCTCCCGTTTGGTAGTTCACCGTGACTGTTGTTCCTGGGTCTCTGTCATTTTATCAGCCAAAGGGATTCTTATGTTGCCCAGCAGGGTGTCTCACAGGAAATATTACATGCTGATTTTGGCTGAACTAGCCTTACTGTAATGTAAGATCATCCAGACATCAGAGTAATCCACTCTCTGGCCATCCTTCAAAGAGAGCCCTTCATGGGAGCTCAGCTGTCTCATAGTGCCACTATCACCACTGATAGTGCTGTGTAATGTAGTGATATGCATTAACAGAAAATTCTTAGCAGAAGTGTGTTTCAGCTAAAGATGTAAATAACCCTGATCTCTTGATCTCTGGGGTCACTAATATTGTATTTATCAGCATTTCTGCTTGTGCTAAGCTCATGCTTTTCATTCTGGTGCTTTCTGGAGCTAATGAGGCTGTTTGTTATGTAATTCTTACGTAAGAGCTTTTTTAATGAAACCATCTTAGGCTGGTCTGTGGGAGAAGCTCAAATGTTTGCTTGCTCACTTAAAACAACTGAGCCATCCATCTTTGCTTTTGGTAATATCTGCCACTGACAGTTTACTGACTGGTGTTGGAAGCTTCCCAGTTTCTGTGCCTGGCCCAGTATCTGTATCCTTCTCTTCCTCTTCCTGCAAACTCCTGCAACAGCAGAAATGCGATTATAAGCTGGGGAATGTTGGGGGGGGGGGTGGCAATCAATTTAACCCATCGTCTCATCGCAAGGCACCGCAGTGCACGGCTATGCTGCATCCGTCCGTCTTGGGTGTGGGAATCTGTCTGTGCCTATCTCTTATTGCTTGGCCACCGCCCCACACACACAGACACACACACACACACACACACACACACACATCATAACCCTCCCCACGGACACATGCACAGACAGAAAGACAGGCGCACACACATATACAGTACATCAGTATCCTCTCTCATTCTGTCACATCCCACTGTATTCCCAGACCAGAGTTCTCCCACGTGTGTGAAGCAAAGCACAGGAGGCTTCTCTCGCTCAGCTGACAGCTATGAACAATGATGCACTTGGGCTGGTGTGTGTGTGTTTGGATTGTGTATGTGTGTGTTTGTGTGTGTGTGTGTGCATATTGAATGTGCCTGTGTATGTGTGTATTTATGAGTGTGTGCGCGTGACATTTATGTGTATCAAGTGTGTGCTTGCATGTGTGTTTGCGTGTGGGTCGGCACTGAAGTACAGACTGTGGAGATTGTGTTCCTTGATATGATGGGGTAAGCCAAGTGGAGCTTTGTGTGTGTAACTGTGTGTGTGTAACTGTGTGTGTGTGTGTGTGTGTGTGTGTATGTGTGAGTGTGTGTGTGTATGTGTGTGTGTGTGTGTGTGCGTGCATATGTGTGCGTGCGTGTTCCTGTGTGTGTATATGTATGTCTGTTGTTGTGTGTGTGTGTGTGTGCTTTTGCGTGTGTATGAGATGTTGTGAGAAGGGGATTGGTCGCATGCCTGGCACAACAAGGGATCCCCTGTGAGCATCCCCAGACGAGGGGGCACGCAGGGTCCGCAAGAGGCGCCCCACTCAGGCTGGCTGAGGATGTAACAGATAGAGGGGATTTTCTCTTGTGTTGTCCTTCTCCTCTCTCATACGAGCACAACTATAACTATGGATGTTCACATCAAGAGAGACTGACAGAGAGGCTTTGTGTGGTAACACTACTAGTGTTGGTCCCAGGAGGGACAGTGTGTGTGTGTGTGTGTGTGTGAGAGAGAGAGAGAGAGAGAGAGGAGAGAGTAATATCTGTGTGTGTGTGTGTGTGTGTGTGTGGAGGAGAAAAAGGCAGAGACAGAGAGAGAGAGAGAGAGAATAATAGGATTCACTCTGATTAAGTCACTGGGAATGCCTGGAAAGATTTCTTGGGGGTGGCTCCCCTATCTGTTGCTTGTATGTGCGTGAGTCCCTGCCTGTGATTCACCAAGCGGTGGAACAGCTCTCCAGAAAAAGACCACGAGTCTCTTAGCAGCACTGCACTTACATTGCGCTTCGATTACTATTGGCTGCTTTATCTTCCAGAGGGTTTCAGAAATCACTGTAAGAAAAACTCTGCCAAGGAACGCGTGAAGCATCTGTTTGCCATGACCAATGATGGAAAATGGCCTGGGAAACATACACAAGCCCACGGGGCCTGGTTAGAGTCCAGGAGCAGACACACACAAACACACACACACACACACACACACACACACACACACACACACACACACACACACACAAGAGACAACAGAGCACTCAGCAAAGTTTGAAACACACAGGTGTCAGTGTACTGCAGCTTGCTGTGTAATTTAAATTCATATCCTTTCAATTGCTTCTTGTGTTTAGGTATTCACTGTTGATTCATATTGACATTATGCTCTATGCTTCTTGTCAGTCAGACAGAAACTGAAGAGAGAGAGAGAGAGAGAGAGAGAGAGGAAGAGAAACAGAGACAGGTCTTTGGTCTGAATCCTAGTGGCACTGGGTACCAGACCCAGGTGTACTCCACAGCTACCCCTCATTTATGTTTTTATCTTTGCGCTCTCTTCCTGGATATCCCTCAGATCACGGGTGAGCTATAGGAACATTTACAGGACATTCAGGATAATATTTCATAAAAATATTTTATCATCTGTGTCTGTAACGGTCAGAAAGATCAAAGGACCCCCGGGGCGGTGTGAAATAAACACACTCAATTACCCATCTTGTGTGCTGTTTATAAAGCTTTACATTTCTCATAGACATGCCCTCTAAATTCCCTGATATATTATGGAGAGAGAGAGACAGAGAGAGAGAGAGCACTGATGTGATGTATCATTATTTAGTCCAGAGAAAGGAAGTGAGGGAGAGAGAGAGAGAGAGAGAAAGAGCACTGTTGTGATGTATCATTATTTAGTCCAGAGAAACGGAATGAGGAGAGAGAGAGAGAGAGATGGATGATATTAGTCAGAGAGGGAGAGAGAGAGAGAGAGGAGAAGGAGAGAGGGCTATTATACCGCTTTGTTTGTTTGGACTGACCCTGTCAACGGACCGTGCTCTGAGGATGCCCAGCTGTCCCAGCTGCCTACGGCCTGTGTCTGGACATCTTTCTGACCGCTTGGATTACACCTTATCCCACCCCTTCCACCCACCCTAGTGTCCCACCACCACCATGATCTTTAAGTTGGCCCCCACCCTTGGGAAGGCAGCCTCCTGGCCTGGGTGGTGTAATGAGTCTCCTGTGGGTGATGAGTTGAGAGGGTGTAGGTTTACATACGTCTGTGACTTTCTCATGCTTTATTGCATTTTCTCTCACTCCCTCTCTCTGTCCTCTCCCCTCTCTCCCTCTTTCTCACACTCAAGAACACACACCCACTCTTGCATTTATACACACACACACACACACACACATGTGTGGATGAATGCAGTTTGCTTCTCTGTCTCTCTGTTTCTGTCCCTGTTTCTCTCTCTCACACACACACACTCATATACATACACACATACACACACACACACACACACACACACACACACACATGTCCCATACTGCAGACATACAGTATGCAGCACACATAGGCTGTGGCTGTACTTGCTTAATGGTGGCAAAGAGTCTCATGAGGGCATGTAGTTCTTGGCTGCTTTTCCAGAGATCTTAAACATGGATTTTGGTTGCATTCGGAATACCAAATAAGGGGAAGAATTAGTCAGATTACGCAACCACCTTTTCTGGGATAAAAGCTTCATTCAAAACATGTACTATGTCTAATGAGCATAGTACAAGTGTGTAGCCAATGCTTTATTTGATTACTGTAGCTCTGTCCAGATATTTCAGATTGTGACTATTTTGACCTCTTTTGTTGTTGTTGATAACAAGCTATCACTAATCTGATCTGTTAAATACAATGCAGATGTTTTACTGTGCCACTTCACCTCCTTCATATTATGCTTGACCTTGAGGTTCCAGTCTTTTTTAATATACTGTTATCAGCATGGTAGCGTCTGGTTTAAGTTTTCTGTAAGAGGGCTTTGCTTTGACATTGGCAGGTAAAAATCTGGCGCTATTTGTATTTGTTGGTCTTCTATAGTTGATTTGGTTTTCTAGAGATAGATACCGGTCTAGATTCTTTAACACTGATGTTCAGTCTCTGACATGTCTAGACTGCCTACTCCCCACTTCATTCATATCTTTCTTTTCTGAGCTGAAAGAGATTTTCCAAGAGATGGTAATACCATGACATGCATAGATATGTAAGCCCAGTGGCCAAGTAAGACTTGAATGAAATGACTGATAAGATCTCTTATTCATAAACAAATGCCCTTTGAGACTCATTTGTAAGGGGGCCTTTGTAGACAACCATCCCTGATCCCCTTTAAATCCAATGCAAGCCTGATTAATGATTCTCTGGTAACATTCTGTGGTGGACTACATCTCCATGTGTCTAAAGCACAAGTGATACATTGCTTGGCTCTTACACACGGTACCTCACAAGGTATGTGCGCATGCACATAAATCTAGCCATGGCAGCTAATCACGAGCATGACCCATGAAAACTCAGTGTTAACTGTGGAGAAATGGCCAACCCCCAAGGAGCAAGTGGTGGGGTGGTGTTGTGCTGTTACAGGTGCTGAGCCCACCCGGGGATGCGTTGCTGTGTATGTGTGTGTGTATGTGAGTGTGTGTGTGTGTGTGTGTGTGTGTTTGGTGTTCAGTCTATGAGGAAACCCACACATCTGGAGTGCATAACAGGCATCCCGCCCCTAAATCTCCCAGGCCAGAGAGTGTAGACCTGGGCATGACTACAGGCCATAGGCATGCTCTGAATGTTGGCGGACACCGGAATCTTCCGTGGTGAATTGGGGTGGATGATAGCGAGGACAGGGCAGGGCGGGGGGGCAGTGTGGTGGGTGTGGGGTGGGAATAAGCTGTCGATTAGTCAGCCGTCGCTGTGGAAACAGAAGTCGTGGAAATGGCGGTCTAGTTCCCATGCTCTCCTATGATGTTTTGGCTTCATATTCCACCTCCACCTGGGGATCAATTTACTGTGGACCCCTGATCCTTGCCCAATGCAGCTGCATGGCTGGTGGGAAATTTCTGGAAGCATGTTGGTTTTGCTTCCAAATGTCATTGACACCTGCCCATCCATGTAATGTTGAATAGTTCTTCAAGCAAACAATGTCATTGAGAAAGGAGAGGTTTATATTGTAAAGGGCAGTTTTGAAGGTTCTGTGATATAACTATTGGTAGCTTTTGGGATCTCCAGACCTTTTGGGGTTTTTGAATATCCAGAGTTGTTTGTGTCACATGTTGTTGTTGTTCTCTCTCTCTGTCTCTCTCTCTCACACACACACACGCACACACACTCAGTATATTGTGTATCAAGGGACAGCAGCTGTTCAGTTCTGCAAGATCAATTCTGAGATTTTGCAGGATTGAGTGTGTTCAGATTACTATCATATTCATCAGGGACTTCTCTTAGGTATTGGGAATAACTTCATATCATCTTTTCTCACAGCTCCATTTCTGTACATGCACATGGGTAGGAATTTACATCTGTGTTCAGTAAGAAAATCAATCAGATGGACTATACTCAGATGGACTATACCTACAGCAAAGCATTTACTACAATTCTAAAAGTGACTGGATGATTGTTAATGCTGAGGTCACAGTGCTCCAAGTATGATAGTAATTCATTATCCCGTATTTAATTATTTCATAAGTTTATAGGGAAGAAGTGTCTTTTAGCTTAGCTTAGAGTCACAAACAGGCAGCTAATGTTTGGACATAGGACAACCAAGGCAGCTAATGTTTGGACATAGGAAAACCAAGCTGTGAGGAAGTTGCTGTGCTCCATTTAGTTAGTGTTAGCTGCTATTTAGTCTATGTTGTGTCAAAATTGTATGTTTCCTTGGCACTTGGTGACCTGGAACAGGGCTATGGATGGATTCACAACGGGTTTTATGTTTGAAGTGACCACTGACTAATAGTGAAGTGTCTGGCACTGGCCTGTAACAGTCTTGATCATTGATCACTCATGGTCATTGATCATGACCATTTTAGTTGTAGCTTGACTGGCATCATTTTACTGCCAAAAGGCAGCGAATATTGATGCCAGTGGGCATCTTCCACAATGTTTCTCATCATACCTTTTCTAATTTATTGTTTTAAATGTTGATGAAACTGAGAATAGTTAAAAGGGTTGCGAAATATTGTTTAGAAAAATGGTCATTTTTTACTGTGGCATGTAGCGTCAAATGTTTTTATAAGCTGTGGAAAGCTGTGAATAATGGTAGTTGTCAGAAATTCCCATCTTGGTAAAATCCCCATTGGTTTTTGGCCAACTCATATTTCAGATTTAGGAAACAGCTGTATTGCTGATGGTGACGGTGGTGGTAGTGGTGTGTGTGTGGGTTTGTGTGTATCAAGACCAGATGTTCTGAACCAAAAATGTCACCACCTACTGTACTGCCTGGCTCCTGCATTTTGATTAACTATTTATGTGTATTCAGTTTTTTTCATTAGGCTAAATTTCATTAAGATTTCCACTATGGAAATCAACAAAGCTGGATACCAGATATGTATGACACCATCCAATTGTGGTGTTTCCATCATTCTGTTTGCCAGTGAGCCTTCACTTCACATAGACTTCACATAGACTTCTCAATCACATAAAGGGTTGCATCAACCCTTAGGGACAAAATGATCTTGCATTCTATTCTATAAATCTTTTTTATTCTCATGTTGTAGTAAATTGATGGTAAAAGCCCCTAACCCTAAATCCCAATGGCTCTATTGTGTTTATACTTCCTGTGTCCATTCCCATGTGCCATGACATTGCCCGGCCTTTACAGTGAGGGTCACAGTGAGGGCTTTGACTACCATCTCTTTTTTTAAGCGAAGGTCTTATGCTATTTTAAGGACCTTCATGGGAACGGGATCGTAATCGTTAAGATGACATATTTTTAGAGCTGATTAGCATTTGGAAAAAATAGAAATAAAAGATGGAACAAAATGATTACAAATGAAGCCCTATGCATAGTAATCACTTCCTTTGCTCTGCTGATATTCTATGTCTATGTCAAGTGACTCACTCATTGCCGTTGGTAACAGTCAACAAAAAACGTTTGCGTGAGTGTTGCCATTTGTGCCTTAATTGACAAAAACTGTTTGCATAAGTGTTGCTCGATCCACCAATACTAGAACGATATAATGACACCCTATTTTATGATGCCCCATACCAATGCTTTTCATCAGGTTTAGTAAAAGTTGTATTTTTTATCAGTTAAAAATGAAAACAGCATAATTAGGCAAGATACTTTGTCATGGCATCATATCAAAGTTATACTTTTAGTATTGTGACATACCACTTGTTTACTTGGTATTTGTGGTAAACAACCAGCAACTATTAGGGCAAACAGTGTTTAGTGCTACTTGTACAGGGAGGGTACGCTCTACTGTGCAAAGGAAAAGACTAATAAAAAAAAGCTTATTTAATTTAACCGTGCACAGGCTGCATTCCGAAGCATCAATTTTAGCACACAGTTCACAGATTAAATATTACTGGCAACAGTATAGAAATGAAATTAATAATCTGCTTAACTGATAAGCACTAGCTCTGGCTATCTTTGTGAGCAAAGTGCTGCATTCTTGCTGCTTCCGGTGTGTTTTTGTTTACTACGGGTGTGACAGATAAGAGAAAACTGGTAGCATTATGTTTTATAAATATGTTTGGCGGTACTATAGCTGCTCACTATAAAGCATTTATAATGCATTTGTTAACTGTTAGTTAAGGCTTTGTTCATCATTTGGTGAACATTGTTCTTAAATTATTTCTCATCAGTAAATAATTTATTATTATTTATAAAGTGCTGCCATATCTTCAATAGCTTTGTTATCTGTAGCCATAATTTTGATCATCTAGTAGAACAGAGTGGAGATAAAAATGCCCTGCTTATTCCTTCTGTGTTTTTCACCCAGTAGATCTGACACTACAGCAGATGTTGGAGGACCCTGAAGCATCACTGGTTGACCTCAGCGTCGACCCGGAAGACAACCCGGCCTTCGTCTTCACCAAGAAGTCTGGCGCATCGAAGCTGGCCTACGGCTTATTGGACAGCCCCTTCCACCGCAACTTCGCCCTGCTCTTCCGCCTGATGGCCACCAGTGACACCGGCGGGGTGCTATTCGCCCTCACCGACAAGTCCCAAATGAGGATCCAACTGGGCGTCAAGCTAGCCCGTGTGAAGAAGGTTGGCCGGCAGGTTGAGGTCTACTACAGCGACGGCAAGGGTGCTTCATACAAGCCTGTGGCCACCTTCCTGCTGTCCACCGACAAAAATGTGTGGACACGCTTTGCCATCGCAGTCAGTGCCAACAAGATCTCCTTCTACCACAACTGCAACCCCGAGCCCAAGGTAGTGACGTTCAACCGCTCCAACAAACAACAGCTAGTGGAGCCAGGAGCAGCCATCATGGTGGGGCACGGAGGCGCCCAGGATGGGGATAAGTTTGAGGTATCCCATAATGCACTGTTATTTCTTTCTTCCTGTGCACCGCCTTTTGTTTTTTCTTTTGTAGTTTAAAGGATTACCAGGTAAGATTTAGGGTAATTTACCAGCTTTGTAGTAACTTTGATAGCTAAATGGCTCATTACGGGGCAAATAAAGGCTCTCTTGACTCCCTCTACAACTTCTTTGTGCATTTAAAGCAACGTCACCCCAATGGAGAACAAAACCAACACAACTCTTCGAAAATTATCATTGCTGGTATTGACTCTTTGTTAGCAAGCAACCTGATTGGTGAGAATTTAGTTTGGTGTTAGTTACATAACTATTAGCTACTGTAGGGAGAACTCTGTAGTTAAAAATGGCTGACTTGCCTGGTATGTCTTTAAAATATCAACATCTAAATGTTTTTGAGTGAGTATAACTTGAACTGAAGCAAGTGTTTCATCAGATTTGAGGGCACTTCAGAATTAGCATAGTACTAATTTTACTAGTATGCCCCTTAGTCTCTTATGTGTGCGTGTGTGTGTGTGTGTGTGCGTGTGTGTTTGTGTGTGTGTGTGTGTGTGTGTGTGTGAGAGAGATGAGTGAACACACTTCCTGTGAGTCTGTGTCACACAGTGGTGAAGTAGTGTGTGTGGCTGCATTACATAGCACTATGCTGTGAACTTTGTGTGTGGCTGCGTCTCTGTCAGTCTCTAATGAAATGACTAATAGTGAAGGTCATCCACAGCTCTGTATAGTACAAGGGAGCTGACAGCCCCATCACTCAGGGCGAAGCCCAAACTGAGACCTGTTTGTTCCCAGTCACACGCACTCTGGTACACACACATACACACACACTGGAAATGGGGAATCCCCAAAATTTGGGCAATAAATTGGCTTTTTGTTTTCTTGTTGTTTTTGAGCAAATGGCCCAGCCATGTGGGTCGTTAAATGTGTCTTTGTGCCCAGGCACATGACATACACAAAATATCACATATTTTCACAATATTTCTCTCTCTCTCTCTCTCTCTCTCTCTCTCTCTCTCTGTCCTTAAGTGTTTGTGTGCTTGTGTGCATGTGCATCTGTGTGTAATTTCACTGATCTATCACTTGTTGCTGGGATCTGCCCTTAAATGTGTTGCTGTTCTCCTGCGTTTTTCAGGGCCATATATCCCAACTGACCATCAGTGGAGACCCATTTGCTGCTGAGAGGCAGTGCTTCACATCTGATGATGAGGATGAGGACGATGTGAGTTCTGTCTCACCATACCCCCTTACCACCATGCACTTACCATAGATTACCAACAGAGGGCACTGTCACCAAAAAAATATTTACATCCATCATATAGAATCAGTAAAAGTAAAGTAAAAGTTATGTTTGTTTCTTATGTTCAAGAGTAATTGAGGATACAGTATAAAGAAAGATTTGTATTTACACCTAATTAGATTTCTATTTATTTAATTGTATTTCATTACGTATCTCACTGCTACTGAAACATCTATTTCTCTTGTTGTCAGGTCTCAGGAAGTGGGAGTGGAGATGGCATGGACGGTGATGATGGCATCACGACACGACCTCCCAAACAGAAGGTACCCTGTCCTGACCTAACGCTGAACTGGTTTTGCCAAATGTGTGTCCTCTTAACAAATAAGATAAGAAGGAGATAAGCTCACTTAAAGATGTAAATAACAAGGAGATTTATTGTGATTATCATGTAGGTTTCAACAACAAGAAGCATATGGAAACAGCTGAAATGACAATATGTGTTGTTCATTTGCAAATAGAATAGGTACTTTGCCATCATGAAAAAAATACTTGAATAGCCTACAGATTAAGTTATGTGACCGGTCTCAATATTTGAAGACTTCCCTTTTACTGTTTATGACCGTGTGTAAATATCTCCCTCCAGACCACCGAGGTGCAGCTTCTGCCAGAGCCCCCAGTATCCCGCATTCCCTCCAAAGGAGCTCTTGATGTTGGTAGGGAGGAAACAGGTAGGCTTTGTCATAGACTGATTTTCAGAGTCCTGAAATCATGCTGGCCACATTTTTTCCGCAGTAGCTAGCAAAAACTGGATTTGAACAGAAAGAAATCTATTTTTGTGATAGACTAGTTATTCACTTGACTATCTGTGTTTTTTATTATTGCAATGAACAAATGCAATTGTGGAACGTTCGCTAACTAGCATTAACCTATACTTAAAATACTTTTTCATAACTCTTAACACAATGAAACACCTACGTCACACAATTAGCCAAGCAGTAATCTTTCTTATTAAAAGCACATTTTATTAACAAAATACTAAGTCTACATTTCAAAATGCTAAAAACTTCTCTCTCTAAAAACTTTTCTTTACACAGTGAATATGTCAGTCATAGTGCACTAATTTTCAAAATACTAACAAGTCATGACATTTCTGAAACTACATTCATTTTCATGTATTTCAAATCCATGACCTCGCTTCTGTGTACTTTGCAGTTTACTTTCTGTTTACTCAACCAAGCTTTCTGTTTACTTTATCAATTACCGGTATATGTGTGTGAGTGTTTACAGTAATGTGTGCAACAATGAGTCAGGGATGTTATGTTAGATAATGAAAGTTCCATAGAAATTCTTCAGGAATTGTTGTAGATACATAAGCCTACAGTTTGTTCCAGCAGCTGTAGTCTGTACTCTCTTTTTTCAAAACTCTAAGTACAACAGTCTGTTGTCAAAACCTGTCAACTTCTCCAAGTGTAATTGGAATAGGAGTTTGTTTGTCTACTTTTTTTTTTAATTATCAGTTCAGTTTCTTTTAAGATTTATCATCTATGTAACCATTGTGTGGCTGTTATTGCAGATCTAAGGGTTTTGTATTTAAGGTTTTGAACATTGGAGTTCCATTTCTGGCATGCTGTGTGTAAGCATTTGCAAATGAGACATAAAAGATACATCATTTTGGTGTTGGGGTGATCCTGTATGTAAAGAAAATGTAAGCATTGTAGAAATGCATTGATTGACTGCATACAGTGTGAAAAGAGCAAGAGATTTGACAACCGTATGGCCAGAACAGGCTGATGGTGGGCAAATTGTATTTAGAGTTTTGAAAATTAAGCTGATGTCAAGAAAAAAGCTTGTTAGCGATTGAAGAAAACTGCAGTACTCTATGTTCTGGCTAAGCAGTTTAGCAGTTTTTCCCTGAGTATTTTGTAGGGTAGCACCCCCTAGTGGATATGATCAGTTCCTGCCATACTTGCAGCATCCCAGCTGAAAGAAATTATCTAGGCTTATTAGCTTTAGTTTACTACTGAGAGTTACTATTTTCATGCTTTCTTACTGCGTTCTTAATTTTTTCCTATTGCTTTTTGTTTATTGATATTTATTCAGACAGGCTGACTGATATCCATTTATCGTAATGCCAACAAATTCACTTAGAAATTATATTGTAAAGGTCACTGGTGGGATGGATGAAATGCACACAGCATAGGTGTCTCCCCACCAGTAACTCATTACACAAACAAAGCAACTACCATGATTCTGTAGTAGGATTAGTTTTTGTACTAGTAAAAGTTTTTTTTATTATTATTATCCAGAATCCGCTGATATTTTTTTTCTTTGCTCAAGGCCTCAAAGGAGACTCTGGGTTTGACACCGATGGTTCTGGTGACAGCTTTGCCCCTGGAGAAAAGGTATTTCTCTTAATGGATTTATTTTATGTGCTATACAATAGCGCTTCACTTAAGCTCACTCAGGGAAGCCAGTCGACATATTACTTCATATAAGACATAAAGTGAAGCCTCACAGCTAAAACTAACTCATACAGAATTTTATGTGCCATACAATATCACTTCGGTTAAGCTAACTCAGGGAAGTCAGTCCACATATAACCTTATATAAGACATTAAGTGAAGCCTCACAGCTAAGACTAACTCATACAGAATTCCACAGAAAATTGGGCTTTTTTGTATGATGTGAATGATTACAGGAAATTTGAGCATTTGCTATTCTTGGCTGTAGAACATTTAATGTAATCATTCACATCATCCAAATACGATAACATTTGATTGCCGTTATGGACGTGATAAAAGTTTTTTTCTGAATTTGTCCCAAAAAAACTGATGCGTTGCTGTCTGTCTGTTAATATTGTAGTCTGACTTAGTTACAGACAGCAGAGTACAATACAGTATACTAGAAGCTACATGACATGGCTGCACAGTCCCGCAATCAACTATATTTAAGCACATATAATTCATGATTACTGCACTGTTAATCTTTTCACAGGGACAGAAGGGTGAGAAAGGTCTAAAGGTATGAAGCATTAAAATACACACAATAGCAGACAATAATTTTTACATTTTATTTTATTGAATCAGTTTCATTTGTCTACACCTTTGCTGATCAGTACAAGTTCAAATATCCCACTGAAGATTTCAAGACCAAATTATAAAAATCCCTTGTTTCAACATCGTCAGTATCAGTCTTTCACCAATCCCTTTGTGGTTCCTCAGGGTAGTCTTGGGCTTGGCTTACCTGGCATGAAGGGGGATCCTGGGCCTCCAGGCCCTCCAGGTCCCCCAGGGCCTCAGGGGCCACTCACAGAGATTGTGGACACTGGGGACGGGAAGAAGATCCAGAAGGTGGAAGGCCGTCAGGGACCACCAGGGTCACGGGGCCCTGCAGGACAACCTGGGCCAGCAGGGCGTGATGGGCAGCCAGTGAGTATTTCTTCTGTTTGGACTTATTCTAGACAATAGTACTGTTATCATTGTTTCAACAGAATTTCATGAAAATTGGTATTGTGGTGAAGTTGATATGATTTGATTTGATGAATTTCACATAATTACCAAGATAACAATAAACCCTTGAAAATTTGAACATGCTTCGTTAATAAGTGTAAGACCATTTCTGTGTATCTTCTGCAGCCGTTTTAAATTAGGTGTTGTCTACAAACTATATTTCCTATTGTTTATGATGGACGCACATGTGTATTTGTTTCTAGGGTGAAAAAGGTGACCAGGGTGAACAGGTGAGAAGCAAGTATCTCTGTTGTATGTGAAGAGCTAATTAAGAGTTGGTAGTGCTTACTGGATGTTTTTAAAGATATCCCACACAGGTGATGGCTTGGTAACAATGCACTTCTCTTGTCCTCGTCAGGGTTCTGTTGGGCCACGTGGTTTCCCAGGGACACCTGGCAGCACAGGAATGAAGGGTCAGAAGGTAAGCAAGACTGCTTTAGTGTTTTGTTTTTTTTTCCTGAAGCTGTCAGCTAGCTGTAAAAACCTGTGTTTACCAGAGGGCAACTGATGTTAAATTCATGTATACATCAAATGTTAGAGTATATATTGGGGTGTTTTTTTTATTTTTATTCATAGAATAGTGATTGTTTGAAATAAAATCATATAGCATAGCATGTGGATATGGATAGCAAATATGGTATATATAAAACAGAGCTGCACACGGAGCCGGTAGAGATCCATCCTTTGATCTGACCAGTTAGGTCTAATGACAAATTCTTTTGAGGCAAAAGAATTTCTCTACATTTCTACCACCGATGTTATGCCTTGATGTCTATGGGTGGTACTGGATGTGCTTTACAGGGGGAGAGTGGGGCGGGCCAGCCAGGACCAAGAGGACCTCCAGGACCCCCAGGCCCTCCAGGGTTTGCAGAGACGGTGAGTATTTTCCACAGTAGTAGTAGTAGTTCTCCTTATTGCTTTTATGTATATTTACTTATTCAAGGCTTGTAAAATATAACCTGCTAGGCATGTATGACCTTGACCTTGGTCTTGTTAGGAGCTTGCCATGCCTGTTGAGCAGGAGGAACAAATACAATATCTAAGAATCACTCAAAAGTCAAAGCATGCTTTAATCCTGTTTGATGTAAACAAAACAGTATACAGTGAACAGCTACGAAGAAACCATGCAATTGAATAACACCAGAAGCAGTATCTTATTGATGACCTGACTTTGTTTTTTGTCTGTTTGTTTGTTTTTTAGACGTTTGTGGATGTGGAAGGTTCTGGAGGAAAAATCTCTGTATGTTCAACATGATCTTTTACCTCATGTTACACTTTTACAAATAGTTCCAAATAGTTTTGTAGAGATCACATATTTCATACAACTCTTTATGCTTGGTCATTATACTTGGCGACAATGCATGACATGCTGTGTTGTCTGAAACAGGTGCGGCCCGGACCCCCAGGCCCTCCCGGGCCACCTGGACCACCTGGACCGCCAGGTTCTGGAGAGGATTCCAATGGCTCTGATGGACCTGGAAAGCCCGGACGTCCTGTAATGCCTCCTCTATTGATTGGAACATTTGCAAATTATGTGTTTGTCTGCTTATGTAACAGATGCCATCAAGCCTAGCTGTGTTAACCTGTGAACCTTAATTAACCTCTGTCCCAACGCCTTAACAGACATACTAGTCTGTTGACTGGAAGCCTGGGCTTTACAGTTAACTGGCTAGTGCACTCGGCTCCCAGTCCGCTGTTGCCATAAGGTGGTGGGTTTCAGCCCGGGACTGGGCCGCACAGGATGCCCTCAGTTATACTTGTGTTTTCAAAAGTTGAAAAACCATTGATAAACCCGAGCAATAAAGGATAAGAATGCGCTTCATTGTTTGCAATCAAGAAATAGCTCTTTTTGCGTGGATACACATTATGCAGAATCTTTCATTTATTCTAAATGTAAAACCAGTCCTGTGTAGACACAGAGAATTCAGCTCCTTGGCCCATGTTCATTTAAGAGTGTCTTTCTATTGTGCTTTTTTCAGGGACCTCCTGGTACTCCAGGAAAACCAGGCCTTCCTGGTCCACCTGGGCCACGGGGAGAGAAGGTATATGTATTCAAATGTCACAGCATGTTACTGCATGCACAAAACAGAACATTACAATTTATTTTCACATACTGTCAGTGTATCTTAAAGGAGAAAACCGGTGTGAATCAACAGCCTTGTTGTTTGAGGTCACCGGGTGCTGTGTGTGGAGAAAAGCACCGAAAAACTTGATTACCTGTGTGATTAGAGAACCAAAAGCTAATGTTAACTGAATGGGGCATAAGAATACAAAATTCAAAGTGAGTTTCTGTGGCCCATTCAGTTAGTGTTGTCTGCTAATTCCCTATTTGGTCTATGTTTGAAACGTTTTCACTCTTTTTAGAACAGGCCTATGGATTGATTCACAACGTATTTCTCCTTTAACTGTGCCTACCTGGTCACTTTTCAGTTTCTGTTCACCTCCACCTCTACTATAAGGTCATTAGTGCATGCCTCCAGTTTTCTGTAAGTTTAAAGCTACAGTTTAACTGAAAATCCCTGTGCTGTTTGTCTTGTTTGTTTCTCTTTTGACAGGGAGACTGTGGTACTGTTGGACTTGCTGGATCATCAGGGGAGACTGTAAGTGTCAAAGCCATGTCTACTATTTAAAAGCATTAAGAAATGAAGAGAATGGTTTTCAACATGTTCAAGATAGTGGGTGAACTAGTTTTCAGTAGTGTGTCACACCATGCCCACAAACACACACCATTACAGTATGTGAAATTAACTGATTGCATCTGACCTAGGTCACAATAATTCCTAGACAGTTAGCAGCAGATAAACACGTCTATTCATTAACAGTGACAGTGAGAACTATAATATGATAAAGTGTGATATCCTCAGAACAGAAGTTAATGCATAACCTTAGCTGTCCTTTGTGGAATGGAGTGATGATGAATTTTGGCAATTAGTTCCAGGGAAGAAAAAAAGACGCTTGTTAGAGTATTGTCTTTACTTTTGTCCTGTAGCCAGACAGTTACTCTGTCACTGCTTTTTTCGCTGACTGGCTCCCCTTCCTCACAAGCTCTGGTGAAACAGAGGTATGCAGAGACCGGCATGTCTGTGGGGAACCTGCACCCTGCAGTTCTTCACAACTGATGCAGAATCTTCATTAATTAACCGTATGCCTGAATTCACAAGTGATTGTGTTGTTCAAGGCATATACAAATAACAAGCTCTAATAAAATGGCGTGAATACTAATCATTAAATACATGCAATTTAGCACATTGTACCCATGTTGAAGTGTTTGAATAATATGGCTGATTACTACACACTAACCATTCTACATGGCACAAATACCCAGCAATGGCTATATATGGGCAAAGACCATGGAGGATGGGGATCTCAAGAAGAGCACAAGTTTTTTAACAGCAGATGTTATAGTCATATCAGAGTCATATATTAATAAGACTGGTCTAATGAGTAAGGACACATCACTGGCACTCATGAGGGTTTATTCTTCCACATACAGTGTGATGTGAATAGAATTCACTTCCGCATGCTTATGCAAATACTGCACTATGGACTTCTAGGCAAAGAAACACACAGCAAGAAAGAGATGATGTACCTGCTGTTTCATAAAAGCCACTGAAGAGCTTCATTCTTGACTTGGGCTTCACTCACTGAATTAACTGAATGTACTGAGGCACTATGGACATGACTATATTTGAATAATTTGATATTTTCCTGATCTTTTCAACCTACTTTCTCCCATCTAAGGGCAAACCAGGTCAAAGTGGAATGCCTGGACTCCCAGGTCCCATGGGGCCATCTGGACCTCCAGGGCCCCCAGGCCCCCCTGGCCTACCTGGACAGGTCACCATTGTGAGTTGTAAACTGTGGATAAATATTGCATTACCCATAATTCCATTTTCCATTTTTTGTTATTCATACCCATGAAGAATTCAATTGCAGTGTCAGTGGGCACTAGCCATTAGACCACCTAAAAACGATTTGAAACCTCTTGAGTTAAGTGGTTTTCTGTCTTCACGACAGGAGCGAAATGGAACAGAAATGATTGTTGTTCAAGGACCACCTGGGCCATCTGGACCTCCAGGACCACAGGTGAGAGTCCGCCATCACTCTCCCTCACCCCCCTCTTCCCCACCCCCTTGGCGGAGTTTCAACTCTGAGAGCAGGGTTTGGTATTGAAAGGGAAACAAGAGAGGTTCTGCTTCTTAGGACTGGTCTAACCTGTTCAGACTACACAGAGGCCTCTTGAAATATATCTCACTTTTTTCACTTTGACATGGTCAATTACAGAGGATATATCCAGTCGAGTGTATATGTACATATCTGTAACTAATACTGAGAGTGTAGCTTTTCATCTCAAAGTCAGAGACCTCTTTGTTTATCCGTAACATTGTTTTCCCCTTTTGGTTTCCATTTTTCCTTTTATATAACAAATCACATTGCATTGATTCTCATTCTCTCATAGGGCCCTCAAGGAATACCAGGACTACCGGTAAAAATACCCATTAAGAAAAATAATGGAAAATGACTTAAATTACATCATAACAGTGCACCTGTGAATCTATATTCTTTTCATGTTCTCAGGGAAAGGCTGGATTCCCAGGAATTCCAGGCCAAAAAGGCACTGAGGGCCCACGGGGGCATGAAGGTTTTCCAGGGATGGATGGCTTCCCTGGAAAACCGGTGAGTTAGAGGAAAAATATATGTGGATGATGTATTGTGCACACACTAGTTGAAATTGCTAATAGGAACAGCAAGTGCGTTTAGCTGTCCCATATGTCATAAAAATGAATCTGAAGATGGCAAAATAAATGAAAAAGAAAGAATAAAAGAAAATTACTGGCAGTTTGCGATGCTAAAGGGGTTTTTAACACAAAACAGTGTTTGTAACATGCAGTTAATATATCCTCAGGGCAATTGCACAGAGTATGGACTTTGTCCCATCCATAATGGTAGTAAAACGCCTGGTATTTGTGCATCATGTGACAAAAAGTGGTAAAAAAATGGTATTGCCCCCTCACAGTCTTCTGTCTTTCATTACTAGTCTAAATTTAGGCATCCAGTAGCTTATCACACAAACAAACAAAACGCACAGACATTCACAATACACAATAAAAAATAAAAATAGAAATCGATAATTTAGTAACATTTAGGCATTTCCTTGTGAAAGCTGGGTAAAGTCAGACATTACCAGCTAAATTAGTTGTAATATGTTTCTTCCTGTAATATTTCAGGGGGATAAAGGGGATCGTGGACTCAGGGGTGAAAAGGTGAGTCCTGAATTGTTGAAATTCCTGAAGTTAGATATGACTTGACCTGATTTTACACAACACAAGTCAAGTTGAATCCACACAATGGCAATATGTTTGTGTAAATCCCTTTGTAAGTGGGTGGGCTGAGTCTGAGAGATACTATAAATCATACTGTTCTGTGTGTGTGTGTGCGTGCGTGCAATCTATAGGGGGAACCAGGAAGGGAAGGGGGTCCACCAGGGCCTCCTGGGCCTCCAGGACCCCCAGGGGAAGTTGCCATCCAGAATGTTGGGAACGTGAGTTTACGCACAGTCACACAATCAAACATGCTTGTACACACACAGTTGAGAGAGTGCACACATTCTCTGTAAACCATCACTGTACATGGATCACTGCCTCAATGTCTATAATGTTGCTTAATGTGTATACATAGGTAACATCAGCTGTTTTGCAGTTTTAATGGTCTGATATTTCTTTGATGACTTTTCAGGGTGACGGAGTTGTTGGAGTCCCTGGACCACCGGTAAGAATACATAGATGTACAGACAGATGAATGGATCAATGATGGTGTGATCTGTCAAAATAAAAAATCATTGTCATTGTCATTCTCATTGTCAGTCATTGTCACTGAAGCATTCCAACAGGCTGTAAATAGGTGGATATGTAATATGCACATCATAACACACATTTACTTCTGTTGTCGTTTAGGGTCAGCCTGGTATTGCTGGACGGGCAGGTTTTCCTGTAAGGATGTTTTATCTCCATTTTTACCTTCCATGTATTTTCACTAGTCTTTAACAGAACTGTTACAAGATGCTGCTAAAGGTTGTCATTCAAAATACTTAAAGCAAAAGACTATGACAAAAAATATGATTTCAACCTCTCAATGAATTGTTAAGCAATATGTATTTGTTTGTGTCTATGTTTGTGTCTCTCCCTTTATATCAGGGTCCAATGGGCCCGAAAGGAGACAGAGGAGAGGCAGGCCAGCCAGGTGCTCCTATGAAGGTATGACAGCCTCACAACCTCTTCTGCATTTCAGGACACTGAAGATGTTGACCACTAGATTTATTGCGGTCATTTAGACTGTTATTCAGACCTCCATCAGTTCTAAAGGATTTAGAACTGGAGTGACCAAACCAAGGCCCAGGGGTAAATCGCTTTTTCACAACTGGTTAAAAACTAGGCTCTTGATTTTGCATTGGCCTTGGCAGCATAGATTTTTCAGGATGTGGATCGCAAACAGAAAGTTTGGCCACCCTTGATTTGGAAGAAGTAGAGAATCGACAGTCTGCTAATCAAAGTCACTGACACCTAAAGCATTTACATAATTGTGGAGTATTAGCTTGTTAGCCACTAGCTTATAAAAGCAATATTAATGAGTGTCATTGTGAGTTAGTCATCATCATTAAGTATTGAGTCACATGTTGATGCTGTCTCTGACAGGGCCAGAAAGGAGAACCAGGTGTGATTCTGGCAGCAGATGGAAGTCCTCTGTATCTGGGGTTGACAGGGCAACCTGTAAGTGGACACATCATCAGATCATCAACTGTCTCTGACAGGACTGTGTGTGTGTGTTGTGCTCCTCCCTGCAAAAAGCTTCAGTGTTTGTTTTCTGACTAGTTCTGTTTTGTTGTTGTTGTTTGTGTATGTGTGTTTGTGATGTTTTAGGGGGAGCCTGGGCAGACAGGACCAGTGGGACCACCGGTGAGTGGCATTCAAAGAGATTAATTTTTGATATGGGCAATTTCACGTTATTGTAATTTGGTATTCGGTTAATAAATACTTTTAACTTCTTTTGAGTTGCCATTCGCCTGTTTAGCTGATATGATATTTATATTTATCACATTTTCATCAAATTATGTGTGTGTGTGTGTATGTGTGTGTGTGTGTGTGTGTGTGTGTGTGTGTGTGTGTGTGCATTGCTTTTTAGGGTATCCCTGGCTATGCAGGACAGAAAGGGGATATTGGGATACCAGGCAGACCGGTGAGCACAGAGCAGAAAACAAGTGCCTTTAAGGATAAAGTTCACATGGGGCCAGCCTGCAGACACTTTTATTAGGCTAAGCAGTTTGGGTATTACTTGTGTCTTGGAATGGAAGCTTATGGATTACAGTAAAAGCTCAGGACATTCTTGAGAATCAGAGAGTCATTTCTAATGATTTTGTGTGATGCTGGCTTCAGGGGCGTCCTGGGCTGAATGGACTGAAAGGAGAGAAAGGTGACTCTGGAGGTGGCTACGGTGGATACAGTTTACCGGTGAGGAAGGCTTATATTCCAAAATGCTG
The DNA here is from genome assembly GCA_015244755.2 of Tenualosa ilisha. Taxonomy (NCBI): domain Eukaryota; kingdom Metazoa; phylum Chordata; class Actinopteri; order Clupeiformes; family Clupeidae; genus Tenualosa; species Tenualosa ilisha. Next base: position 7,058,501 of record PYXC01000495.1, on the reverse strand, counting down.
TGCGTATGTATTGGTGGGCACTATTCATCACCGTGTAGTTCACTGCATACCCTGAATCATGCCCATGGCATTTGGCACTCTTTTTGACATGTTCCTATGTTGTTTTGTCTTTTCCAGGCTCTTTCCCTGTTTATGTCCATGTTTCATAGTTTATCGTTCTCTTCACGTCTCATCTCCTCCTAGATTGGTCATTAGTTAAGATGAGTGAAGGGTGTGGCTAGGAATTTAAATTATTCAGCAACGTATTGAGTCTATATGGTTCTCGTGCTCCCATTTACCTGTTCTATCGTAACTACAGACCAACGACAGCCTTTTCTGTACCACTTTGACAGCATAGCATTGACAACAAGCACACTGTTATTATAATCACCCATCATTGCTTTGATAACAGAAGTGTTTAATGACCTAATACTAGTATGATATTGCTGTTTCTGAATTATGATAGACTGGCAGCAACTCCACGTCTTTGCTCTGAACCCCAATTGCGCTGACTGTTTAACTTCCCCAAAAAATTGACTACCGGTACTTCTTGGAATGACATTCTATTGGTCAAAACAAAGCACGTCTGTCCAATCATACATCAACTTTTCATTGACAACATGTTTCGTTGAACATATTAGTACACACAAGACCCTGGTTCTGGTTGATGGTGTCACTCTAGGAGTACAGCATAGATAATATACAGTCCAATCAACGCTACATGTCGACAGTAGATCGTTTCAACAATAAGGACAAAAACAATGCCTGAACATTCCATTTCTTTCCCAAACTGCTTCCGCTACCTTAAGATAGCATATAGAATGTTAAAAACGGAATCTCTGTGAGAACAGCTATGGCGCTAATAATCAAAGTCTCAAAACACAAGACGTATTATCCAGGTCACATGACGTCATGTCCTATGTCATATCCTCTGCAGGGTCCCCCTGGGCCTCCAGGACCTCCAGGGCCACCGGGCCCCGCAGGGTCTGTTCTCTCATTGGACAGTTTTTCTGTGAGTCAACATCGAAAAACATTTATTCACTACGTTCTAACATTCTAACATTTCTGTCTTAGGAAGGTAGTGCTTTTTAATATAGGCAATCTAATGAGGAATATTGTTTTGTAGACACATGGAGATCCACCTCGGTATCATCCAGGTAAGCTCATATTATATTAATAATTACATATTATTGTAAAAATACATGTTCAGTGATGAAATCCAATACTCCAAATTGATTGTCTTCTTAAGTGAGAAAAGATTTAAACGGAAACCTGCTGTAATTTACAGCCATTGAGAATAACCTTGTTTTGGCGAGCCTTGTACTATGTATAGTATGACCATTACCACCCATGATCTGTCTCTCTCCTCTGCAGGTCTTAAAGGAGAGAAGGGAGATCGAGGAGCCCCTGGTATCCCAGGGTACTCAGGTAAAGGCCATTCATCTCCACATGCAGGGCTTACCCGGCAGCAGGCTGTGGCAGGTCAACTAAAATCATAAGATAGCCCAGAAAGAACACAAACTAGTTTAAAGCCCAACAAGCTAGTAACTTACATGATCAGTCCTTTTTAAGCACATCGAGTGTAGTATAAGTAGTATTTCAGTATAAGTCCATCTAAGTCCATCTAGATAAAACAAAACAAACCATTGGTGTTGATGTATGTAGATGTTGTCTTAAGTTACACTCATATGTTAACCAGGTGTTGCTTTTCTTCCCCAGGTGCAACAGGAGACATTGACTTCAGTGCTTATTTGGTAAAGTAATTTAAAGTTCAGAGTTTTTATAGAGCAATTAATTTTTTATAGAACAATGAAATGGACATGGTGACAGCTTCATAACTAAGTAACAGTACTTTTACTCTTTCTCACATACTGTGTGTATGTATGTGGTTGCAGAGTCAGCTGAAAGGTGAAAGGGGAGATGCAGGCATGAAGGGAGAAAAGGGAGAACCAGGCGGCGGAGGGTACTATGACTCACGGTACGGTGGAATTGCTGGGCCTCCTGGGCCCCCGGGACCACAGGTGAGCTAGAGGTCTCAGACTAAGGATCTAAAATCCAGTAACTGGTTCTGAATCCACATCCACTTCTTTTCCTGACTGTCTGTATAAACATGAAAATTGAATTTCAGTTTAGCATTTCAAGGAGAAATCCAGTGTAAATCAATTCATAGCACTGTTGTTCGAGTTCACTGAGTGCTGTCGATGGGAACAAGAAAATTTGATACAACATAGACTGATAGAGACTTGGCAGCTAATACTAACTGAATGGGGAACAAAAACTTTTTTCAGATTCATTTTCCTACGCCCCATTGAGTTAACGTTAGCTGCCAGTTCACTATTCCGTCTCTGTTTTATCAAATTTTCTTTTGTCTACCCACAGCACTCGATGACCTCAGACAATAGGGCTTTGGATTTATTCTCACCAAATTTCTCCTTTAAAGTGTAACTGCACTCTAAAATATGTTTTTCGAGCTGCTGACTGAATGAAGTGACTTGTGGCGAAACATACTAATAACAGGGCTAATATTGGCAAAAATCATGTTTCCAGACAAAAAACAGCATTTTGTGGCATTTTATATGTGAAATAGCTCCCTGCACCCACCAGCTTCAACTGCGCCACTGCATGTCATGACAAATGACCACAGCGTGCCGCAACAGTACACCACTATGCCATACCTCCCCACCTGTAATGACTGCCCTAATGAGAGATGGGCAGACTCGCGGCTCCAGACAAACCTACTCGGTGGCAGCAGCAGCATATTCCTGCCAATTCTGGCGCAGGTCTAGATTGTTTCTCATATGGTATCATAGCCTATATATGTTTTACTAAGACAGATAGTCTACCCAACAATTAGACAAATAATCTAATCAACACAGATCACAACAAGACAGCAATCGAAAACAGCTATGAAGGGTTCGTGTTATTTACAGGTAGGTCTCAAAAAGTTTGAATATTGTGGAAAAGTTTCAGTAATTCAATGTAGAACGTGAAACTAATACATTATATAAATTTATTAGACAGTAAGTGAAATATTAACTCAGTGAAAATTCACTGGCAAATGGACATTAAACCAGGTTCTTCTTTAAAGCTTTTTGTTCCAAGCTTGTTGTTGTAGATTAACCCAGTGATTGGCAAATCAGATGCAAACCTTCCCCAACACGTCTTGAACAGTGCAATGGGCTATAACCTATAAGAATAGGCAGACAGACAAAATGTATAACCTGAATGTAACATAAACTAGGCTATCGCAGTGCATCACCTAAGGCAACACCTGTCTTTCATTGAACATAGAGAGAATATATTATGTATAATACAGGCCTAGCTATATAATAGTTGGCCTAATAGTATGAGAAAAACTACGCTTATAGTAGAGCGATAGGCTACATCGTCTACATGCCCACTGACCTGACAGCAATTACGCTCATTCAGTTTTGTTTTGGTTTTTTTTTCACTGATGATGTTGAGTTGGATAGTGTTTTCTGATATTCAAACTGTAGACTACAAAACCTCTCTGTCTGAAATTACATGGAGACAACTTAGCTGCAGGGATTTTCAAAATGTTCTAGGGATTGACAGAAAGCCCTGAGCCCTGTTTATTTATTTTCTTTAACCAGCACTTTAGCATAAAATTGCTGATGTCCTTGACTGACAATTAAAAGGCGATAAAAGGTGATTTACACCTTTGCACGACATGGTCGCACACACTTTTGTGATGTCAAAATGACATTAAAGCATAGACAGTCAAAGAAGACAGCACAACACATAGTTTGCTATAACAAGATATGCTCTGACAAAAAAAAAAAAAAACTTTTTCTGTTTTCAGGGTCCGAGAGGAGAGTCCATCAGGGGCTCTCCAGGACCCGCTGGACCTCCAGGCCAGCCAGGATATGGTCGACCAGGACTCCCAGGTCCTCCAGGGCCTCCTGGACCCCCAGGATCTGGTTTACCCGGACCCCATCGATCCTCTCAATGTGAGACTGCCTTACTTGCTAACAGTAGTGATTGGTCAAAACATGTTGGCTTTTTAATATGAAGTAGCCAAAGCTTTTTAACCTACACCCTACCCTTCCTCATTGTTACATTTTGGAGTGCCTGGATAAACATTTCATGTTTATTGTGAGGCTGTCTTACTTGCTTACATTAGCACTAAGCAATAATTCATTTAGTTCTTGCATCGCTCTTAACAGAAAAAAACAAACCCCCTGACAGAAACACAGCCCCTAAGAGATTATGAGCAAAAAAATCCACTATGCACTTTTGTCTTGTTCATATACCCTGGTGCCCTGGAGATGTAAAAAGTAACAATGCGCTAGGAGGGTTTACAAAATGTGCTTGAGTGTGTATATATATATGGGTACCTGAAATAAAATGCAACACAAAATAAATATGTTTTTTTTTTTCCTGCAGCTCTAAGTGTCACAGGCCCTCCTGGTCCACCAGGGCCTCCTGGCCCTCCTGGTTTAGGCTCGGAGGTGAGTATGGAGCCCAATTTTTTGACATACCTGTGGTTCACAGTGTGGCACAAACTAGATGAGGATATTTCACTGGTTGCCCACCCAATCGCCATTCATCGCCCCTTTTGCTATTCATGGGTGCAGCATAAATCCCCATTCCCATATGCAGCCAATCAGAAAACAGCATTTCTTTTCACCGGGTGATAAACTATTTTTATCATTTCAGTGTTCTTACTAGAGGGTGACACAGGAGTCGATTTTTTACTACTAAAAATTCTCCCGTCCTGCCCTGCACCGTAGTGGAGCTTAAAAAAAATCTGGGGGTCCAAGCCTTAAGACTATGTTATCGCTTGTCAGATGGTAGCAGCTGAAACAGTCCGTGACTAGGATAGCTGGGGAATCTTACTGATTCTTTTGGCCTTCCTGATCCATTGCCTCTTATACACGTCCTGGATGGAGGGCAGATCACATACACAGATGCTTTGTGCTATGTGCATGACTCTTTGCAGTGCCTTTCATTTGGTTGCAGAGCAACTTCCAAACCATGCAGTGATGTTTATAGTCAGGATGCCTTTATAAATCTTTGTTCACACACCAAACTTCCTTAGGCGTCTGAGGTGGAAGAGACATTGACCAGCTTTTTTAACAATCTGGTCAGTGTGGCTATCCCAGGAGCAATTTGGGGTTAAGCTCAAGGAGACGTCGATGGTCAGGCAGAGACCCTCTGGTTGCCGAACGCCACCTCTGCCACCTGCACCACCTTTGCTCTCTGTGACACCAAGGAATTTGAAGTTGTTCACCCTTTCCACTATAGAACCATTGATGATAATGGGGTCCAATTTATCTTGAATGTTTATTATCAGCTCCTTGGTCTTCGCAATGTTGAGATTGAGATGTTGAGGTTGTTGACTTCGCTCCTGTGGGCTGTCTCATCATTGCTGGTAATCAGACCAATTACAGTGGTATCTTCAGCAAACTTAATGACCATATTAGAGCTATACATAGCTCCACAGTGAGTGTACAGGGAGTAAAGGAGAGAGCTCAGGACATAACCCTGTGGAGCCTGTGTTGATGGTCAAGGGGACTGAAATGATGGAGCCCATTCTCACCACTTGACGTCACCCTAACAAGAAGTCCGTGATCCAGCTGCATAGACTAGTGTGTTTTGAAAGTGATACGGTAAATACACTAGACTGGACAGACAATATCTGGATACGCATAGATAATTACAACTTTTTTTTGTGAATAGTCACAGATGTGTTACCAATTGTATATACAGTCGCCAATTGCACAACTGCACTTAGCCTACACTATAAGATAAATACCTGTGTATGTAATGTGCCCTTTAAAGGTAATTGTGCTGAGAAGTTATGATACCATGGCCTCTGCCTCAAGACACCAGCCTGAGGGGACACTCGTCTACATCACAGACAACACAGACCTGTACATAAGAGTGCGGGAGGGTTGCCGAAAAGTACTGGTAAGTAACCATAGTAGCTATATGCATTTTGTTTGTTCTGCAATCTGTAATATTTTTGTTTATATCTGAACAAATCTGTTTAATGTTTAATTCAATGACTTGTAATAGTCTAATTCCATGTCACTGTCTCATTCTAGCTTGGTGAATATACTCCTTTCCCAAGAGAGGTAAGACATGGCTTGCTGTACCAGTAAATGTGGGACACATCTAGACTGACCTACAACTCGCAGTAATACAGTATTGGTTCGTTTATAAGATGATCCTGAATATAAGACGACCCCCCATTTTTTCGGAAAAAAGACAACTTTTTTTTCTAGACCAAATTTTGTCTTATAGTAAATTATTTTATTCAAAAATGCTAGTGAAAACTCATTAAGAAAACATTTTAAAAGTTAGTAAATTTTTTGATCATTAAAAATAAATTAAAGCAGTAGATCAAGTTAATGTGGATAAATTTGTCACATTTAAATTTAATGAATAGTAGGCTACCATATGAATGATAATTTTCCATGATAGTGAAAATAATACATTGTATGCTATCTACTAGGCAGAAATCCATAGAGGTCTACATAGAGACTACAGCCTTACGTGTCAAATGGGCGAGTTGGCCGCGACTGCGAGACACTCAAACATATTGGTGATTCGTTTCTCTCGTTTCAACCGCACAGTGACTGATTTTCAACTTCTCTTTGCAACGGTAACAGGTGTTGGCATGCCAAAAACACTGACGTTTGCTCAGCATTCCCTATATGAGTGAGTTTTCCTTAATTTGATCATAGACTACCGCTGAAAAGACAGTACTCGATGTCTGTTTATACGTTGAGAAAGACTCATTCAGTCACAGTCCACTACATCGGATTACATCGAACATTATGATTGCATATGAAGTGCTGGCTTCGTGCGCATTTAAGCATTTAAACACCGTATTCCGAATATTATTTTGGGTCAATGGATACTGCATGTAAACCCAATCATTCTTTTACACGACTCGAGGCTATATTTGAATTCCTTTAAGACAGTCTTACCTCTCCATCATGTGTGGCAGTCGCAGGGCAATGAGACGGAAAATGTTGCCGTTTTTTTCACTGTTTGTCTAGTCCGCGAATAAAACGACCAACCTTTTTCAGAGGTATTCACAGGACAAAAATATCGTCTTATACTATAGTCTATACTATAAGCAAATATAGTAATAATATAACATTATTTCATTGTATCAACAATGCATTACCTAAGTAACAGTGCAAAGTTCATTTTGTACTCAAGTTTTCTGTCTACCTATAGGACAATCAGGTGGCAGCTGTCAACCCACCCCCAGTGGTGCACTATCCCCCAGATCACACTGGACAGGAAACAGCAGCCTCTTCAACTGCTGAGGGAGTACCCCCTCACTATGGGGGCCAGTACCCTATTCTTCCTGAGCCATTTAATCCTCCCCAACCTGGGTATCCTCCCAATCCGGGGTATCCTCATCACACAGGATACCCCTACCCTGGGGTGCACACAGGGACATCATCCGAAACCAATCCGGGTCAACCAACAGACTCCAGGTACTCCCCATCGCAGCCTGAGGTACATTATCCGAACCAGCACTATCCAGATCAACGTCCAGATGGACGTTATCCAAACGGACGTTATCCAAATGGACGTTATCCAGACCAGCGCCACCCAGACAGTTTCAGGATTCCAGTTGTTCGCCAATTGAACACTCATGAGCACAAGGCTGGGCGTGCGGTAAGCACAACCAACAGTTGGTCAGAAAGGTTCTAGCTGTAAGAGAGGTTTGCTAGTTAGTCTGTATCCTTTCTCGGTATATCAAGTACCCTACTCTAACTAGTTGTACACAGAGAACTCTGATCTGTAGAAGTAACTGAACTGTTCATTCCAGAATGTGGACATCAGTTGGAAAAAAGGTGTTTCAACTTACACAATAAAACTGTACAATAATGCATCTTTATGAAGAGTTTTGATCATGTATAATTGGTGTCTTCTTGCACAGCTTCACCTAATTGCCCTGAACCACCCACAAGAGGGTAACATGCGGGGCATCCGAGGTGCCGACCATGAGTGCTTCTCACAAGCACAGGCCATAGGCCTGAAGGGAACATTCCGGGCTTTCCTTTCGTCGCGGCTGCAGGATCTCTACAGCATTGTGCGCAGGTCCGACAGGGAGCGAGTTCCCATTGTCAACCTGAAGGTAACAGGAAATTGGGCATAAGATATTTATGGTATTTTGATCATCAGTTCTCCAGTTTGCCATATGGTACACAAAATGGCGGCAGCGGTCCGCCAGAGAACTATCAAGTGAAAACACCAGCAAGCCACCAGCGTTTTTCTACCTGGGATACTGCTGACTTATTAGGCATGGTGCAGTTGGGTACAGCGCCTGTTCCCAGTGCCCACGGGGACACAAATCCAACCTATAGTAATTTCCAAATCCTGCCCCATCTCTCTCTCTCCTTTCATATTAGCCTGGTTCTCACACATACTGATCTGCATAGCATATCAGTCTGGCTCTCTCTTCAACTTCCATGGGGTGGGATTAATAAACATAGATCAAAATGCCTCTGCAGGCACTGGATATGCATGCAAACAATAAGACCAAAGATTGCAGAGAAAAGAGAGTAGGATGCATCATGATTTCAAACAAAACACTTCTTAAGCCTGCCTCCATCATGTTTGGGCAAAAGCCAGTTTTTAATTGGTTCTCTGTCTCAGGCGAACAGGAAGATGTGGAGATAGGCCTCCTGACCAGACTGATATGCATAGCAGATCAGTATGTGAGAAAACCAGGCCACTATCATATAGCACTATATATATATATATATAGTGCTTTTCATTTCGCCCTGTCACCATGGACAACAAAGGCTTCTGAAAAAAAAAACTTAATTGTACAGTTATTTTCATGTTTTACTGTAGGTGAGTTATTTGTTACAGTGCTACATAAACAATATAGTATGAATAGTTTGTACGCCTAGAAATCTGTTCACTTCATTGTTTTTTTTTCTATTTGGTCTTGTTGGACGACATTAGGATGAAGAGCTTTTCAGGAGCTGGGAGTCCATCTTTGGCGAGTCAGAGGGCAAGATGAGGGAAAAATGTGTCCATCTTCTCTTTCGACGGCCGGGATGTTCTCACCCACGATGCTTGGTGAGTGAATATGAGTTCCAGCTGACATCTGAAACTTTGCTCTTCCACTGTAATAAAATTTAAAAATTAGATTGGTGCTGACTGCATGAAAAGATAACAACTGTTGTGATGATGTAATGTTTGGACTGGCAATTGTTTTCTGTGTTTGAAGGCCAGAGAAGATGGTGTGGCATGGCTCAAGCACAAGGGGCCAGCGCATGACGGACAGCTACTGTGAGACGTGGCGAGAGGCCAATCATGCCCTCACAGGGATGGCCTCTTCCCTCCAAGATGGCCGCCTCCTGCAACAGACGCAGCGCAGCTGCACCAACTCTTATGTGCTGCTGTGCATTGAGAACAGCTCCGTTACCAAGTAACACTGCCCTGTCAACGGTCTCCTTCCCCCAAAACACTAGTGGTCCTAAATGCAGACTACCACACTACACAGGCCTCTCTTGGGGTGATGCCAGCACCTGTAAACTGGGCGAGTTAGAGCATAGAGACATCAGTGGCAACAGGCAATAGTGTGTGTAAATCTATAGTCAGCTAGTTGAGCTTCCTCGAGAAAAAAAAAAAAGTGCCTTCACTTGCTGTCAGGTGTTTACTGAACCAAGCCATAGTTTTCCTGGCACATTTAAAATGTCAGTGGTGTCTTTTAGCAGTTACAATCTAAGTTTTGTGTTTTAAAAATGTGTTTTCTGTTGTTGTTGTTGTTGAGTATCCCTTTAAGATGACCGAGCATAACTGTGTAAAAACAGGCTGTCCAAAACTTGTGTGTTTGGACAGATGTCTGTAACATCAGGGGGCTGTTTTGACTGGGGTCAGAGGTCACAATCACACATTCCAAAACAAAATTGTTGCCTTGGTTTACTTGGGGCCAAACAGCATTGTATCATTCATTCTGTGCCACTCTGGGGCTACCTGCTAATAAGAGAAGCCTGCTCTGTTGAGAGCGAATCTAGTACATTCCATCCACTTCTGTATTCCAATATGGGGACAAAAACTAGGCCTACTTTTACAATTTTTTTTTAATCGCTACTAAAAATTAAGGATGAGAATGGCATACTGCCTTATGTTTTATTAGTGCACTGAGTATATTGTTTTTTTATGTACTGTATTTGTATACACAGTTACCACTGTCAGAATACAACTGTCACTGAGCCAAGCTCAAATTCAAGACTTACATCTGATAGAGACACAGTATTTTCAGAACAGTAGAATGACAAACAGCGATGAGGCATCAGATTTGTTTTACTTGATTACACTTAACATGGGAAACTAGTGTGATCTTTATAGGATGGATTGATTGCTTGATATGGTCACAGCATTAGGCTCTTTCTGGTTAACTACCGAGGTGAAGAACAGCTTTTGATTGGTGTTTGTGATTTATGATGATGTTAAGCTGCCTTCTGACCAAAGATACAGGGTTGGCATGAGGGCCAATAGAATTAAGGTGCAGACAGCATTGAAAGTCTAAGAGAGAATGATACTATTGGAATGGATTGTACATGGAAAAGAATGCTTGTTTATTTTTGTACATGTATTTTAATTCACATTTTAAAAAAACAGCTTTTTCATAACTGTAGTGTTTCTCTTATTAACATACTTGGTATTTTTTAACTTACACTTTTTTTTTTCACTCCTCCAGGACTATTTAGATTAAATATTTATTTCTGAAGATCCTGCAACCATAACCACAAGTTATTGTTTGGCTGTTTTTGGTGACACAATTTAGGCTACATCAGAAAAAAAATTGACTTTGACAATGCAGCAACTTTACCTGCTAGCTTTTCTTTTTAGCACTGACTTTATGAGAAGACAAGGGTTTGAAAATATGTATTCCAGTTTTGAGTTCAAAGAATGGCAATGACTAACAAAGCTTCAGACTAGTAAATGGCATATTCTCCAGGCATGACAGCTACTACTGCTTATTAAAGTGTACCAAAATAAGACAATCTAAAACATGCTGATACAAGTTAGGAAGACATAATGTTGAGACTTTGGGATGGATTGCCAGTCACATCTTTTCATCATGTAGACTGACACCCTCAGTGGGAATCCAATGTACTGTACGATCTTCTAATGCTTCTCATGTCTGAGTCATACTATGCACACACATTTTGCAGATTCTCTGAGGACCACTTTGCCCAAACATTAAGACCACCATGCGTGCACTGCCATTCACGGTTTAGAAATGTATGAGCTTACTCCAAGGCACTGTAACTTTTCTAATAAATGTTTTCCCACAAGTCTTTGGTCCACGTTGATTCATTTATTAATCATAGTGCATTATCTGTTATTTGAGATTGTTCTTCAGCTTATTTGGAGTGGGTGAAGGTAAATCATCCAGTAACCTTTACCTGACGTACCAGAATCAGATGTCATGAGTAAAACCAACGTTCACGTGTACTGCAGAAATTTATTTGATAATCAAATACAGTGATAATAGTTTCACAATTGTAACTAAAAATCATCCAGAACAATATTAGTATAAAAATGAAGCATAAGAAAAAAATCAGTCTAGGAAAAATAAAAATACATCTTCTGGGTCATACATAACAAGGATCAGTTGCTAAGAAAATCATTCGTTCTGGGTCTATATCCCACAAATATGGAGATAAAATAATGTGTGTATGTCACGCCATTTCTGGTTACAGGTCCATAAGATCACATGCCCCACCAAGGCTGTAAACTGCATATGGATCTTCTGTTTCCAGGAAAAAAAGCTGTCCTCTGTAAATTATTGATTTTTATAGTAATCAATGAGGGCGAAATTCCCAGGTCCTGCAGGCCTACAGCTAAGCACCTGGGAGAACTTCGCCCTAAGTGCACAGTGTGAAAAGTCTCAAGCCATAGCAATGGCCATGGTAGCTTCCCTGACCAGCAAAGACAAAGCAATAATACCATCACTCAAATTACATTTTCCTATTAATGATGTTGTGTAACAAAGTGTAATCACAACAATCTGATTCCTGAACTTTGTTGTACCTTTTTCAAAACCTAATGAAAAAACTGCTCTTTTCAAGATCTATTAGTGAAGTGCAATTACAATAACATTCTCATTTTCAAAATGGCTTCCTACTTTGGTTGGAAAAACCACTAAATCAGTGAATATGACACTACAAGACATTTTTTAAGCAAATTTTCATCATACAGCATCACTGCAATGGTGATTTCACACGGGCCAAACACAACATTCACTACTGTGATCCCAGCGCATGTACCCATTACCCTGTACAGATGTATTGTCTGGAGGTAATCATGAAGCATTAACTTCTCAGCATACTTGAGGTGAACAAAGACACTAATCAAAATCACTGAGTAATCGGAGTTGTTTAACAAATTATGTTTACAATCTAACACTAAAGATACAAAACTGATATAATACAAATACAACTGGAAGAATTTTGTTCACTTGCTTTGTACCAAAAAAACAAACTACAACAGCAGCCTACTAACTTCTGCAAGTGCTGCTGCAGCCATAGCCTTCACCAGCTTTATGCTAACAGTTCACCTGTGCACGATGTAGGCCTACGGCAATCTAACTGGTTCCGATTTTGGCTCGATTATTGTGCTATACACTATATATGACAATACTGAGAATAGAACAAAGGCTGGTTGTTCAGTAAGCTTTTTTTTTTTACACATTTTCCCCTATAACGTTGTGATTCACCAGTTTGTTTGTTACAAAAGTAGCCATATAAGAAATGTTACCTTTCTGTGTAGCTGTTTACACTCATAGTAGAGATAAACAGCTATAAACAGGCAGTGCATGTCTAGTCTAGTCTAGGGTGGGTGGGTTTGTGTTGGGGGGGATGTTGGGGGCACAATAACATTGGTCCCTGTTGGGGGGCTTGCTAAGGGTTCTTAATTTGAATATATTGTAGATATCCATTTGGAATGGTCCACCATTTCACTTGGCACTCAAAAGTTAAAAAATAATAAGAGAAAAAAATAATAAATACAGTCTTGACTTGTCACCTGTACATCTCTCAATACTGTGTAGCAGTGTAGTGTGACTGTGTAGTAAAAATCAGCACTTCCAGCACTTCAAAAAACAAATCTATCTGCAGACTAAATGTCTAGAACACTGATGTATCAGTTATTATAGAACACAAGGGTAACAAAAAAAGTGAACAGTGTGGTAACACTGGCAATTCTGCTGGTGACAGAATACACTGTAAGCAGATAAAAAAATCTCTATTTCACAAACAATATGTGCTCTGGATGGGCTAGAATGAATAGTAGACACTACTGCTTTGATAAGCTGATCATACTGTTACATGTGTAACATCAGTATTAACGGATCTAGGAATTAAAATGTGGTACAAGGCACTTCTGAGATCAAGATAAAGCACCACTCTACCTTCCTATGTACACTAATTGCTGTTTACAGCTGTGCAGTACATTTCATGTAATCTGCTGGATAAATTTGCCCTCATTATCAGTCATCAGCGTCAAGCATTCACAGTAGGCATTTCCCCCACCTGGAAATGAAAATTGCAAAAAAAAACATTTGTTAATCATCGGCAAAGATTCATGTACTTTTCTCTGAATAACCTGCATGTATTTGCACAAGCAGATGCCGATATAACTCCATATAACTTATCAATTTAAAATAATTTCATAATCTATTTATTTAAAATAACTGCTTTTTGTGAAAAGCTGTCTAATAGAAAGAATGCTGTCTGTATTTGCCACAGTGTCACAGCCAGCATGATGCATGTTTCACAATGCAACTCTGGTGTACTGTTTAGCCCAGTATTCTCTGCTTATTTTTCATTTCACTGATACACTCATCTGGAACTAGTCAATGCAATACTGTCTTGTTCAGCCACCAGGACGGTGGGCTAATCAGCCAGAAGAGGGGTTGACATTAGTCAAAAGCGACAAACAAAATGGCTGTGGTATGTCACAGTAGCAACTCCTACAAAACAAAGGCTTGTAGCTGGTGTACATATACATACATATCAAAGGTTGTAGTAAGGTAGTAAATAATTTTCCCCCCTTAGGGCTGATGGGGTTTATTATCACTTTGCAAAGCCTAATGGGAAAGAGGGAACTTGGAATGCCCTAGGCAAGTGCCATCTAGTACCTCTGCTCAACATTGCAATTTGCATTTCGCTACAGTACTAGTCAGGGAACTCTCCAAAGGCTTTGGTTTGTGTTGAATAGAATTGAGAGTTTTCAAAGCCTACTGAGTGTTCCCAGACTCTTTGCGAAGCTAATGGGTGCGTTTCCCAAAACCATTGTTGCTAACTAAGTCAGCTCGTTGGCAATGGGCAATTGCATAGCAACCAACAAAGTTGCACACAATACTCTAAGTATAAAACTTTTATATGATACCATGACAATATATCTTGAAATGATACCATGCCTAATTATGTTGAAATGATACCATTGTCAAAAAAAAAACACAAACAAAAAAAATTCAGGTACCTGATACCTGTGTGAACTCATGTCTTCACCTCGCCTCCGTTAGACAGAGGTTGTGACTCTGTGGCCTCGGACTCTATGGGGCTGAGGGGTGCAGGGGGGAGTTCACTCTCACCCCTGGCCTCTTTGTCTGTGCTCTGATAGTGCCGTATGATGACCCAGGCTGCACACGCCAGGTAAATCACCGTCAGGACAACAAAGAAGTCAAAGTACAGAAAAAACTACAAAGAGAAAAAGAGAGACGGGAAAACAATACCTTAATACAGCAAGTAGTAATTCAAACAACGCTCAAGTGAATCCAACACGCTGTTAAAAATCAAGGAACATCTCTGCATGACATTATGTATAGTGGTTTTACAATATTCTTTTTTCACATCTTCAAAAAGCAAGCCTATGCCTGAACACAGCTTTTGACAACCCTGTGCTTTGTACTTGGGACAAGATTCAGTGTGGTACTTTCCCTCATTACAAAATTCTAGGTATTAAAAGCCTTATTTGGGGTAGAAAATCAAAATCCCATACCTGCAAATCAACTGACAAACCTAACCCTCGTTTATCAGCGATTATGAGAGTGATGATGGATTTGAGGATGGTCCCGAGGAACGTGTTAACTCCAAACACCAGAGCACACAGCTCCTTAGTTAGCGAAGACGCAATCTGAAATCTGGAGAACAAGAGCGAGAGCAGATGCAAGAGTGAGAGAAAGAATCTAGCAGATCTTTGGCAAAATCAATTTAGTGACCTTGGTTAATAGTGGGGAGATTATGGCATCATGGTCGCAAGAAATCGATCGGGTTATTAGAACAGAACAGACAGAACCTTGCACTAACTTTGCAATAACCAGGATATATTCTGCCTTTACAGACTCATCCATCCTGACAGTATCAGAATGACATGAGTTTTTATCCTCTATGACCCTAGTCTGAGGAATCTCATCAACCCCTGCCAATCATTAACCAGATAGTAGGATGTTGTGTGTGTGTGTGTGTGTGTGTGTGTGTGTGTGTGTGTGTGTGTGTGGGAGGGGTTTGCAGACACGTGCATGTTATAACTGTACAAAGTCTACACACTTGTGAAGCTACTTGAATAAGTACAAGAGTTAATGAAACTCACATGGCAATGGGAACCAGAAACTGGTAGAGGCCTCGGAACAGGATGTAGGTGACATAGCACACCCAGATGTTCTCTGTGCTGCCCATGAGCAGCAGGAGAGCAGCCATGGCACCCGTGATCACCCCGATCACCAGCTCTGACCACAGCTTCCAGCGGATCTTCACGTAGCCAGCCACAAATGACGTGATGGCACCTGAAATTATTAGTACGTGATTATTTTCTCTAGAGCGACTGTGAACTTATTTAGTGAAACAGGTAAGGCAGCTGGGGGAACTCATGTTTAAGTGACTTGTTCAAAATCACCAAGCAAAACATTTTCAGATGGTAGCCTACTGGACTTGGTGTACATTTACACTTTAATGTCATTAAACATTTGAATAAGAAGAAGATAAGAATTCCATGCACTCAAATAACAGGTTGTCCATGATGGAATACATTACATCATGAGGGAAAGTGACAGGTGTTCAAGGTCACATTTTTTTATGGTTTATTACATCTGCTGGTTTGCAACTGACATACCGTAATTTCCTGATTATTAACCAAGGATTTGATCACATTGATTTTCCAAATTCCATTTTATCTCATCTATGAGGTTTAATTATGAGATATGAGATAAATAAATGAGATTCAACAGGTAATGTTCAGTAAACTGAGGTTCATACACGGGCGAGGTTAATACAAGGGTGTGGTCAAGGGTGTTTTTTTTTTAGTTTGCATAAAACACCTGAGTTTATAAGTCTGCATAAAACACTGACCTGAGGTTTATACGTCTGCATAAAACACTGACCTGAGGTTTATACGTGGTGTAGCTTATATCTAATTATATTATAATTACTGTAATCTGGTCCCAGCTGAACTGTAATTAACCCCGATAACTACCAGACCATAAACTGCAAGGCCTAGCAGCCAGCTAATGTCACACAACATTGCAAGTATGATTGGGGAAGGAGGACAGGGTTGCAATGTTTTGACAAACATATTGACTAGGCTTTTACCACACTGATCTGCAATCAATTTATAGGAATAGCCTTGATTTCCACAACAGTCCTAACTTTTAAAGGTGAAGTTCAGTAAATACTTCTAAACTGAACTAAAGTGAAACTGCAGTGTCAGACTAATAAATCAAGCTGTCAAAGTAAGGCTGACATCAGCATTCCCATAAGACAGGTGGTTGTGTCAGCGGCTATATAGCAGCATAACTGTGGAAAACCATCTAAGCACGCCGCAGTCATATTTTGGGATAAGTGGTGATCGGATAAGGCAGAACCATGTGGTGGACACATAAATCACCCAACATCGATCCTCCACTTGTCGTCCTGAAAGAGAAGCTAGAAAAACGTCTCCTTGTAATTTCAGGCTTGGCCTGTTAGGATACCTACATACATACATGCTCCGCCTGGCAATAGATGTTCTAATCCAATACACTGGCTGAATCCCAATGTCCTCTCTAACCCCAAGTTGATCCTTTGAGGGTGCAGGACTTAGGGCCTGGTGGTTATTGGGACTGGAATATTGGGATTTGCTATTTTGTTGTATTCCACTAACTGCCTCTTTGGTCCCACACTAGTATAGTGTGTGACTCTAATTAGATAGTAAACGAACACAAAATCTCAGATTGAGTTGCTAATGCTGCTGATGAGGTCAAATATCAACCACCTCTATGGCAGAATGGTAGACTGATCTTTTACAGCAAGTGTCTCACCTAGAAGTGTTGAAGCTGCCTCTACTCCGCCATTCCAGACCTTGTTCTCAGTAGAGGGGGCTAACTTGTTCCACAGGGTGTGCACGTAGAAAAGCACCAGGTAGTAGAAGGTAGAGTTGAAAATCCACCACAGGCTCCAGAGGCGTAGGTTGGGCACCCGTACCAAGTTCTTAAGCTCCTTCAGCATTTCTATGAACACAGAGTTCTTCCAGGAGGAAGAGGAAGATGGAACGACCTCCGCAGGCTTGCCATCGGGCCGCATCTGGGCCAGCTCTGACTGGGTGGCACCACCAGCGGCTGCAGCTGCTGCCTCTGCACGCCAGGTCTTGTTGAAGAACATGCTGCGCCGTGGCCAGGGCAGGCAGGTGGAGAGCAGCAGCCCGAAGCTGACAAAGCCCAGAGAGATGGCACAGAGCATGGAGTAGGTGACGCCACCAAACGTCAAACAGAGCTGGCCCAGCACCGAGCTGGCGAACACGCCCAGCAGCACGCTCGAGCGCGAGTACCCCGCCACGCGCTGGTACTCGGACGGTGGCACCAGGGAGAAGATGTAAGAGGAGTAGGCCACGCGCGCCGCCATGGTGATGCCGTAGAAGAACTCCATGAACTGCATCTCCAGCAGCGTGGAGCCCAGATAGAGGAGCAGCCAGATGGAGACATGGCTCAGGCTCTGCAGCACCAACACGGGCTTGTAGCGCAGGAAGTCTGTCAGCAGGAAAACCGGAACCAGCACCGCCATATAGGAGTAGGACAACACTGGGATGATCTCATTGGTCACCTGATAAAAGTACAAATTTAGTCTCACTGGGTCAGAAACAAGGACCTGTGCCAAACACTGTCCAAACACTATTCTGTTTGTCATAGAAGCTAAGGGTAAATACATGTTACATGATAAAACAATGTTGTTATGCAATAGGTATCATGCACTCATCAATCCACCTGCAATGATAGGGTAAATTCCAGGAACAAGTTATTCCAAACCTGGGCTTTTTTGAGGAATGAAAAAAATGTATTTTAAAACTCATTTGCCACTAAAAGAAGACTAGAGAGACAGAAAAATATTTCACCAGAAGCCTTAAAATTCCCCCCGGCAGAAGCTTTTTGTACTGGTCTGACCAGTATCTTAAAGGAGAAATCAGTCAATAGCACAGTTCAAGGTCACTGAATGCTGTCTGTAGGAAAAAGAAACAGAAAATTTGATGCAACATAGACCAAACAACGAACCAATAACTAATGTTAACTGAATGGGGCATAGCGAAATTAAACTGAAAGTAAGCTACTAGGCCCCATTTACTTAGTGTTAGCTGCCGGTTCACTTTTTGCTCTATGCTGTGTCAAATTTTCTCGCTCTTTTTCCTACGGTCAGCACTTGGTGACCTCGAAAAATAGGGCTCAGTTTAACAAACAAACAAACCCTCAACCACTAAGGCCTGAGTTATTCTTTCTGCCAAAGAGGGGCTTAAACCCATAGGAACAGTCCAACTAAAATGAGTCAGCGGGGTTTGTGGGGGAGAACAAGGCCCTCTGGATTTACCGTAGATTAAATCAGACCAGCATTGACCCACTTTAGAGGAATGTGAACTTTGGTCACAGTAAGAGCTGGCCACTGGGTTACAGCTGCCTGGGGGGTGGGGGTGAGGGGGCTCATGTCACAAAAAAACAGTCGGCCACCTTACCACACAAATAAGCAACATTACTAATCCAGCCCCCTACAAACCAAGCTATTTTTTTTTTTTTTTTAAGTCTTACTTAAAGCAATGACATGGGCTTACAATAACCATGAGAGTGTATGAAAATAATAGTAGGTCCTGGGTTGGGACACCTCCTTACAATTTAGGTATGTTACCAAACCAATTAGAGAATGTATAACAGGATTTTATAATATCAAAAGAATTTAACATTCATACCTGATAAGCAAAGACTCAGGGCTAAGCAAAAATCGTGGCTAAAATCAGACTGACTTATCATTCATGATTTAAGCTCTAGGTTCAATTAAATGACCAACTAACAGAACAAGTCTAGCAGAAAAAAAACATTTATAAAAATGTTTGTTGGCAAACATCAGTGATCTCAGTTGGCATACAAACTTGGAGCTTTTGTACAAGTTTGTGGCATATCATCATTGATAAACAAGCTGTTTTTTGCTCAAGTCTCATCAAGCTTTATGAGCAATTTAAATCTTACACTTACAATGCAATAGTGTTACACAGTCACTGTTGTAGCCCTCTGTTTATTTTTAGCATTACTTTCTGACTAGTCACTTAATTGTGCCATCAGCCAAGACAAGGTTGTCTGCTGGTGGTGGAGTCACAGACAGTGTTTTTCAATGCCATCTCCCATAACTGTACAACAGCCTCAACGTGTGATATAGCACAGCAACTACAATGTGGCTGTGAAGTCTTGCATGCAATGTTGTACCATAGCAAAGTATTCAGGATATTCTGGCACTTTCTTCCATACTTCTGGTCTTCCTTATTCTTGTTCTTTTGTTTACACCCACAAAACTCAAAACACAAACAAAAGCTTCTCAAGATTTCTCAAAATTCCTATAGGCCTACTTCATAATTGAAACTTAAACAGGATACATAATATGATTGAGAAAGTAAAAGCTAAAGAGATTAACCCAGTGATCCTTGAAGGACACCTGCAAACAGCTCACCTGCTCTTTGGTGAAGTTTTTCTCCGCACTGAGCAGGTACGGTGTAATAAAGGGCTCCCCTGGCTTCAGCTGCACCATGAAGCCATAGAAGCAGAGGAAAAAGACCGACCACTTCCAGGTCTGCTGCAGCTTGCCATTCTGAGCCTCAGGGTCAGCCTTAGACTCAGGAGGACTCACAGGAAGAGATTCCGCATGGTCAGGTATGTGTCCATTCTCCTCTTTGGCCAGCGACTCCTTACTGTCCTTCACATCGTCCCCACTGGTCAAGCTGTTCATCATTTTCTCTCAAAAAATTAAAATAAAAAAAATATGCAGGACCACAACAAATTGCACCAGGGCTGTCTGATAAACAAAATAGTAACTCTGCCTGATCTCAGGCTGAAAAAATGGATGTGTGGCTTGACTGCAATTATTCCTGTAAATTTTTGGTGCTTCCTTTCACATTGGTCCCATATCTTGACAAATCATTCTTTGCAGAAACACTGACTGTTATTTATACTGTTAAACATTGTTGTGGTTACAGAAAGACCTTTTCATAACACACTGAAAAGGGGGTCACACTAGTAAAGTGTTACATTTTTTTTGTATGGCAGACAGCGTTAACCTTTGTCCCTCTTCAGAGGTCAACAATGACTGAAAAGAACAGCAGGGGACCTAGACGTCACTGAAAAAGCGACTGAAAAACGGCAGACAAGAGCAAAGTCAGGACTCGCAGGTGTTTTTCTTGTCTGTCACTTTTAAGTGGGCTTTCCATTCACAATTCTATGTGAAGGGAAAGTTCGTTTTTCAGTCGTATGCAGTCTCATGGCCGCTTCCTAAACGTTCAAATCGATGCTTGACATAACAAAAGGTAAACCTTGAATAATTCGGCTAAAAAGTCCGATCCTAGTAGGCCTACAGATTCTGGCAAGTTTTGAATCCCACAATTACACAATTACGAAGCTGGCCGTTTGGTATTATTCACACCAAGTATGTGTGCATGTGACAATTTTGACTATACCGCATGGAAAGGACAAACTCCGTCGTTAACTTTAACTATAACGTTATAGTATAACTTTAACGTTAACTGTTCGAGTCAATTTCTTTTAACTTTACTCTCTATGGAGCCAACATGCAGATCATGCTGAGCATTCACATAACACCAAAATTAGCTCCGCTCAGCAATTCAAGTAAAACGCATTGTGCAAACATTATCGTAACAGTTGAATAATGTACAACACTAGACACGTGGCTCCAAAAAGTGCTTTACAGATAGTTGACTGACACAGCTACAGCTGCAACAGCATACATCTGATAAACTTACTTACATCTGATAAAGTTCACACGAAAAAAAGTACATCAGGGATTCCAACATTAGCAGAATATCAACTACCTCACCTTAACGCTCTTAGTTATATTGGCTTTACAATTTTGCTTTGTCATTCACATTGGAATACAGAACGCTAGAGTTATTGACGTTGTGGCAGGTTGTAGTGCATATTAAACAGGATTAAGAAATGCTAAACAATCCTTTGGTGTCTCACCTGCAGCTATTTGCACAGTGGTCCAACGGTCAGGAGCACTGTTCGAAAGTCATGTCTCATGTAATAATGAATACAACCCGTATGTAACCATAGACAGTGATAGAATACAAGAAGCAAACGCGAAAACAAATTCTTCTTCTTCACGTGAATTTGGTAAAGAAAGTAATTTTACAACACCGCCACCTATCGGATAGGACGATGAATCTAGGGGAAGGCAGAAATGAAAGCAAACGGATTCTGTGGAAAGCACAATAAAGATATTTTGTGAACTAAGCTCATTAGGAAGACATTTAAAGAGTATTTGCACCCAGAGATGTTTTGAGCTGCTAACTTGAGGACGTGACTAAATTAACTCTGATGCTGTAGGCTAAACATAACTTGAAAGAGACTAGCTATGTTTACTTAACTCAGTTTAAGCAATAAGTTTCCACCAGTTTTTCAAGGAAGCTGTACTTGAAAGAGACTAGTTATCTTTACTTAAGTCATTTGAAGCAACAATTTTTCAAGTAAACTGGACATTTTTATTTTTCACAGTGAAGTAACCGTTAGTTATTGTTATTTGCGGTGTATGAGTATCATTGACTTTATCTAAGCTGTGGGATGTTGATGTTGTGGATGACAGCCTACAAGTGCCATTTGAACCAAACATGAACATAACACCACAGACAAGAGCTCCCCAAACTCCCCCTCCATTCCAACCCTCTCTCTCTCTCTCTCCCTTTCACTAACTAGTTGTAAATGAATGTTTGGGAGAGGATTGCTCCACATTGTTTCCAGCAATGTATGCTGCGGGCTTGGCTAATAGTTCACTCCCACCTCCCAACGAAACCAACTGTTTTGATAGCTCTAGCCATGCTAAATGTGAATTTAAGTGTTGACACTTGAAAAAAGGGGGGGGGGGGCAGTCATAGTTCATTATTGATAGCAGCCTATTTACAGTCCTCTTTTCAGCTACTGATTCCTGTGACCTCAAATTAGAGGCCAGCCCTTCTCACCTGCCTGTCCAGTCATCCTGCATCCCTCTTCCTTGTGTTGCCACCCATTGGTAGAAGTACTGGAACTGATTCAGACTGATTCTGATTCAGATATTTTAATAATGATAGGCTGACTGAAAAATGGCCTGGTCAAAATAGTTGACACCTTACATGCAGTCACTAGTGTTCGTTTTCGGTCTCATAGTGGACAACAATCTAGAGATATAGAGCCTTCCCTGCTCCTGCATCAGTATTAGCAGACCAGTCCAGTTTATTTTCAAGATGCAGGCCCAGGTATTTGTAGGTATTGACAATCTCCACAATAGATAACTATCCACAAGGGGCAGACCTTCTAGTCCACCACTTCTTTAGTCTTATAGTGTACAGCTGCAGATGGTTTGTCTTGCACCATCCCACAAAGTTCTCCACCTCCTGTACTCCTCCTTGAGTAATTTTTAGGTTACTACAGTGGAACAAGAGACCAAGTCAGACAACGGTTAGAAAAATCAGGAACAGAGTTTTAACAGTATTTACAGTGATGCACATCAAGGGAGAGAAAATATGCTTCAAATAAAGATCCATCAGCCGCTCTAACTAGACAAGGAAATAACCTGACTTTAGCTCAAACATAACAACTGCGTACTATGAAAATAATAATGCATACATTCTGACTCCAGTCCTGTCCATCCTTAATACACCCCACAATAGCTGTGTCGCCAAAGAACTTCTGCAGGTGGCACGATGCAGTTATTTCTGAAGTTGGCAGTGCACAGGGTGAACAGCACAGGTGAGAGAACAGTTCGCTGTGGCACACCAGTGCTGCTGACCACATCCTTAGAGGTGAGGGAGGTTAGGGCTTAGAAATACCTAGATTCAATATAATTCAATATGAATAAAAAAATTATTTATGACTAACTACGACAAGGGAGTTTTTCCTTGCTGTTTTCTTGATGCTTCTTGTGGTAAAGTGTCATGAGACAATACTATTATAAAAGGCGCTGTATTGAAGTTAATTGAATCTTACCATGGTATGCAAGGCAGTCACCTGCAAGTTTGCTTTATCTGTTCGGTTTGCCCCCTGATTTCATTCTCCTTCACTCTGTTCTCACACTGGATTGGCCTTGTTTAGGAATGTAATCCAAAAGCAGAGGGTTCCTAATCTGATTAGATTAGGCTGCCTCTAACCTGATTGTTGGTTTTCTTAACTCTCTGTCTTAAAATGGTGGTGTCTTTTCAGCAGTGGTTAACAAGATGGCACATATATCATTTTCTCCAAGTAATTCCAGTGCTTAAATTTGTGATTTTATTGTTTTCATTTTCTGCTGAACACGATGGGTCTAATTTCATTGTTATGATAAATACTGTTGTTCCTAAAGCCCACTTGTAGTTTTGACAAAATTCACAATGTCCATGTATCTGTGAGTTCTTAAGATAAAAACACACACCACCATTTGAATTTTTGTACTGCCACTTCTTTGATTACTATTCAGTTCTATGTGTCAGCACCATGCAATAAAGTACATTGTTTACCAAATGCTTGTCCGTTGAATATTTTGAATTTTAGAATAAGGTCATCAAGAATGACCTTTTTCATCACTTTTAGGGGAACTGATTGTATTGTAATAATATTCAGAAGAATGCCTGGAATGGTTTTAATACTTCACCTTGTTCACGGGACCTTGATGAGCCGCTTCTAAATTTGCTAACAGCGCTTCAATTGCACAGCAGTGACTGATTTGCTAATGTTAGATGGTGTCCATGACCATGTGTCCTCTGTATAAGCCAAACAGACTCAAACTTTTTTTCTCAGAACTAACAGGATAGCCTATTGGGAAGATGCTTGTAAAGATATGTGTGTGTGTGTGTGTGTGAGAGAGAGAGAGAGAGAGAGAGAGAGAGAGAGAGAATGGGTCTGGAGGAGTGAGAGCGCACAACAGAGATGAGTGCTTTCTCTTTATCCTCCATCCTGCCCCGCCCCGCCTCTCACTCTCTCTCCTTTTACCCGTCTTTCCCTTTGGACTAACTTCACAGCGCAAGACAATAGTTTTTTTTTACCACATGAAAATCATCTAAACTTCTCTCCTCTGCTTTAAATACACAAGGTAAGATTCTCTCATTTTAAACAGTTGCCTCAACCAAACTGGTATCTGATCCATGTCCATATGTGTGGTATTAATCTCATAGGAGCTACAGGAGTCATCCTAATGCGATCTTGTCTGCTTCTAAAGACTTGCTATACATGCAAGACATATATTATCATATATAAATCATATTCATGTTGCACCTTTCGACCTTTTCCGTCTTTATTGTTTACTCTTGTAACTGTTGCGTGTGTTCATTGTGCGTCCATATTGGTCAGTTTTTGTGGACGCCTTACGCCATCCTACACGGAACGACTCATAGGCAGTAATTATGGCCCAAATCTGATTTCCCAAGCGTCCACTGCACATCGCAGACTCTAATAGGGTTAGGCAGACATGTCTGGCCATACACAGGAAATTGTGTAGCTCCTTTTCTGTTCAAATGTAATGTCATGTTCTGTGTCACTAATGCTTTCAAATGATGCAAAGCTTTGTTTCCTCAGGCAAGGGCATGGTCTAGACTTCCAACATAGCAACCTGTTGATCAACGCTAGTCTGTTTTTCCCTCTTGTTCTTTGCTCTGTGACATTTGTTATGCTTACAAGGCTGATAGATGTTTCCACCTTAGTAGTCTTATCGTATATTATAAATCAGTAACACCAGCATGCATAATCTGTTTTCTCTGCCACATCAATGTGCCATGATGCAGGCAAGGCAGATATACATACATACATACATACACCAAGTACATACACCATAAACATTCTAGGTAAGCAGACTAGGCCTACACTAAAAGGATCTAAAACCACACTCACACACACACACACACACACACACACACACACAGGGGATGCATGGTAATTAGCACCGTCCCCTGAAGGTCTCTTGGAAAACAGTGATGCATCTGTTGTTGCCTAAAAAAAGAAAATATGTGGTTGTGGATTCACTCTGGTGTTCTCTCTTATGATCCTTTGCAAGGAAACCCGCTGCTAAGAATTTCATGCATATTAAGGTCGGCGCTCACAAGATGCGATAAAGATCTTGGCTTCCTATTAAACGTATGAATTTGAAAGAAGGGATTTCGTTTTAGAGTTGCCTCCCTTCAAAGTAATCAACTTATGGATCTCTCTGAGAGTAAAGCGTCTTACCATTGCCATTAGTCATATATTACAGTATCTGCCCATTCCCCCCTAATCTCAGAAATATACAATAAGGGAGTTAAAATATGTGCCATGTCACCCTCCATTCATTTGCCAACCGTACCATCTTAGTATGTCTCTTTGAAAGGTCAGGTTGTGCTGTGGTAAATTGCATTACTATGCTCAGGAGGTGACTGGGAGTTATTTTTAAGGCTGTGTCTGCCAGAGGAGCACTGTTGTTTATTTGCAAACTCATCACTGCTGACAAGACATTGGGCACAGTGGAGGGGTTTTCTCATCGGTTGTACTTAGTCTTAGTCTTAGTTGTGCTTAGTCTGCTCCAACAAGCGAGATCGATATACAGATGAATACCATAAAGTGAGCAAGAATAAACAATTATGATGAAATGGTGCTCAGAAGCTGTATAATCTTTATAATAGTTTATCCACCAGAAAATTATTCATCAGACTGACACTGCAACCTGCTGGAGACTGTTTCAGGGAAAAGTATTCGGCCATGATGGAGGTAATGCCAATGCTGAACAGTGCAAGAGAAATCATTTCCGTGCATGATATATGGTGATATATGATATATGGTAAACATGCAAATGGTAAACTTGCAAAAATTGTTAATAGTAAAGAGCAGTGTTGTAGTACTCGAGTCCAGTCTCGAAACAATTTTCTGTTTTCTCTGTCTCTTCTTGAACTTGACCCCTCAAAGACTCTGTCTAGACTCGGTCTCGGCCCACAGTGGGAGGAGAAGGACTCGTAATTTCAGAGCAAGTCCTCAAGACCAACAGATTTTTTTTATGTTCTTGTTAACATCCAAATATCCAGTTACCCACCATTACAAATGAATTTAAATAATTAACAAAAATTATAGGGAATGTTGACTGGCATTATTTGAAAATTACATCCCATGGTGTTATGCAAAGATTCTGGGTTCAGTGAGTGACTTCAGTTGCTGAAGCAATCACAGAGTGCTGTAGTCTGTAGTTATTGTTGTGAACATTGTTTAAATGTATTTATTAAGAAGAAGTTTTAAAGGATATTGAATTTTATATTCTAGTGTATTGTCAAAATTATTCGATTTTAGAAAAATTGGAAGAATGTTGTTAAGAAGTCTACTAATCTAGACATACAAATTTGAATTTTGTTAAGTGTTAAATCACTATCCAATAAAGTGCAGAGGCATTCTGCTATGCATCCATTGGTGCCACCTCTTGGATTAGATTTGGTCTATCAGTCAGAGCAAGATCTACATTTTTCTAGATGTGGGTCTGGATTTCCAGGCTATCAGTAAAAACATTTCCATTTCCATTATATTTATGCATTTAAAAGACACTTTTATCCCTTTTACTCCCAGTCTAGCTTAGTCTAGAGGTCCAACTGTTGACTATTAACTGGGGTGATATTAAATCATGGTTATGAAAACTGATTTGTTTTTGTGGTCTTGGTCTCGACTGGGTCACGACTCCTGAAAGACTCTGTGTCGACTCGGTCTCGCTTCCTCACAGACTTGGTCTCGACTGCATTTAAAAACCAGCAGTCTCGTTCTCGACCCTTCAAAGACTTGGTTGACTTGGTGTCGACATCACTAGTAAAGAGATGCAGAAATTTCAGACTAAAAACAACAAGACTAAAACAAAGATGTTAAAGGAAAAGACTGAGGTAAATCAACCCCAACCCTGTTGTTAGAGGTTACAGAGTCCAGTCAGCAGGGAGAGGAATGAGAAAATTTGGTACAACCTTGACTGAATATGAAAACACTATTAGCTAATGCTAACGCTACAGGCAATGAAACTCTGTTTCAATTTCAACATAGCCAGCAACCATGTGTCTGAGAGTGGGTTGGTGTAGGACATGTTTGGTAGGGGCAGAGAGACATTATTAAGGTGAGCAGTCAGTTTCACACACCCACTTCTGAGCTTTATGTGGAATGAAAGACTTCCTCAGTCTGCCTGTTGGGCATGAACAGCTTTTTAATCAACTTTTGTTCCTTTGTCCTTTATTTTGCATCAATTGTGCTCTGGTTTCATAGAAGCAGAATAGGTCCATACAAACTTTTATGTGCTTGATGGAGCATTTAGCTAAATAAATAAATAGTCTGTGTGTATGTGTAAAGCTTAATCGTGTTGAGGTACACTAGAAATGAAGTCCTCAGCAGGGCTGCACTAATACTTCCAAACGATAACCATTAAATTCTGTTACTGTCTTACATTCATGCATGCACTATGCAATGGATGTACTCAGTTATAATGAATGTGGATTCGTCTTGAGGAGGAGTGTGTTTGTTTACTTTGACCCACATTATAAGCAGGAAGTTAGTGATGTGCACTTACACAGGACTTCCAGTAGAGGACACCAAAATCATGATCAAATTCAACTGGCTAATGCCATCTCATAGAAATCCTCTACCTGAACTTTTACGGTGCCTTTGATTTTTTTTTTCACAGACAGAATTTAACTGTTATGGTGACTTCTCTGTGTTATCTTTTTTACAGGCGGCAGCTCAATGGATTCCAGTGGATAACAAAGGCAGAAAGTTGTGATCCGGTTTAGTCAGGCTTCACTTATGTGACACATTTAATATGCAAAGGTATTACAGAGTAAACTGCAGTACATATACATATTAATGTTTTATATTTTATATTTTTGGCCAAGCACATGTACTTGATTAATTGACTCTACATGAGACCATTCGTTCTAACATTAGTATGTACAGATCATGAGTTCATGGAACATGGAATGAAACACCATTTTCACCTTGGCTTTGTTGAATTAGGAGAGTTGTGCGTCACAGAGTATCATGAATGCAAACATGGTGCTCTCCCCATCATCCATTCTATGTTAAATATTTCTAAGCCACTGCTAGAGCCAACTCAATAATGAATTCTATATGCCAATTTAATACAAGATCCTAAGATCCAAAGTATCAGTGGGTTGCCTCGCTGCTCTCACATACCACATGCTAACTTTAGCTAATTATTTTTTATTAGGTAACCTCCTACTTTGTTCATCATTTAAATCAGTGCTCTAAATGTTTTTGAAGAGTACATGTGCCAGGCAGTTAGTCAAAATAAAAACTCTCATTTTCCTCACATTTTTCCCCAGGACTACCCAGGTGAGATAGGAGGGGGGCATTTGGCATGTGAGGGCACACCCTGAACAGGAAGAGGAAGCTAAGGAAGCTTCTGGAATGTTCCTGAGGTAGGACCAAACTCCATCACTCCATCTCCTCTACTCACCACCTGCCATGTCTGATGTTTCCCTGCTCAACAACCAAACGGGTAGCAGTAAATGTATGAGTTTCTTATTAGCATGGTATATCTTGGTATGAAATGAGCGTTAATGGATATAAGCTAGTTTAAGTATCAGAAAAATGGGTGTGACTGGTTAAACTTTTAGTGTAGAAAAAATGTGAAAAAATGTTCAGGTCTCCCCAAAAAGGCACACAGCTTTGTATCCTTTTAAAAAGCTTTTAATCAAATGGGCTCACGCATCGTGTAAACTAGTATGTGGTTTGCATAACTGGACCCTACACAGCTATGTTATGTAGTTCTACTATGTAAGGGTTGGTGCTGTGCTCTGGTATAAGAAATTGATAAATCTGGTGGGGACTAAGAATGCTTTTCTGTGCCAAGCACATTCACAAGCACATGCAGGGTACTGGAGACAGAAATGAAACGGACATGATGGACCGTTATCTTCATTGCATTTTCCAAAGAAAAAAAAGATTCTGCATTAGTGTTTAAAGCCTCACATGTCCACATAGCCAAACATAATGCATATTCAAAGTCTAATATATCATTAATTTTTTTAATGGAACCGGAAATGAAAACTATCAGACTTCAACTGTTCATGTTCACATTATTTTTGTATTGTAATCAATATATTTGTTAGTTTAGGTCTATATTGTCAACATGGTTCCAGGCATTTTCAGGAACCAAATGTGGAGAGAACCTTTACGTCTCGTTTTAGGGAACCAGCCAGCCAGAACAGTAAGCTACTTGGAAGCTAAACACTTGCTTGGAAACCTTTTTGCAATTGTTTCTTGAAATGCTATGTTTTCACAACCATGGAACAATTGGAAAAACTTTCCTCCACCCTCACATAGATGCAAACTCTTTGCACACACACACATACTGGTTTTCCGACTGAGATAACCGTTGCCCGGGTGCAGTTCTATGCGAGCCTGCTGTCATTATTATCGGTTTCCGCTTCCAGGCCTGTTACATCGACAGCAGCCATAAAGAAGGTCAGCCTCATTTTCCATTAGAAAGAAAGGGGGAACAGAATGAATGAGAGGAAGAGAGAGGGGGGGGAGAAAGATAGACAGAGAGGAATAAAGAGACTGACATAATTACTGAAAAAAAAGATGTTTTCAGAGTGAGAAACAGAAAAAAAGAAAGTAAACAAGAAATAAATGTAGAAAGAAAGAAAGAAAGAAAGAAAGAAAGAAAGAAAGAAAGAGAAGCTGTGTGGAAGGTGAAGAGGGGGCAAGACACAGGGAGTGATGACGGCTCCCTGACTGCAGAGGGAGCCGAGGATGTCCACCGTAGCCTTTTGTCCCTGTGCCGGGGCGCACTCTTGCCTCGTGGCTGTGGCCTTGCGTGCTTTTAGTCCACTCTGGACGATAAAGAAAGGGGGGGGGGCAGGGAAGAACATCCTTTCAGACACGTACAAAGGAGTTACTGTAGCAGAGGCACTCTGACCCCCAGCGCCGGGGTCACCTCCATTACGGCAGCCTCCTTTTCCTCTTGCTGCCTTCCACCCCACGCCAGGCAGTCATGGAAATTATGCTCTGAGAGTGAGATTTTAATGATCCGGCTGGGTATTGATTGTCAGAGTACACGTGTGACATTGCAATGCTCTGTTGTTCTTCATTTGTGGCTGTTAAATGACTTTGAGAGGCTTGAGTGTGAGGGTGATGAAGTTACTAAAAAAAAGCAGACATCCACTTCTGAGGTATAGTGTCCAAACTATAAAACGTTGTGGGTCGGGTGGGGTCAGTGTTGGCTCTGTCTCTCTCTATCTGACTCTATTACTGCACATTGTTCCTGGACTTTGAGAACCAGTCTGAATGTTCTTCTGTAGAACGTTCTGCTCACAGTATATTATCCCTCTCCACTGACAAGCACAGCAAGTAATCCTATTCCTATGTTGTCCTATGAAACTGCTCCATTTAGATTAACTCGCTCATAGATTAATAAATCAAGCACTAGGTCATCTCCTGTTTACAGTTGAAAGCTGTTGATCATGCTCATTAAAACCTATTGATTTAATGAACAAGTCTGCCAGCGGCTCCCTGTAACTCAAATTACTCTTCTGCCTCTCACCCCAGTCTCTAATTAACTTTATTCGGCTCAGCCCTGCAATCGAACACACTGTTTCACGCACACCCATATTCACACAGTCCCATGCACGTGCACACACACAAACACACACACACACAAACACCCATAAATGCACAGATGTTCTCTAAGCACACACAAATTGCATGCCCACACACACACACACACACACACACTCACACACCATTCTCATACACTCTCTATCTGTTTCACATGCACACACACACCATCAGTAAAAGCAGTGGCTCTCTGCTTGGCTCTGATCACTCTCTCCCCTTCACGCCTCTCTAGGCTCATCTGCTGCTCAGGATGATGACATGGGGACAGGGAACCGGCCCCGCTCACGGGGGCCAACTGGTCACCTTGCTGGGGGCCATGTTGGTCTGCTTTTACCAATACACCCCCCCACACACACTCCTGTGCCGCCACTGCCTTGTGGTGCATGCAGGCTGTCTGGGCTCTCACCATGTCTGGCTCTGCACTAGTTCCATGCTATCTGCCTGTCTCTCCGTCTGTCTCTCTGTCCACCCTTCTGTGGCCTTGCCATCTGAAGCAGTCTGATTCTTTCTCTTGCTCTCTCTTTCTCTCTCTCTCCTCCATCTTTTCTCTTGTTGTCTTTCTTGTTGTCTCTCTTGTCTTCTTTTGCTTTGCTCACCAGATTCCAAGGTCCGTAGGACAGTATTATGTATAAGCTATATTGCTGTTGGTTATATTGCTGTGTTAATATAGAAGTGAGTATGTATGTATTTTGAGTGTTCCCTTCATGTTTTACAGTGGTCATAGAATAAATGGAGTATCATACTGGGGTGTCTGATGTTAAAATAGAAAGGATTGAACTTTGATTTCACAAAAATAACCTCAAATGTAACTTTACAAGCCCATACCACTTTATATTTTGAGTGGGGATTAAAATGGTCCCTGTTTAGCAATCAAAATAGTTTATTTTGCGTATGCGACATCACATATCACTCTTATCTTATTCGCCCAGTTTTTGTGGCTATTTCAAGATTTTGTTCAAGGCTTGGCTAGTTCAAGATATACATTTGAAAGGCACGTGTTTCATGTTCATGACAACTTCGTGGCCATGGATAACCTCACCTAATTCAACAAAGCCAAAATAAAAATGGCTTTTCATTCTATGACCTGTTTAAATTTAGTCCGTGAATATATGAAAACAAAGACCTAAAGGCTAAAAGGTTAGTTTCAATATCCTCTAAGCACCCTTCAGCTTATTTTAATGGCATAGGAGTAGTGTGGTTTTTCCAGCAGGTGACTGACCATCCCTATCGCATAGTTTTGGTCAATTTTCTGCAAAATTGCATTTTGTTGCACAGCACACCCTAATGAAATTATGGGATGCGTCCAAGTCAGATATGTCTGGCTTGTGTGTCTGTCTGATGCGACGTCTCTCATCTCTAAGGAAGAGCTGTAGTCCTTGTTTGAATATAAACTACGTTTCCTGTGACTTAGCAGTCTTTTCTTTTCCATGCACTGTCTCTGGCTTAATGTGGAACAAATTTAATGCTCTATTTGTGCCATGCCCACAGGCCAGACGATGTGCTCGATTTGCTCTTGATTTTACCCTATGGTTCCATTGCAGTGATGTACCACTTCTAGAGATGTTTAAAAATGTTCAGCTGAAATAAAATCAAAAACAATGACAACAACAGCAAATAAACCCTCTGAATTGAACAAAAGGCAAACAAACAATGTGGGTGGGAGCATGATTTGTTTTTTTTTTTTTTGGGGGGGGGGGGGGGGTGCAAATGATCACTGAGCTGTCCAGGGGAAACAATCATAGGGAACTGGGACACACAAATTGCATTGTCTTTGTCAGATTTAATGCGATACCCACCCAACCCCTCCTCTGCTCACACACAAATAAACACACACACACACACACACACACCACATACACACACACACACACACACACACACAGTACATATTTATACACACACACTTATATTACCACATACAGATCCCTAGTATGCCTGAGAGATATATATCCACCCAGCCCATGGCGTAGACCTGGTATGAGGCCATGATGACTGGAGATTAATTCTTGTGCATCTAACATCTCAGTGGATTTGTGCAGGGATTGTTAATCCCACTGGGATGTCACTAAAGCCCAACCTAATTCGAGCCATGAGATTTCAAATGCAGGGGAAAATCGGCAGAAAGGACACATACTGTCCACCACTGTCAACTGATGCCTGTTTAGGCTAACCCCCACTCTTTTCCCCTTATGTCCAGCATATTAACACATTTACCCTGCCCCCCAACTACCCCCCTACTAGACACATACAGCCACGTGCCTTGTGTGTGTGTGTGTGTGTGTGTGTGTGTGTGATGGGGGGTGGGTTGTTTAACATAATACTACCATGTTGCCTGTTTCCCATGTCAGAGCAAGTTGTGTTTTACAGTAAGTGTGTTAATAGGCATGTTTATGCATGCATACGTCCACACCAGAGGCTGCATTTTCAGATGTGTGTGTGTGTGTGTGAGAGAGTAGTGACTAGAGTGCATGTGGTTCTATATTTTCCATGTATGTATGTATATGTGCATATATGTATTTGTGTGTGTGTGTCTATTATGTTGGTGTTCTGATGGTTGCTCTGCCCCCTCAGAGATGGGGATAAGAGAGCCGTTCGGATGCGAGATCTCGCCCCTGGGCCCGAGGGCAGAGGTAGCCGCGATGACGCATCACCCAATGGGTGCACATAGACACTAGTGTGGCTCAGTGGGCAGCTCCCATGATCCCCCGGGAGAAAGGGAGGGGGTCCCCCTGAGCCCGGGCACCCCTTCACCCATTGACCCTTTTCATCATAGCACAAAGTGGCAGCGTTGGCAGTGTTGCTGAATCGCGCCCCGAAATCTTTTTTGCATAGAATCCGAGGTTTGATATTTTTTTTCACTCACCATTTTGTCGTTCACCAGAGGTCACGTGATCCCACGGTCCGCCCACGCGTCGCTGTCAGTGGACCAATCAGATGTCAACGTTCGATCTAAGCTGGGCGAAACGCGAGGGAAAAAAATAATTTTCCTTCTGCGTGTTGTGCACGTTTTTTCTATCTTTAATCTTTTCGCAAACGTCGAAAGTGGAGGCCATCTGTGTGGCGCAGCACAAAGGTAAAGCCTCTTTACAAACTAATGCTTTTGCATTCTTATGCCTCTCTGTCTTGTGGTAATTTAGTCAATAAATATATAAATAATCAGACAAATCACAATGCGTAGATAGTATTAAATATAGAGTTTGTTTCATTTGTGCTTTAAAATGGTACGTTTTACTAGACATTGCCCAAGGGCCTCTTA
The DNA here is from genome assembly GCA_015244755.2 of Tenualosa ilisha. Taxonomy (NCBI): domain Eukaryota; kingdom Metazoa; phylum Chordata; class Actinopteri; order Clupeiformes; family Clupeidae; genus Tenualosa; species Tenualosa ilisha. The sequence continues at coordinate 7,024,167 of PYXC01000495.1, read as the reverse complement.
GGTTTTGGTCTTGAAATGTGTAGTCGTGGACAAAGTCGACTAGCCAGACGAGACTGACACAGGTTATAATTTGTATTATTTTTTCTGCTCTGATGATGTAATGCTATATTAATGACGTGCACGGGATCATGGTGGGTCCATTATTAATTCACGACTTCATGCGGATGTGTGCGTGTTTCTTTGTGGCGGTTTTGACTGTAATTGTGTGAGGCGAGACCCTAAGCCGTGGTATCTCAGTGAGCAAACACAAAAGGCACAAGCATGCCTCCATTCTCACGAGAAACAGACATAGAGCTTGCAGCCGGGGCCCAAGTCATTGTTGCCTTAATTACGACTTTGCCATATGCCATTGTCCAGGAGAAATAACGATGCAGGTCGAAAACAAACTGGGTAATTATTCTTGCCGTGAAGTTTTTGATGTGGTTTCACTTACAAATTTTCGCTGATAAAGTGAGTGGATCGTATCAGTACTTAATTTTTCTATGTGAGACGTATGGGCAGACTGAGGATTGAGGACCACACAGAATGCAGTACATTGGGGTATCACTTACCCACATAAAACAGGACAACCTCCACAGTCATTACCACAATTATCATCACTGTGACATAATTCGTCTCGATCGGCAATAAACCGGTTCCAGGCTTGAAAAGAACAAATGGAATGCATGCTGTAATCTCCAAAGAGCCCCTACAGTACACTCCTGCATCCCTACACATCCATAACCTTCAGCCTAACCCTGTGACAGCCTTCCCTTCCACCTTGCCGCGCTAAATCTTATCTTAGTCTTTTTGATGCTGGGAGACTGTGGGGACAACCAAATGAAGATCAAGTGTACAGTTGGGAGCAGACTTTGTCTCGGTCTCCATCTGTCTTGCTGATGAAACCCCCCAAATCTATTTTTTTTGGTGATGTCCTGTGGTGAGAGATATTGATCAACCACCCCTGTGAGAGTGATTAACCTTCTGCAAACTTCTGCAACTTCTGCTTGGATGTATGTGGTTCTTATTTATTAACCATAACACAAGGAGAAGTTGCAAAGTTGCACTTGCAGGAGTGGTCAAAATGGGACACATGTAAGGTATGTCATACTATTGCCACCATTAGCCCTGTACGTGTGAAAGAACATGGCATTATGAGGTGATCACAGTGGTTGTGTAATCTTGTTAACGTCACAGTGTTATTGAGTGGCCTGTTGGTGGTCCTATTTTCTACATGTGCTTTGGGCAATATACCTTTCATCACTTAACATTCATCAGTTAAGATTGCATCCAACAGCTGCCTATATTACAGGACTAGATTAGAGCTCTGAAGTGGATGTGTGCCAAACTTCCTGCTTATTTCTGCTTCCACAAAAATAGAAGGAGGAATTGACTGTGATTTGATGCAACATGCTTGTGGGTGATGTGGATCTGATGCTTTCCTCCAATGTGAGTGTTTTTTTTATCTCTCATGGAGTTTTAATCTTAAGGTCAGGATTGAGGGATGCTGTGGATGCAAATCCTCCTCCAGCATTAGAGCCTGTCCCGACTGGGGTGTTGTAAGAGGCTTTGCATGAGCTGAGAGTTTGCACATCCAGACGCCAGATCCGGCATCCGTCTGGCCTTGATCTGGCTCAGATTCGGTCCACATCTGCTGCTGTGGCTCTCCATGTCACAGACCCAACAGTCTCAACAGTATCAAAAAGCAAGGTTAAACAGGGTGCTAGAATTGCCACCTTCAGTGCATTTCACTGAGAGACCAACAATGATGGCATTTTAGAACTATCCATTTGTAACCCCTCAGGAACCCAGTTAGCCCAGGTTATTGCAGTCAGCTATTAGTAATTGAGTAAGTTTTCTTGTTCCCATTAGCATTCAGCTGCAGTTAGAAGTCACTGAGTGGCGTATTTCAAAAACCGCACACTTGCACACTATGCTTTTAAACAGAGGTTAGTTGAAGTCTTGCCGGTCTCTGGTATTTTGACATCTATAATAGTGTAGGAGAACTGAAATCAGATTTTATAAAGGAGAATTTTTTTCTGCAGGAAGATTCTGGCCTTTTGGTTACAAAAACACATTTTCAGTGCTACTGCGTGTCCTCTAAAAGTAAAACCAGACATGTTCATTCCCTTTAGTTGCTCTTAGATGCTCTTCTTACTTCTTTGTGCACAGGTGCCCTTAATTGAGAATAACCAACTGCAGAACCTATATAAACTCATAAACCCATATAGACTCAGCCAGCCAGTGTGATTTTAAGGCAATAGCAAGTGTGTCAGTTTGTTTGATTTTTTACGTAACAGGTTTGTTCTTCATCATGTCAGTTGTCAGACAGTCACCTGTACACTGGCTTGCCTGGCAGGGTCATGGCCTGCAGTGAAGCTGATGATGAAGCCTTGCCTTCAGAGGAAGTCTCACAGCCTTCCATCACACCGCTGTTCTTTTGTTCTGAGGGGTTGTTAGTATTGACTTTTTGCTCCATAGATCTCAATGCACTTGGCTGGCTCTGAAAGGGCCGCCCCAGTGCTCATTGTCAAAGGCTCTGTATACAGCAAGCCACCCTGAAGTATTAAAATTGAATCACAACGAGAGAAGATAAGAGCTCGCTTGCTCTCGTTCTCTCTCTCTCTCTCTCTTTCTCTCTCGCTTTCTCTCTCTTTTTCTTCCTCTTCCCTTTAACATTGCTGCGCAGTCTGCAGTGCAGAGCAGCCGAGTTGGAATCGAGGGGAGGGGAGGGGGGGATTTAGGAGCGGGAGTGTGGGGGCCGGAGAAAGAGAGGGGAGGGAGGGAAGAAAAAAAGGGAGCATTTTTGCGGAGCGGTGTTCAGTCGAGCGCGAAGCGTGCTTAATTCGATAGCCGCCACAGAGGAAGGGGGCAGAAGCTCTTTAGCAGAAGGCTTGACCCACTTTCCCCATCAGATGTCACCTCCGTGAGAAGCGGCACTCGTTCTCCAGCAGTGATGGTGTGCGCACTACTCACACATCGACAGAAAGAGCGAGGCAGCTCAATTAGCACAATGGTTAATGTGTGTGTGTGTGTGTGTGTGTGTATGTGTCTTCGACGATGAACGACAAAGAGACAGATAGCCCTGTGAAGGAAAAAGGGAAGGTAGATAATGAGGCAGAGAAAGAGGTAGGGAGAGAGAGAAGCGGGGATAGGAAGAGGAAGCAGTCTTTGAGTAGGCCATGCCTTGAAGCTGGCATTTGTTCAAACATGAGGCCATTTTGTTTGTGCAGAGACCTTGGAAAATGTACCCTCCTCCCTCACTCTACAAGCACACACACACAAACACACACACACATACTCACAAAAATTCACATTAGCTTAACTTGTCTACCGTGTTTAAAATGGGAACTGCATAACTGTTTTTTTTACCATTTCACTGAAATACTTCTATACGTTTCCCTCCATTTCACCTATTTATCATTGACTTTTGTGGCAGCCATTTTCACTTGCACTGTAGAGTGTAAGGGATGCTGGATAAGATCAAGTTTATGGCTCTTAGTAGATGCATATATCACCTTAGCCTTCATTATATTTCATCTAAAGACCAAGATAAACATCAAAGGTGTAGGCTCGCCCCTCTGCACAGTGCTTCCCTGACTCTGGCTAGTGTTTTGGTGGTGTTTGGTGGATAGGCTGCTCTCACTGTTTAAAGTTCACGGAGCCTGTGTAAGAGAGGCAATAGATCATGTGGAGATATTTGATGAATGTTGCCCAAAAAAGTGTTAAAAGTTGCTTAGTATTGCATACTCTACCTTTAACGCAAAAGCCACTTGACTAGCTACTGTACAAGAAAGCAATTCTGTCCTCTAGATGGACACCATCCCATAATACCAGCCTCCAGGCAACAGAGTGCTGTAATACAGCAGCTTTGATGTCTTCATCTCTCTCTCTATTTCTGTCTCTGTCTCTCTCTCTCTCACTGGCTGGACCCGGTGCATCATCTGGGGCCGCTTGTTTTGTGGATTATTTCTCGGCGCTGGCTACGCTGCCCTCCAACCTCTGGATGGTCTTAACCCCGGATTAGAGCTTTATGTAATCCCAGCATCCTCTGAGAGATTGGAGGTGGACAGCTGGCAGCAACAGTGTCGATCCCATCCTCTATCCGCTCTCCCCTCTTCCCTCTTGCTTGGCTTCTTACCCGACACCACTGAAGTCCAGTCCAGGCTGCTCTCCCCAGCCCTGCAGTACAATAACTGATGGTGGTGGTGATGGATGAGTGTGTGTGATTGTTTGCAAAGAATCACTTGTTTGTGGAGCAGCACCATGTGTCAAAAAACTGTAGGATGTAGTCTATGGCAGGACTAACAAAGATGGGTGGCCCGTGAGAACAGCAGAGTCAGCCATAGTGGCCATGGTCTGAGTTTGTTGGCACTGTGATCAGATAGCTTGTGTGATTATAAGCACACAGTGTATGGATGCATAGTTGTGTTGGCATTCCTCAGTGTTACGGGACATACTAACTGACTTGTACTGTAGGCCTGACAGATTTGCTGAGATGGTATTATCACAGGCTTAATACTGTTCCATGAAAAAAACATATTTCTATATCTCTCCTCCAAGCAATCATCCATACATCCATGTCATCATGATGATCCAATTGGGTATCTTGATAAAAGTACTCCCCCTTGTGGCTCAGTGTGGTATAAAAGTGGAGAAAGGCTAATGCTCATAATGGAGACATGAGCTAATTCATGCGCATGTTCCTAAAATGGTGTTCAGTACCTCTCATGTTAGCATTGGCTTGATGTATATGAACAAAGTGTGTGAAAGTGTGTGTGTGTGTGTGTGTGTGTGTGTACTGTGCAGTTATAGATGTGTATGTATGATGTGAATGTGTATGTGAATGTGTATCGTATCACCTTTAACCTCACCATTGGCCTGCCATTCATGACTATTGCAGGTGACTGGTTGGCTGTCCTTCCCATCACTCACTCTCTAGCCCTATCGGATCCCTCTTCACGTGACCAGACCCAGCCCTTCTCAACCGTCCCCATGATGGAACCTACCAAAGTCCAGTCCGAAGGCGGGCTGAATGTCACCCTCACCATCCGGCTCCTCATGCATGGCAAGGTAAAAACAAGTTTTTTAAAATAGTTTTTCTTTGTTTGTTTATTAATTTAATAATACTTAAAAATGATGCATGCATGCACATCTGATTCATATATATATATATATATATGTTCATCTGCTTGTCATTTTGCAGGAGGTTGGAAGCATCATTGGAAAGGTAAATGGCCACTTTCTAGAGTGTAACTAGTACCTATAATTTTCCAAGAACCAGAGTTTTGAAAAATGAAACCGTCCATTGACACCACTTAACTTTTCTTTCTAGAAAGGAGAAACAGTCAAGAAAATGCGTGAAGAGGTAAGACCAGTCCCTTCCTGTGCTATTCCTATTTCATCAGTGTTAGAATATTATCAAGCAGGGCATTCAATGTATATTAAAAAAAACTGTGTTGTGTATTTTAAAACATATCAGCTATTGCAATGAGTTTATTGACCAAAAATGGAACTCTCAGAATGAATAATCAAGGTTTTATTAGTGTCAGCACAAGGTAGTGTTCTTGGTCATGGCCTATATCTGCTCAAGATGCTGTTGTGAAAGCTGCGAAGGTGCAAACTTGAAGCTGCATAGGAATTACAAAGTTTGACTGAAAATTGGGAAGTGGTAGCGTAGCGGTTAAGGAACCTGGCTAGCGTGCAAGTAGCAAGAAAAACTGGATTCGTATACCAGCTGCCTCCGTTGTGCCCCTGAGCAAGTTTCTCTAAGAGAAACTGGCCCTGAACAATTTATAGCTGACAAAATGTAAGTCGCTTTGGATAAAAGCATCTGCAAAATGCATGAAAATGTAAATGTAATGTAAAATTGCTGCCACAAGAAAATAAAGAGACAAGCAGAAAATAAAACAAAGTCCTCCCTTATCCTGAGCAGATGTCGACAGGGGGAGCTGGGGGGGCAATAAAAGCGCCGACATGGCGCAGGAGATGCGTGACCACAAGAATTTAGACTAGCGCTGGGTTTGGGAGCGAGCTGATTAGTTTACGTCTCGACCAGTTAACAGCGTCACTCAAGCATTTCCTGTATAAACTTTGTCACTGAGTTGAGTTGAGCTGGGGAGGTGAATAATGACTTGTGTTTCCTGCGGTTCCTTTATAGAGTGGTGCACGCATCAACATCTCGGAAGGCAACTGCCCTGAAAGGATAGTCACCATTACTGGCCCCACCGATGCCATTTTTAAGGCCTTTGCCATGATCGCCTACAAGTTTGAAGAGGTACTTTTACACAGGTGTCCTGTTATACAGAATGAATGGGCTATGCAGAGACAAAGATTATGTTTTCCTATTGTGCATGTATTGTTTTACACATAACAGATTCACTGTGTGTATATATTGTTTTACACACAATAAAAATATCTCAAGCTACAGTTTGGCTAATTTTTTTTACTTTTTTGTATTGTGAGAGGCTTTTCTTTATCCCTTTGAGAAAATACATGGGTTTCACTGCAGCTGATGCTTTTATTAACGGCTTTTCATTTCACACAAGGAAAAAGCTAAGACAAAGAAAAGCTATGTAGAGCATTTACTCTTTTAGTTATGGGTGAATGCCAAGGATTACTTCATGGAGATGTTGATTTCTCTATTCTTAACATCAAGGGTTTAGCAGAGAAGCGAGAATGCTGTGTCATGGCAGTCCTTTGAGCATTGGAGAGGTGTAGTGGATCTAGAATGTTCTGTTTTGTATGTTCCGTCAGGACATCATCAATTCCATGAGCAACAGCCCCGCCACCAGCAAACCACCAGTTACCCTGCGCCTAGTGGTCCCTGCCAGCCAGTGTGGTTCCCTCATTGGGAAAGGGGGCTCCAAGATTAAGGAAATGAGAGAGGTAGGTTTGTGTGTGTGTGTGTGTGTGTGTGTGTGTGTGTGTGTGTGTGTGTGGTGTGTGTGTGTGTGTGTGTGTGTGTGCGTGTGTATGTGTGCTTGTGCATGCATGTGTGTGTGTGTGTATGTTCATGCGTGTATATGCAGTGTTGGAAGAAGTACTGGACTACTTAAGTAAAAGTGCAAATAACCAGCAAAATATATACACAAAAGTAGAACTACATCAACAATCCTACTTAAGTAAAAGTAATAAGTACTTGCTTTTAAGGTCTCAAAATGGACAGCAACCATCTCCTTACTAGATAGGCTGGTCAGAGAGATCATGGTTCGTTCTACCATGGGCTGCTCCATCCCATCCAAATTCTCCATTTCCATCCTCATAATTGTTGACAGCAGTGCTGAAAGTTTATGGAATAGGCTACACACAGTCACTTAGGTAACATTATGCTTACCTATTGAAGATAACGCTAGTCAAACTGGGACGCAAATTCATACAAGTGGAGCAGTATGTCTTGTAGCAACAACTGGATTACTTATTCACATGAGAAGGCCAATAGTCACACAGGATAAACACGTCAGATAAGGTCCATAAAAAGACGCTAATTGATCTAGCAGGTAGCAAGCTGTAATTAGCAAGTATGACAGCTAACAATGGAGATGCTAAGCCTTGAAAAAAGGCAATCGGGAGTGCTTCGAGTTCAAGATCACAAAACGTAGCAAAACATGTCATACATCACCCTGTAGAATGAATGGGAACCTCAATGTTGCGATCTGCGAATTGACGTCACACAAACAATCTGATTGGCATAAACGTCACGCAGCCTAGGCGACTTCAGCAAAAGAACCATAGCCCAATAAAATGTAACGGGCCACATTTTGGAATTGTAGTGGAGTAAAAGCAAAGATAATAGCCGCAAAATGTAGTGAAGTTAAAATAAAATAATTCATAATTATATCTACTCAAGTAAAGTACAGATAGGGCTACGTGAAAAATGTACTTGTATTGTGAAGTATTTGTACTTCGTTACTTTCTACTACTGTGGATGTGTGTATGGGCAAGAGAGTGGTTGTCTCTGTGTGTGTGTGTGTGTGTGTGTGTGTGTGTGTGTGTGTGTGTGAAAAGGAGAGTGCAACACTTTATTGTTCAGTTTGACAGGTGCCTCTCCCTGCTGGCTTCTGAAAAGGATACATTTTCTGTTTGAACAGAGAGCAGTACCCAGTTGACTTAAAAGATTCACACTTTGTTGTCAATAAAACAAAACACACGGCACACTGATGTGATTCTGAAAGGAGTGATGAAACCATCTCCCCAGCACTCCTCCACAGTCTCTCTTTATTAAAAGGGCTTAAAGTGGTACAGTCTGTTTGCATACAATAATTAAATCACAGTATATGTCAATTAAGTAAGGGATAATGTATTGTCTACTGGTCAATATCAAAGGCCCCTACGGGTTGACCAACGCCCTGACATAAAGCAAGCAATAACATGGCCACAGCTTAGATAATAAAGCTAAAATTAGAAAGAAGCATTTGTTACTTCCTTCCACTGATAAACAAATTGTTGGCCACACAAATAGAACTGGAAAGTCTCAGGTTTTGTGTAGCAAAGCATTTCACTGCCTTTTACTTTCATTAGAGTTCCATTGCAAGAACTGAATGGACTACTTGAGGAATAATATGAAGACATGAATCAGAGGCAAAACATTTTTTGCCACAGGCAGAAATACCTGCCCTCTGAATGTTTGGAGGACCCACTCAAAGTTTAAATAAATAAATAAATACATGAATAAATCATTCCAAACAAGTGCTGGAATATGCCTTAGCTCTCTTTAGCAGCAACATATCTATAGGTGTTTCCCATGGCTGTCTTCAGCAGCGACATAACTATAGGTGTTTCCCTTGGCTCTCTTCAGCAGTGACATACCTGTAGGTGTTTCTTTTGGCTCTCTTCAGCAGTGACATATCTATAGGTGTTTGCCTTAGATCTCTTTAACAGCAACACACCTATAGGTATTTGTCTTGGCTCTCACTTCAGCAGTATTTGCCAGGCTCCACTCACAGATAGAGATGCTACTCCAGATCCATCTTTGTCTTTGTTAGTGTCATCCTTTGTCAGAGCAATGACTAAAACAAAAAGGGTTTGGCTCCAGGATGTTTACCTCTGCTGGCTGTCCTTTCTGCATTCTGCACCTGTTTTTACATCACCATTTATTTTTACATCCCCTTTAAATAAGACTTCTTCACGTTAGACTAAAAAGGCAATTTAGATTATTATTAGTGCATTCCAATTTACTCTGTTATGTAAAATTGTCATAAAATGGACATTAAAAATGTAATTACTCCCAATGCTAGTGGTAAATTAAGATGTTGCATCTTTCGCAAAGGATTATGGGTACTTAGCAGACACTTTTGTCTACAGTGATTTACATCATACACATGTGATTGACCTTGTAAGTTTTAATACTAGTAATAGTGAGTCTACCCCCCTCCTCTCTTCAGTCCACTGGAGCCCAGGTTCAGGTGGCGGGGGACATGCTGCCCAACTCCACCGAGAGAGCAGTCACTATCTCGGGGACACCAGAAGCCATCATCCAATGTGTCAAGCAGATCTGCGTGGTCATGCTGGAGGTATTGGGCACTATGTGTGTGTGTGTGTGTCTGTCTGTCTCTGTCTGTCTGTCTGTCTGTCTCTGTGCTGGAGCACATCTATATATGTGGTCCTAATGGAAAAAATTCTCAATTGCGTTGAGATAAATAAAAGAAATAAAATGTCATAATCCTACATTAATCCCACATTGGAAAAAATGTAAGTGATATTGCAATCAAGCAAAACACTCAGAATATGTTATACCAGACAGACTTCATCACATGGTAACTACAATAAACTTCATGCATTTCAGCATCATATCTATCAGTCTATGAGAGCGCTTTGATACTTTGCACTTACATGACCTTAACCCTAACCTCAGTCCTGACTCTTAACCCTTCTCCCTGATTTTATGTAATGACACTGTATCAAAGTGCTAAATATCATCAGTACATAGTGACTGAATCCCAATGCCTTCCCTTACCCTAAGTCCTAAACTGCCAAGGATTTAAGTGGTATGAATTTGATTGGGGTTCACGGCTTAGAGCTTGACTGGACATTAAGATCCAGCCAATATGTTACCCCAATACAATGACTAGCAACATGGGCTATGCAGCAACAACTAAACAAAATAGGCCGAAGAACCATTTTATCATGCTGTAAGACTTGACATGATTACACAGACCCAGATGAAACCAGATCCACAGCTTTTCTTTGCTCTCTCTCTTTCTCTTTTGATCCCTCCATCCCTTAGTTTTTCAAGTCCCTCTCTCTGACATGGACCTATGGATTAATATTGTGTCTGCCTTCTGCCCCTCTCTCTCTCTCTGTTTCTCTAAATCCCCTCTTTTTCTCCTGTCTTCCCTCGCTCTCTCCGTCTCCGTTCCCTCCGCTGGGTTTGCTTGTGTCCGTGCCTCTCTAAGTCCCCTCCCAAAGGTGCCACCATCCCTTACCGGCCCAAGCCGGCCGCCGCCCCGGTCATCTTCACCGGTGGGCAGGTGAGGGCAGCCGACCCCCTGGCTGCCTCCTCCACAGCCAACCTCAGCCTGCTGCTCCAGCACCAGCCACTGCCTGTGAGTGTCACACACACACACCATGCCATGCACATACTGTACTGACATACACACACAAATATACAACACACACACACACACACTCAAACACACACCACACCACGCACATACTGCACTGACATACCCACGCAAATATACAACACACACACACACACACAGGCACACACACACTACACAAAAAGAAAGAGCCGCCTACAGCTCCACGTGAACACACACAAGTACACACACACACACACACACACACACACTCTCTCAAACACACATTCACAATTACATGCTCAAACTAAATAAAAATGCAGACAGTGACAACATCGTCGTTATTATGCACAAAATGCTCATGTATAATTTCTTCCCTTTCAAAGTGTATACTGACATGCTCTCTTCCCCCCTCTCTCTTTCTCTTTGTCCACTCTCTTCACCTCCCCCCTCCTCCACTCTGCCTCCCTCCATTTATCTGGTACAGCAGGCTTACACCATTCAGGGACAGTATGCCATTCCGCACCCAGATGTGAGTTTTCTCCTCTCGCCCTCTCGACACTGATGCCTTTGACCATGACCAGCCGTCTGCATGCCTCTTCTCTTCGACTTTCTCCCATATTAATATTAATCATAATATTAATAGCGCATTTCTGATGTGTGATAATTTGTCTGTCAGAACCGAATTAGATCTCTGCCCTCCAGAACTTGATGGGACATGGCTTGAGGGAGATCTGTGAGGAAAGATTGCCTATCCATGCACAACTGGGTCGAATTGATCATTAATCTTTAAACGTCTTCGATGTTTCGTCAATGATAGAGAAATGAGGTGCTAGGTGAATCAGACCACCCCAACCTAACCCCACCCCAACCCCAACCCTAGGCTCTTTGGGCCTCAATAGGCTTCATATCTCCATTCAGGCCAAGTCTTACAAAAGTTTCCTCTAGCTTTTTGACTCTCTTCTTTCTTTTCTCTGTCTGTTTGTCTCTCTTTCTCTCTTCTTTTGTCTGTCTGTTCTGTCTGTTCTGTCTGTCTGTCGCTCTTGCCCTCTCCTCCTCCACCACAACGTTCCACTCGCTCGCTTCTCCTCACTTTATCTCGCTCTCTTTTTCCTCACTTTTTTCACTTCTTACTTTTTCTTGCTCTCTCTTTTTCTGGCTTTCTTTTTCTTTCTTTCTTCCTTTCTCTCTCTCTCTCTTTTCTCACTTTTGCTATTATTTTTTTCTCACTTTTTCTTTCTTTCTCTCTCTCTCTCTCTCTCTCACTCTCTCTCTCTCTCTCTCTCTGTGTGTGTGGTGGAGTTGTGGGCGTCTCATTCAGAGCGACTCCTGTGTTTCTAATGATAACCTCTTAGTCTCACTGTCCTCCTCCTGCCCCCCTCAGCAGTTGACCAAGCTTCACCAGTTGGCTATGCAGCAAACCCCCTTTACCTCCCTCGGACAGACCACCCCCGCTTTCCCTGGTACGTACCCATGCTCCCCACTCTTTAAAAGAAAAAAAGACACGCTCCTTCTCACCGTAGCACCCGTAGAAAGTCACCACTCTCTCTCTCTCTCTTTTGTCTGGATGTCTGTCTGTTTGTCTTCGTCTCTCTCTCTTTTTTCGTCTTGTCTTTTCCTCACAACTCCCTTTTTTTCAACACAAGCCTGGTCAATGCACTTGAGGTTTTATTTTAATTTTTTTGGTTTTATTTTTTATTATTTATTTTCTTCTCTTGGTTTCTTTATGAACATGGGAAAGGTGTCTACATTGAGTCAAGAGACGTCAATTTTTCTCAGCACCCCTTGACTAAGCTCAGTGACAAGTTCACATTGTAGATTCTTTTGTTATATGAGGCGTATCCAGAAGGGGGTGCTGTATTGCCCATTCTTGAAATATTCATGTCAGGTTGTCCTCTCATGCATTTCAAATGCTTTCATAGGCTAAATACGAAAAGCGCAAGGATAAGTTGGTAAGAAACTAATGGTGTGAGAGAACAGGACTAGCTGTATATTCTTAAGGACCGTGAGTGGACATTCATCTTGATCTGTTGCTAAACCCAACAGTCTTTAAGGTGTCCCCTTTCTTGCTCTCTCTCTCTCTCTTCTGTCTTTCTCTTGGTCTCTCTTTCTTGGTCTTTTCTTTCTTTTGTCTCTTGCTATTCTGTTGACTTTCCATCTCCCTACTCCTTTCTTTCTTGCTTTCTTGCTTTCTTCTTTCTGTCTTTTCTGTCCTCTCTTTCTCTTTGACTTTCTTGGTAAACTTTCCCTCTACTTCCTCTTTCACTAAATCTATCATTCTTTCTTTCTCTCTGTTCCACTCACCCTATCCCTCCCCCTTCTTCTTATCCTGCCTTCCTCCCTTTCTTTCTCTCTCTCTCACCCCCCCCCTCTATCTCTCTATCTGTCTCCTTCTCCCACCCCTCTACCCTGCCCCCCCTTTTTTTCTTTGCAGGTGTGGATGCCAGTCCACAGGCCAGTACTCATGAGCTCACCATTCCCAATGATGTGAGTATAGCCTCCTCCATCTTCCCTCAGACCAGAGCAAGACCAGTCTACATAAACACACATCAGTACAACTCAAACCCAGCCTGCTTCTCGCACACAGGCAACTGTACAGACCTGCTATGCAGCTCAGTGTGGCCACTAGGCTTATCTCCACTTCTGTCTGTTTGCCCAGAGATAGGGAGACAATTGACAATTGACCAGATTGACAGCAACTCAGTCCCAGACATGGGCTAAATCTCAATGCTCAGATGTTCAGATCTCACGGATCCTGGCCAGATCTAGGCCAAATCATGGGCAGATCCTTCAGTATCATATGTATACACAATACAGCAACCGAGTCTTATTCAGAACTGTGAAAATACCTTAACTGCACAAATGTCCTAAATCCTTTATCTTTCCCCTTGAGGTTTGATGCTGATGACATTGCTGTAAAAAAAGGCATCATTAAAGCCTTTTGTAGCAGGAAAGTTAATAACAGCCTGACAAGGGAGGAGGACAATAAATAATGAATACAGGAGAAAATAGCAAGAAACTTGTAAGCTAAGGCACATAACGACATATTTAACCCGGTCCTCCCAAAACATGCCGTTGGGCTTCAGAATGGCTTCTTAGTTCAGTTTCTAGAGCACCAGTCGCAGTGGAACAGGAGAGCCTGTCCAGGGCTTTGGTGTGGGGCTGTGAGACAGGGAGTGCATCATACCTTTGCTGTTTCTTCCCAGCTAATAGGCTGCATAATCGGGCGCCAGGGAACCAAAATCAACGAGATCCGACAGATGTCTGGGGCACAGATCAAAATTGCTAACGCCATGGAAGGGTCATCCGAGCGCCAGATCACCATCACCGGAACCCCCGCCAACATCAGCCTTGCCCAGTATCTCATCAATGCTCGGTAGGCTCACAGTTCTCTTACACACCACAATCAGGGTCTGGGTCTCATAGATCAGTGTTTCCCAACCTTTTTAATCTTTGTACCCCTTGAGCCTCACTCATACGCGCTGATGAATCTCCAGAAGCAGAATGTAATACAACTGATTATTATTGGCCACAGAGTTGTTGTCTCCCTGGGGAAACTAGTTGTAGCACACACGTACCATTTTATTGACGGGTTTAATATGAAATGACTGAGAATATTGATTTATCATCTTGGAAATAAAATAATATTAAATAAATACACATTTACACGTACCCTCTGCAGTGTGTCACGTACCCCTAGTGGTCCACATACCCCTAGTTGGGAATCACTGTCATAGATGATGCTCCAGCATTGAGCTGTTTGTTATCTTAACTGCAGATCCATTATCACAAATAACAATTACAATTACAATTTACATCTTATATCCTGTTGACAAAGCAAATAGACATATTTACTGCCTGCAGTTTGAAATTATAAAACTCACTCTTGCTATTCTCACATCTTAAATAATATTTATATAATGTAAATAATTTATTTTTCTATATCCCTAATCCAAACCTAGAACTATAGTTATACTGAGTATGTCTGAGTAGGAGGAAGCAATGAGAAAGTTATGTCCTATTCATGTAAATTGCAAAACAATATGCAATGACTCTTTTGACTTGCAAAGCAGACAAGCTTTGGAGAGCAATAATTTAGCACCCTGTGTTTTATGAATACAATTGGACACAAATTAATAGCTGTCACTCCTCCCAACCGACATGTCTGGCAGGTTCAGGGATGTGGCGGCCATGTGGACTGACCCCTCCTCCATGACGACTTCCTGAAGCCCCTGACGTTCCTCTCTCTCCCTCGAAGCCCGCGGCGGATGACCCTCCCTCGACGATACAGCACTATTGGAAAACACCAACCACTACCTTCCCCACCCCAAGCCCCATTTGTCTTTTTTGGACCTTCTCAGCCTCCATAACGACCTGAGCAATCAACCCCAACTGAAGCTTTATTCTCAGGAAGTTTATACGGCTGTGAGTGACAAAAAAAGCATTGATTCATAAAAAAAAAAAAAAAAACATAGATTTAGTCTTTTTGTTTGTTTGTTTTGTTTGTTGGATTGATTGATTGTTGTTTGTGACATGCTAGCCATAAAACAACTACATAGTTTTCTTGTCAGAATGTTGACAGAACTCCAGAACCTCTGCCATAACCATTCCAGATTTTGATGCTGAATGCGGTCCGTGTGCTGTATTCCCAGTAACACACTCACAAGTAGCATTGAAGTTTATTGAATGGTTATAACAGGTGTTGAGCATGCAGTGGATGCATTGTGTAGGCTATTGTGTGAGCCAATGTCACCATGATTTGTTTGTTTTCATCTGTATAGTTTTAGCCCAGTGTGTGAGCATGCTGCATATTTACTCATCTCATTTGCAATTGAGCTTGTTTCATTTATTTTTTTTCTTTCTCTCTTTCTTTCTTTCTCTCTTTCTTTCTGTCTGCCCGTGAGTGCTTATTTATTCAGTCGCTATATATAGTGCGCTTGATGCGGTGATCAGCTGCATTTCTGGAGACCAATTAACTGTGCTCTGTAAATGCATGTTGCTTATTGTATGTTTTCTTTGTTTGTCTGTGTCATGGAGGGGGTGCAGTCAAAGGGGCTGTAGTCTTTGTCATGCCCCATTCCATTGTCTCATGAACAATGTAAGACTACAATTCCCATAAGAGACACAAAACCTTTTCTTCCTCGACTGGACCGATTCCCTCCTTGACTTTGAAAATGCAATAACTTGCTTCTTGCTGTGTATTTTAATTTGCACATAACATACAGAGACGCTGGCTGACGTTGGGTCATACTCAGTTGAGGATGGTGACAGTGCTCGACAATCTTCCTAATGCAAAACAAATGGGCCAGAGGGCCACAGATACCCTCAGTCCTAGTCCTACTCTTTGTCCGTATTTGCTCACTTTACGCAGTTATGAATGCCACAGCCAGAGCCATGGTTAGTGAGTTTGATGCGCAGTCTCTAGTGTGAGATGAATTGTTGTGGGAGAGAGTTGAATAAATCGTCACTTTTGTTTCAAGCCTTGTGTCAACAGCATATGTATGGTTTTCAAAAATTATACCACGTTCCTTGTAAAAGGCTTTTTTATTAGTAAGTGTTTTTGACTGATAGGCAATAGCCTGCAGAATGTTATTTTATCTCATGTCATTCTCATGTGTATTTATGGTTTATTTCACAAGGAATGGATTTGGGAAAGGATGTTGAACAAGTCAGCGTGACATATTTTCCCTCTTGATGTTTGAAGCCATCTTAGTTTTCTTTATGTTCAGCTGGATAACATGTTCTCTGGACAACATGGGTAGAGCTGAAATTGTATAAAAATGTGTTTCGGTGATCTTCTTTGTTGTCAGTTGAAATAACTGAGAATGAAGGGTTGTTCTTTTGTCCAAAAGAAGCATGGAACTAGCCTTTGAATGTAATTTTCAAGAACGATCAAAAGGCATTCTTCTTTATTTAGTGGTTGTAATGTTGACACCATAATTGCTGTGGACAATTGATATTTCAGGAAATTAACCTAAAGTTCGGAATGAATCAACACCGTTAGACAATTGGTGTGGTGAGATTATGTTTCACAAATGGCTACAAATTGGTTGCTGTACTTAAAATTGTGTTGTATGTCTTATTCTTTAGCTATGTTAACTGGAACTTGTATTCTCTGGAATGTCGTTTATATCAAAGCTATAGACTAGATTTTATTGTTTTACATGACATTGCATTGACAAATTAATTATTGCGGTTGTTATTATTATTATTGTTATTATTATGATTATGATTATAACATGCATTAATATTTCTTAGGACATCCAAAACAAGTACATGAAATGCATGATCAGATTTGTTTCTGCATTGTAGTTTATTATTACAGACCATCTCATATAATGCAGCTTTTAGAATGACATACGTTTATTCAGTCTATGTTACCAGGCAGAGAGGTACAGATGCTAGTGTTATCTGCTTCTGTTGTCTAGTAATTCATACTCACAACAATTGTTGCAGATACTGTACATCCAGTATTTCATAGTTATAGCTGTGGACACATTTTTAAGTGTCCTGTCACCGTTGATTATTATTATGTACAGCAGTTCGCAAAAAAAACAAAGAAACAAAAAAAAAAACTGACATGAACTGTTGGTGTAATACAGATGCATTTACTAGTGTATATGTTATTTTTGTGTTTCTCATGTGCTAGCGAATATTTAAAAATTTGTGCTTCTGTAAAATTTTTGCTGTTTGAAAAAAAAAGTGTAACGGAGGTTTTGGTTTTTAGTCGGGTGATTTTTGCGCTGCTTGCAGATCTACTTTAGATGAACATTATTTAACTTAGGTTTCTTTTGAAATGATTTGTGAAGAGGATCAATAAATTCTTCTTTTCTGTCACTGATGTGCTGTTTCTTTTTTCATGAGTGCTTTTCAGTGTTCAGCAAGTCACAGACACTACTGGGTGTACATGTAGATCTATCTATCTGTCTGTTTGTCTGTCTGAAAATGTTCACCCCTGCAAAATCCTATGTGCTAAGCTAATTTTCTTGAGCAGATTACTGCAATATTAGACCTGTCCACAAATTCTCATATCCATCCATTTTACCACCCTGTCTGTCTATTTCCTTGAAGGGATCTTTTATTTGATGTGGTGCAAAATTCTTTGCTCTTTTGCCCCTTGCATCTCCTTCCATTTCATGAAAAGGTCTTCTAAAGAATCCTCAATACCTGAGAAGCTCTTTCCTTGGCCTGGTGTTCCAGCCTCAGAATTTGTTGAAATTGAGTTCAGTTAACATATCTGTGCACAGCATAAGAATGTGCAAAAGCTACAAGAATCTCTCTCTCTCTCTCTCTCTTTCTTCATGCCTGCACAGAAGTTAGCCTTCACCAGAAGATTGTTTCAGACCAACACTGCAGACAATAACCCATTAAGTTCTCCCAATTTTAATATGGACATCAGCTACATGAAATGTAATAAATTTTGCAGAATTTATTTCCATAATCTCTAACAAATTGAAATGATAGAAATAAAGTCTGCATTAAATATACATGTTTATATTCGATTACAGTTGAGGTATTGGAACTTAGAGGTATATATACTAAAAGCTGCATTCAGATGTTGCACTAACTATTGCAGTAATGGAAGGTCATTTGTGAAGCACGCTTCTTGAGATCACCCATCGTGTTGTGTCTCAGTACTCAGAAGCAATCACTGTTGGGAACACGTGACATGAAACCGTAATTGCCTCATGCATGCCTCAGTACTTCAGCAGGCATGCAATTTCCCTGCTTTCAATTGAGCGAGCACCAAGTTCTTTTCACCAGTGCAGTGGACACACAACACAAAGCCTTGGTTTTCTATAGATCTTGAAAATGAAACGGCTCATAAAAAAGACATACCTTGGCTTTTTTGGCCTATGGCCAGTTCTTCTGTCAGTTTATGGTCTCTGCCTTCTCTCACCATTCATATTTATATATTCATTTCAAGTCTGCAGGACATAACTTAACTTCCCTTAAATCCACTGGCATCTGCTCAAGGATAGCCTTCTCTGCTGTCTGTCAGAGTAGTTTTACAGCAAAAGCACATCTTGGCAAGGTGTATAAAAACTCCATAGAATACAACTTCACAACAACTGTGTTTACTATACAGATTATCTAAATACCTTTCAAGTTTATTGTCATAGCCTGGGTATAGGCTAGGATTAATATTTAGGTGTGGATTAAAAATACAAATTCATAAATCAGTGTGGACAACACAATCTACAAAAACGTGGAATCCTGTAAAATTACCTTAATTATTGGAGAATGGGCAAATAGCATAACCATAAAGAAAGTCCTCAGGGAAATATTCTTTGATTTAAGGTAATATTTCCTCTGATTTATAACAAAAAAAATACATTTCGAGATTCTTCCTGGCAAGGTCGGACATGCCTGATGAGGACTTGAAGCACTATCCTTGAAAGACTCAATAAATCAGTTTTCATCAGTGAACAAATGCAAAAGACAAGAAGTGGGATTTCACAAAGCAACAGATTTAGTTTCACATTGTCAGCATATGTCCAAATTCATTTTTGTTTGTTTTTTTTGTGTTTTTATGAAAACAATTGTATTCATTCTTTTTTCTTTTTTATGATGGCACTTCCTTTCATGAAAGCGGAGAGGATAAGAATTGTGGCATATTCTGTTTCTGATTGGGCCCTCATTCACTATGCATTCTGGTCTGGCAGAACTGATGGAAATCCAGAGCCGTGCTGTTGGTGGTGGTGGCACAAAGGCAAACACCGCCTGTGGCTTAAGAAGCTGCTATAAGATCAGCAGGTGGTAGCCTAAGCATACAAGGCAATATGGTTTAATCTAATTAGGCCTGGATCTTCAAAAGAAAACTGCCTGTAAAATACTTGTTTTAATTTTTTTAGCTTTCTTTGCCCTTGTGTCAACAGTAGGACAAGGGGATCCGGGGAGAGAGATCGGATGGGATCTGGAAATGACAGTTCTTAGAACCCCCATAGAGAGAGACACGGAGAGAGAGAGAGGGACAGGCAATGGCGAACCAGATAGAAAGTAATCCAGAGCAGATCATTATAGAGGACATACGGATGATTGCATCACATGTCCATGTGTCATCACCTCCCTTGTGTCATTCTGATTGAAGTTCACCTCCTAATAGGCCATTAAGTGATCACTAAGAACATGTTGAAGGGATGTTCTATACGAGACATACATATAAATGCACACACACACACACACACACACACACACACACACACACACACACACACACACAAAGTAAAATCTCTCCTGGAAGAGACATCAATGTTAGTCACGCCAAAGGAGTTCATTGTGAAGGATAATGGCTTTTATCATTTGAATATAACAAATACATAGCATGAGGTCGCAGCATGGCTACATTTTTGGAAAGATTTCTACTCCTCTTAAGCTGACATTCAAATGACATCTGTCAGAGATAATGACCAGGCACAAATGCTCTCCTTCGCTTCGTCAGGAAAGCCTCTCCATATTTGTCTGGGGCAGTGACAGTCCTCTACAGAGTAAATCAAAACAGACCATCACCAGCTTCACATTATCTGACACAATCTCGCTCATCCAGTGTAACACGGTCATACCACATTACACAGGTGATGACTAAGGTCATTCAGACATTGATCTGAGCTTTGAGCTCTTTTAAAAAGGTCATTTGTAATTAACTGACAACAAAGATGAGAAAAAAAACAGAAGATGAATCATTGATTTTTGTCACGCTGTGTATCATGTAAGCTAATAATCACATAGTTTTTTCCTCTCAGCAAGACCAAAGTGAGGTGATATTAATTTGCGTGCCATTGACCTTTTCCACTGTTTGGCCATTGCAGTTTCGAGGGTTCTTGTGTTACGAGGTCTATCTGTTAAGCGCTGTCTCCCTGTTGATATTTCAGTTGACTCTGGCCCATAGCAGAGTCCGCTGTATTGAGTTTGAGTGGCCAAACCCCTTTTAAAGCTATGTTTTCTAAGAAACTTGCCCCCCTAAACCCGCCTAAAACAAGCACTCGCTGAAGACGCTAATAATGGGGAACATAAGTGAAATCGATTGGACAAATAAAGCAAACAGCCATTTCCTCCACGTTGAAACTGGCTTTCCAGCGGAGAGGCAGATGTGTTGATTATGAGGTTGTGGTGGCAGTATTCACACACACACACACACACGTATAGACACGTTAATTATCAATTAGGGGCTGTTTTTGTGCCGCCCAATTAGAATTCACACCTCTAATGACCAGCAAGCATGTCGCCTCATGTAGAGGGACTGCGTCATAGACTTGTATCATTAGCTAGCTAGGGCCTCAAGTTGCGAGGAGCGTTTGGCATTCATGGCTGGTACAGTGCTTTCCCAGGGCTATATCCAGGAGAGGGAGGCTGCAGAGAAGAGCTGCTCCACTCAGACATAATGGAGGCAGGCTGGGTGAAGAGGAGGTGGAGGTCTGTAGATGGAGGTGGTGGTGCAGGAAGCCCGGCATTTTCTGCAGCCATCTAAAGGCTGTGTTGCTTCCTGCTGGGTTCCATTATCAATTCACATACTTGGCTACACACTGTCTCTTTTTTTTTCTTTTCCCATTGTTCATGATAAATAGAAGGACCTAAAAATAAGTGTGAACTGTAAAGAGTGTTGGCCAGGTCTATCCTCAACAATGTATTTTCCACATCATCAATGTTTGGTCCAGCATGTGGCAGTATTTTAGTTTCCTTTCTGACAAGAAGCAGCCAGGTGATCTACTCTATACCTGGCAGACTTTTTTATGACTGTAACCTCCAGAAATAAAAAGTGTTCGGTGGCCTAATCAGATTTCCTCATGTTTCAGGCCTTAATTCACATGAGATACACACTAGTTTTACATGTTATTCCATTAATCTATCCTTTAATATAGCTTAAAATTAAAACTACAGAAAAAGTCACAGAAATAAGTTTCACAGTATATATAAATGAAATCAGAAAATGTGCGTGACAAAGAGTTAATTGAATACAAATTGGAGAGTCTTTTCCAATGTGAGCACTTTGGCTCTAATACTGGCATAGTTGCTGATTCTGCCAACTATCTCTGATCTTGGGGGCTTTGTTCTAAGTGTTCTGTGATATGCATTTATGTGGCCAAGTGGGAATAAAGAACTCTATAGAGTTTGTCTAAAGATTTTTCTCCATATGTGCTGTTTTCATTTGGCCTATGAATGTCATAGTTCACAGAGCTCATAAAGAGCACTGACTTGCTGGTAGATACTGATGACCAACAAACTGACTAAACTGTACAGTACATTGCACAGTGACCTTAGATGGCCAGACAGTGTTGAAACACATAAACTGCTGTGACTGAACTCACTGACTCCTCTAAAGCATCCATAATTGAAACCCTTGAGTCTCATTACACAAACAGGCAGGCAAGCAAATAAACACATTGCATCCTGAAGTTTTTTTATGACTCCAGTTATCTTCAGTGTACCTTCCTAACACTGCAGAGGGAGTATGGAACTTTATGGCCACACAGCTGTACCAATTCAGACTCATCCAATTGCACATAGGCACAGGGCTGCAAGAACAAAAAGGCTTGGATGTAGGCAAGGCACGCCTGTTTAATTTAGATAACAGCAATAGAAATAAGAATAGTTCTAAAACACTAAATAATCACCTTTGTATATTCACTGCAAATGTTGAATAAAATGTATTGAAGAGAAAAAAAATAGAAAAAAAATTCCCTTGAATATAGCTAAAATAAAAATATACCTGTCATTTTTTAAAAGCATTTTTTGTGCAGGTACTTTATTGTTTTCTTTTTTTTTCTTTTCTCAACATACCAATATCTTTCACTGTGAGATTTGAAAACCAAAGCTTTCCTTTGAAGGGAATTGTGTGACAGCGATATTAATTTATAGATGCTGTACGCTGTCTACACTCCTTGTCCCCGTTATGCAAAACAGTTGATTTAGCTGCAGTATATCAATATATATATCACTATTTGCCAAGTCCCCTAGGAGAGGACCCAATTTCATTATGTAGGGTGAGTATCAAAGGTTTGCATGGCGATATTTCATTCTTCCCAAACGTCCAGTATGATATAGTGAATTTACCCTATAGGCTACAAGTCTTCTGTCACGCAACGTTTGTGTACGTGTGTGAGAGAAAGAGAGAGAAAGAGAGAGAGAGAGAGAGAGAGAGAGAGAGAGAGAGTCGGGCTGACTGGACAATTTCTAGTTTCATCAGTCACTCTACATGAAGACCTTGGATGCGAGCCTCACAACTAACTGGTAGTGGTTGCTGGCGACATGCTATTCTTTCCTTCTCACAGTTGTTTCGATTAATGATTCATAATGTAATTTACTTATCATGCATTTTTTTTGCCTACTTGTGAATTGTTGGATTGTCGTTTTATTTATTTCCGTTTGCCCCGTACTTACCGACGTGAATGTGTTCGCAATCGCACAGCTTTAGCCCTTGGATACCATGGTCCAGGTAAAGATGTTTCCGTGGACAAGTAACTGCATTCTAGCCAGAGAAGAATATGAATTCTCAGCCGATGGGTTTGATATTTTAACTTTGCGACCAGAAATATTCACCGATAAGGAACTTCCGAGCTATTTTTGAGGTTGTGCTACTTTAGTGACAAGACCTTTGGATGCTTTCTTTGCAGCAGAGAATGCTCGTCCACAAAGCTATGAACAGACAGGGCATCCGCTTCCACCTCTAATGCAAGCAGGGCGCATGGTCTTTCTCTTGACAGTGCAGCCATTGGGATGAAGACAGTTGCAACAAGTGATTCTTCGTCTGAATCGCCTTAATTTTGATTTGAAAATTGTATGACAAGGTAATCATTTGATTTAAGCTGGAATGAAATTACTTTTTTCTGAACTGTCAGTAGTAGTGTGTCACTGAAAACTTTCGGACATATTCAAATGAATATGTTTCCGGTACAGTGTAAAACATATTTGGGTCATATGGGTCTACCCATTATCCCCGCTTGGATAAAAACTTGTGAAGGAAAATATAACATGAAAAAGATTAGACTGGACATTCATCAAAAGATTTGGCCTCACCTCCACCTCTAAATACATGTTTACCACACCATTAAACTATGGATTATGCCATAGTTTAGTGGGTGGTCAAAACAAAAATAGATTTATAACACCATAATAACACCTTAATATACAACACCATACTTCAAGACATTCAGTCCTTTACAAACAGTGATCCATGCAATGGAAGGTCTTGACATCCTTTACAAGTGAATCTATAATATGGAAAAAATCAGTGAAAAAATTAGAGAAAAATTATGAGAGCTTTGACCTTTTTAATGCTTACAAACATCCATAAATAGGTACTAAATGACAGGGAGAGATAAATGATATGTTGGCACAATTTGATGCCAATGGTAGCTGACATTTAACCCACTAATTAGGCTTCTGAGCCTCCAGGAAGTCGTGTCTGATTAAAGCTAATTACTTGTACAGTGTCCACACAAAGGCTGTAGCCGTAGGTATGCCTTCCCTGCGGCCTATGTTTCAATTTTATAAAATCTCCAAAAAGAAAATGTAACAATGAAACAGAAATGTTAAATGAACATGATTTATATAATCAAACATAGGGACATAGCCCCCGTTCATTGTATGCGTAGTAATGAATTCTTTAGCATGGAAGGATTCGGAGGATATATTGCTATAATACCAAAAAAGCATTTAGGATGATTCATAGCACACAGACACTACAGTCTAAAAACCCAAATGCACTCAAAAGTGCAACTGATTATGCATGCAGGGCATCTTTGCATAAAGTAATTTTATCTCAGATCAATTGTGTGTGCCATTTACAAGACACAATAAGCCATTTTGAAGACCAGTGTGAGTCATAGAAATCAATACTGGCGAAGTTGTTTTTCTGTTTGAAATATTGAATAAATATGGATGGTCTTTTCTGTGAAAGGTAGCAGGCGTCTTGAAAGTTGTGCCCAGGTCTCATTAGGGGACTATTGTTTGACTGACATTTCTTTTCTTTCATTGCCAGTCCCCATGTTTCTGAGGATGATGTAACACCCAGTTCTACCAGACTGCACTGCATACATAATAAGGGAGTCCAGATACCTCTTCATGGATCAAAACTTGGAAAAGGAAAAAATACATTTAGTTGAAAAGAAATTGTCTTGATATTCATCGAGAATTGCCTGAACACATTGAAATTTCAGACAAATCTTGTCTGGTCACCCTACAGGGACTACTTTGCCCACAATTGCTCTCGTCTTGACACTGCAAAGAACTATGCATGGTTTGCCAAGCATTTAAGGGCTGCAAGAACTCAATCTTTTGAATGAATTTAAGCAGCAGAAATGTGTAACTCATCAATCCTCATCAGATTTCAGAACAGAAGAAGTCGTTTAGATAAAAGGTGAAACGTCCTCAAGCTCCAAAAAGAAGTCCAGTAGCCTACAAGTTAGCACTTATGACGACAGTGCCCTGGATGAATGAGAATCTTCACAGACACAGAAATGTGTAATTCATTACAGTCAAGCAAGGTGTTTACTCCATTTCAGTCCAAGAACTGTTTATCCTTACTGGTGGTAAAAGAGTTGCATGCCTGTCATGCATGAGAATGCACCGGCTCACTGCTTTGGACGTCTCTGACATGGGACTGCTGCTTCGAGGGGTCATGGCACTGGCTCTGCTGTCTGCCACCATGTGCACGTGTCCCAAGCCGTGCCACTGCTCAGAGCGCGGTGGCCAGACCAGCGTCCAGTGCTCGTCCCGCGACCTGCACACCATCCCAATGGACCTCCCCGAGGACACTGTCAGTCTGCAGCTGGCGTCCAATCGAATCACGTACATTCCAAGCCAGGCCTTTGTGCGCTTGTGGCGGCTTCAGGAGCTGGACCTGTCGGGCAATGCTATTGAGGCAGTAGAAGCGGGTGCCTTCCAAGGTGTGGCGGAGAGCCTGCGAGCGCTCGACCTGTCTGACAACAGGCTGCGCGGGGTGCCCAAGGAGGCCTTCGGCCGCCTCCGCGCCAAAATCAGCCTGTCGGGCAACCCCTGGCACTGCGAGTGCACGCTGCAGGAGGTGCTCCGTGAGGTCCGTCTGGACGAACACACCGTCAACGAGGTGAGCTGCCACACAGCCGTGCGCGAGGAGTTTGCCGGTCGGCCCATCATTCAGGTGCTCGACTCGGGCGTCAACTTCTGCAGCTTCCAGCGCAAGACCACCGACGTGGCCATGTTCGTCACCATGTTCGGCTGGTTCGCCATGGTCATTGCGTATGTGGTCTACTATGTACGACAGAACCGTGAGGATGCCCGGCGACATCTGGAGTACCTCAAGGCTCTGCCCAACAGTTCACAGAGCAGCTCCAAGGACTCTGACACAGCCAGCACTGTGCTCTAGTGTGTGTGTGTGTGCGTGTGTATGTAACAGAGAGAGAGAGAGAGAGAGACAGAGAAGCACACTATTTGAGTCTCAGATATCAAGGCTCTGCATATCTGAGAGACACTGTATAGTTAGGAAGTCAAAGTGTACGTATGCGTTTTTGTCTATCTGCATAAATGTTGTAAATGTTATTAGTAAATTTTAGATTCGTACAATCATGTTCTCAAATGTAATCAAAAAATACGGGAAAATTACCATTATTATTTATTTACACATCTACTGCATCTGAATCACATGATGATTTTCAGACAACCGGAAGAGAAAAGTTTAGCTCTGTTTCAGGGGAAAATCTCACACAAGTAATTTCATATGTTGACGTACTTTTTTCTCTGTCTGATATGATCAGTCTAAATGGCTATACATTCTCAGGATTATGTGAAGTAGGGTATTTCCCCTCCCTTATCTGCCTGCAGCTCATCAAAAAAAATAATGATACAATCCCAGCAAGGCGACTTTTTGATGGTCTAACATCACTGCGGAAAAGATTAAGCATAAATCATATTTTGATGTCTAAATTAATGTCTAAATTCCCAAGTGCCTCCTTCCTGCTGATTCTTTTGCCAATCAAATAACTGAAAGGGCTGAAAGAGACTTGACTCTTGTTGCGTCATGGACATCATCATCAGTGGCATTTGCTGCTTGTTTCCACAGGCACCAAGACATTAAGTGACTGCTCTCAACCAAGCACTCCCGAGGCTTTGTCCTGAGCATATTGATTCCACCCTTGCATTGATCTCACACCAAGAGCTTAAAGTAAAACTATGTTGTTGTGGTTGTTCTGGTCATTGAAACAATGTAAATTACAAAGTGCCGTTGAAAGGCCCCCAGTTCAAATGAAGAACCATGAGATTGTGAACTAGGGATCTGTGACCCCTAATAAAAGTTTAAAGTGAATGTGCTGACAAGGCTACGCATCTGAAATCAACCATGAATTTCTACATTTGGTTGCATTCAGTTCAGTGGAAAAATATAACAATCCGAAACCATGTTCTGTATGGAACCTAGATTTCCTCTCTTTCCTTTCCTTCTTTGGTCACTAGTGGATAGGTCTGATTTGTCTGATCCATTAGAAATAATTTGGCATAAGTGAGGGTGTGAGAAGACAGTTATCAGACAAAGCAGGGGGCACTATAGAGATGGACTCAGAAGGGATTTGGAATGCATAGACATGTGAGCCAAGAGGTCCACACCTAATGGATGCACTCGTCCATTTACCTAGTCAGACAGTCAATTATGTAGTGTTAATTTCCCATAGTTATGGTGTGAGGTCTGTGTCAAGCTGTCAAGGTTTCAATTTTTCTTTCTTTTTTTTCATTTGACAAGAGCCATTGAATGTTCTCCAGAGTTCCCTAATCTGTATTCAAATTCTGTGTCTTAGATGTGGTCATTGCCAACCTGAATATTTGATTAAAGTGTATTTAAATGGATATGAACTTCACTGTATCTCTTTATCTTGCCTCAGAGGTTATATCAGGGAGAGTTAGCATACTTTATGCCATGTGAATTCATAGGTCTATGATGTCTTTGGCCTGAGTCTTGAAATGTTATGCAGGAACCCTGGAGCATCACTTAGACAGTGCTCAAAGAGACCGAGCAAGGATTCAGTGCAAATGGACAACACACAACACACACGACATGCACAAGCTTTCTTAGTGGAGATAATTAGATGATGAAATGGTGTAATTACTTGTTACTGCTTTTGGGGAAGTAACTGATTACTCATCATTACTTATTAGTTGGATCCACATAACAATACTCACATAACACATAAGTCATTGCATAAGTCAAGACATTTCATTGCATATTTTTGAAGAATACCTCTTTTTTCCCTTCTTTTGTCTCTTCAGTGAGAGAGAGCAGGCATGGAGAAAGAGCAGTGTTTGCTCCTCCTGCACAGTATTTCAAATTGTGTGTATTGTTTAGCGTGTTTAATTGTTTGTGTGTATTAGTTAGCACTGCTATTGAGGCAAAGTATTATGCAATAGTATGCACTCTTTGTTAGTTTCTTTTATTGTGTTGTAGCTTCAATGTTACCCTCTTTTGTAAGTCGCTTTGGATAAAAGCGTTTGCTAAATGCTTAAAAAAAAAAAAAAAAAAAATCCAATAACTAAGACCGTTTTGTAACGGAACACGCAGCTTTCTCTCAGCGTAGAAAACGTGTCTTTTTGCATGGGGGTCTGACAGAAACAGTTTCTCAGTTATAAACACCCCAGTTTGTTTCCATAAGCAGCTCAGGCTACGGTTCTCATGGTGCACTGTAGCTAAGAAAGGAATTATGGGCATATTTGAGAAGTGATTTGTGTGTTTGTTTGCTTATTCTGCATAATCAGCTTTAATGCAACACAGGTGTTCAGTGATCTCTCTACAGCATGTCCTGTGTTCTTCAGATAGCACAGCCTTAACACTGACTGCTCTAGCTTCTCGACAGGGAATCTTCACAACGTGAGGGGTTATATGAAAGTAGCCAATTAGTCACCTACAACTTTAGATAAAAATAGCCCAATAGCTCTCTTACCATTCAATTACTTGCACATCATACAGTAGGCACCCCTGTGGTGAAGTCAGAATGTCTATAACACTGATTTGAAACACACACACACACACACACACAGAGAGAGAGAGAGAGAGTACTCTCTTTCTTGATCATTTGTCCCAGAAATGTCTCTGCTTTGCTGCAATAAAAAAGTACCATATTTTCGCAATATCTGAAGATGCTTCAGCTCAAGGTAGCCAGACGTATATATTTTGCCCCTCCTCTGAAACCCTAAGAAGACTGCGAGGTGTCCCAGATGCCATCCAATCACCTCACCTCTCTGCCCCCGGGCCACAACATCCCTCCCTCCCATCCCTCCCAGATGTAATCACTTCTAACACACACACTAACCCATTCCCAGGTGGGTTATCTTGACACTGCATGTAGACTACGTCTGACCCACTTCTTTTCTTGTGTTACTCTCTCTCTTTCTCTCTCTCTCTTTTCTTGTCTTCTACCACCATCTCTCTCTCCCTCTCTATTTTCTTTCTTGTCTCTTACCCTTTCGCTGCCTCTCTCTCCTTTCTTCTTGTCTTCCTCTCTTTTATTTCTTTTCATTCTTTTCAGTCAGGCTTTTGGCCTCTAAGCCATCTGCTTGTCATTGCACAGATTTTCTCTTTCTCTCTCTCTCTCTCTCTCTTTCTTTCTCTCTCTCTCTCAGTCTGTCTCTCTCTCTCACTCACTCTCGCTGTATTAGACATCAACATGACCAGATTCCACAAGGCTGTGGAGTGTTTGTCCTTGTTCGGGCGCAGCGGAGCAGCAGTGAAACACATGTCTTGGATCACCCTACACAACCCCACACCAGCAGCACCGACAGCTGTCTGAATGAAACAGCGGCTAACGAGTCATGAACGAGGACACCAGTATACACACAGGAAATAAGCATTGAGTGGACTCCAAAATAACTTTTCAGTCTCCACACTTTTGAAGGTTTGCTTGTGGAGAGGAGAGATGGATTCTAGTCATCA
Source organism: Tenualosa ilisha (assembly GCA_015244755.2). Classification (NCBI taxonomy): domain Eukaryota; kingdom Metazoa; phylum Chordata; class Actinopteri; order Clupeiformes; family Clupeidae; genus Tenualosa; species Tenualosa ilisha. Next base: position 6,994,779 of record PYXC01000495.1, on the reverse strand, counting down.
GCCCCTAAAACTTCCCCAAATCTTTTAAAATGGTGAATGGTGTCTGGTGAAGTTTGAACAAAATAGAGATGAATAACATGCTTATTTTACTGCCACGCAAGCAGTATATTGTAAATGAAACAAAAGCACTGACGATAAGTTATTGCTCTTGTCTCAGACTCAACAAAAACCCATCTGAAATTAATCGTGGGTTTAAAACAGTATGAACCTGCTGATCTTTCCTGGCCTCGTGCAGAGGGTTCCTGTCATAAAATATGTCATCCACAGCTGAAAGACCAGAATCACTGGCTAAACTGCTGCAAGGCGACTCAAAGTGTCTTTCAGGTTATGTTGCATAAACTTCAGTGACAGAACTTCAGCGTCAGCAAGACAACTGAAAGCCTAACACATTTCTTGGACTTATCTTTGACTATCTTTGAAGGTGGCAGAAATTTCAATTCACAGGAGTGAAACACAAAATTGGTTGCCCGCAAGAGACTTGTATTGTAAACATGTTAAATTGTCGATAGTACAATATAGTTAGTATAGTATAATAATGGGGAACAAGATAACAGGTAGTGATGCATTGACGTCATTCTATTAGAGAATGTTTGCAACTAATTTGAGAATAATTATTTTTCATCCACACATTGCAGTCTAGAATACATTATCTGACTCACAACAAATTGTTTGAGCAGAATAAATATAGCAGACTAATGATCATTGTGCACTGACAAATAACCAGCAAAAACAAATATGGCGCTGCTAATAAGTCACCGTTCCTCAACTGAAAAACAAGTTTTATGCACATGGGGCTTGTCATTACCATGCCATAAATTATGATGTTTTTCTGCGTTTGGAGAACACATCAACCTTTCCCCCATATATATATATATATATATATATATATATATATATATAAATTTTTAAAATGTTATACGGAAATGCAAGGAGTCTGTAAGCTATGTACTTTAAATCCCCCAAAGTACTCAAACAGTAACTTATGGTGTTTACATAATGTGTCATTGTTATTTCTACCAATTTTAGAGTAATTTTAAAGAATCTCCACAGTCTCTCTGCCTCTCGCAGTGATCAGAATTTGTTTTGATTTTCCCCCTAAAATCTAAATTGTGCATGGACAGAGCTGACAGGTAGAGTGGAAGCTTGGCTTTTCCAGCCAAGAGGAGAGTGCAAGAATGTGTCTCGCCAGCATGGGAGGTTAAAAGCTTTCAGTCAAATTTATAGGACATATTACCCTCTCTTCCCCAATCAGCGTCTGGGGGCAATGAGCCAGATTAATTGGTATCTCAGAGGGACCGGGCCAGGCCTCTGAAGCTAATATGGCTGCCAAATTTTAGGGAAAAAAACATTTGCACAATTTGTAGGGGCATTAATTTCCCTGGGGAACTCAGATGCTATCATTCTTGGAGAGAATGTTAACCTTTTAAGACTGAATGAAACTTGACGTGACATGATGGGGTGACTAATGCATTTCAAAACTGACAAAAAAATTCAAAAACTTTAAGTACGATTTCTGTGAGAGTTTTTACTTACCAGGATGAAAGCATCTTTCATTGTATCACTCTAATAGATTACTATTCATTCATTCATTTGTTCATTCATTCATTCATTCATTCATACATGCCATAATTTACTATTATGCTATAATTTACTAATTTATGTCATCATGTGTTTCACATACTCATTTATAACCACTGCAAGAAGAATATTGGTGTTGCAATGTCCTATATTGTGACACTCAAATGTGCTTACAGAGGAGCTATATGGGCCAACATGGACCCCGTTCATTGTCAGTATTGTCTCCTGTCAGCCCTTTAAAAGTCCATTATGTATTTTACAAACCAATATTTTATCTTCATTCTTTACCAAGCTTGTGTCAATGTTGTTCAAGGTCTTCTGCAATGACCTCAGCTGTGTAAGTCTGAGTACAGGGTGGCATGGATTGGCTCAGTTTATTTTCTCATTAGCATGCTTCCTACATGGGTGACACAAATTGGACGCAATAGACTGGAGATCACAGTGGGTTCTAATGGCACAGCAGGCTCTTCCGCTCGCCAAATGGCTTGACATGATATTCACACAATGACTCAGCGCAATGGCAAACTGTATACATCACCCACCAATTAACTTAAAGTTATCGATTAACCCCACAGAGAGATACTGGACACATCAGAAGTTGTCCTGTCTGTGAGACTAGACTAGAAGCTGGGCGAAATGAATGGGCCTGTCAATGGCCTTCTCGGGGGGCTCTCAATCTGTGAGGCAGAAGTGTGGGGGTGGACATGGAAGTTCATTTGCAAGTTCTGCTAAGGTTGAACATGGTAGCCTCATCATTTCTCCATTCACCACTCATGGCAAATTGCAGGCCTGCCACCCTTTTTAAATGACTTGACACGTGCCTGCTTTGCCACTTTCAAATGCCAACACTTCCTCTCCGCATAATGACCTGTTTGGTCGTCTCTCAGCTGTCCTCAGGCATTTCATGTCAGCAGAATCTGTGAAGGTCTTTTTTAGGGTAAAAATTTATCAAAAAAACAAGGTTAAACTAAAAATATCAAGGGATAAGCTCATGAAATTATGTTATGAAAAAAAGAAAAAATAATAATATACTGTAAAAAAATAAAAGTTAGTCTTCATCATTTTGAAATGATGCTTCTTCATTCATAGTGTTCCAGAGAGTAGTGTGGTGTGGGGTTTTGCTTTATTGATGAATCTGTGAGGGTTGTAGGCTTTTTTCCTGTCAAAGTCTTTCATCAGATTCCTTTTCTCCAGTAAAAAAGCAAATATTGTAGTTACCTGGAAGTATGTGTTCTCACAGTGGGAAGAAAATATCAGCAAGAACCAAATGTTTCTTCTAAGGTTGAGAATGTAAGAAAGGAGGAAGTAGAAATGAAAGATGTTTCCCAGATGAACAGGTTCCCATAGAGACATTGAAGCTACATGTCCAAAGACACTCTCTCATCTCATCTCAACATCTTGATATTTAAATGTCGATTAGTTGGCTTTATATTACATGAATTATATAAGAAGACTATTTCAGGCTAGCTCAAATAGAGCACATCTATTACAATCAGTATGCACTCCAACGTGTAATCCTGGGTGTTTTCAATGCCTTGCTTGACCAGGTAAGCCACAGGCACATGGGTCTTTGAAGGAGAACCTTTCCAAGAGTCTAAGTGAAATGGAAGTTAAATGTGTTATGAGATGTTCTGATTTTTGTTTTGAGTTGTTTTGAATGCTGCCAGGATTACGGTTAGGACAGTACTCTTCAGCTGACTTGCACTGATTTAACAAAGCACCAAAGGTTTTTGACATTTCATTTGATGGATTTCTTTCTCTTGATGTGCGTGAGTCATGGGAATGAACATTCCAGAAGTCATTCATAAAGAGACTTATTAATGGCCAGTCACACAGCGGGATCCATGAAATTCAGTGGCCTTTCTCAGTCACATTCTACTGAATCAAATTAATATCAAAAAGGGCATTGCTTTTGTGTTTGTGTCTATTATAAACTCAAAGCAGCTTCAGCCTTTGAGTCGTTTATTTACTGGGGGGATGACCAGCAGCGACATTATTATCTTAACACCATGAGACTAGCGCTAGCCGTGGAGTAACCATGGCAAACAGCATTAGGGTAAGACACCATAATGTTTAGTATCACTGGGCTCACTTCTGGGATGTGTTGGAAGAGCTTCCTAGGAAGATATTTAGTTCAAGCATCTTTTATTTTGTGTTGTATCAGCTGGATAGATATTCATAGTCCTTCTGTCCATGATATAGAGCCAATAGTCTGTCTGTCTGTCCTTCGCAGTGCTTTGTTGGAACATCAAGGTTGTTTTTGAGGCATGCATAAACCCATTCACCCTTACTGTCCCCTGATGTCCATCACACACACACACACATAAATACACACACACAGTTTATAACTCTTCCATCTGTTACCCAGTAAGACAGAAATCATTTAGTCATTTGGGACAAAGATCAGACAGACAAATTAGAACACAGCAAATTCCCGAAACAGAGCTGAAACCAGTCACAGTGTTCTACTACATCACATCTGCCCATTTGCACAACCACCCAACCAACCATGACTATTGGACATCATCAGATCAAGCGCTAGAGAGAACAGCATAGGGAAAACTGAAACAGTGAATAGCAAGAAGGTGACTGAAGAAAGGACCTAATCGATCCTTCATCTTCAGAGTCGTAACACCTTGTCCGCAGCATGATGAAAATTTGTCAACTTCACAGGTGTTGACTGTTGTGTTCTATATCATTGGTTCTCAGACTGGGGTCCGGGGATCCCCAGGGGTCCACAGCGCATTGCCAGTGGGTCCGTGAAAAAGTTTGCCGCAAAAGCATCTAGCATCTAACAGAATAAATGGATATAAGCCTGTATGGTTAAATTTGTGTTGTGATTATGGAGGGTCCTTGGAATTTTTTATGCTCCATGAGGGGTCCCCGGTCCAATATAGTTTGAGAACCCCTGCTTTATATAATATTTAATACACACACACAAACACACACACACACACACACACACACACACACACACACACACACACACACATACACACACACACACACACACACACACACACACACACACACATACACACACACACACACACACACATACACACACACACACACAAAAGAATACAAAATAAAGATAATTACTGTCAGAGTTGTTGTCACAAAGAAAAATAGGCTTTGTAATTTAAATGCAAAATACCAATAACATATCCAAATACATTTGTGAAATGCTTACATGTAGAATTCTTCAGTTGCTCTGCCTCTATCTTTATCAAGATGTAATGTATCCACATATGGAACACTAACTCTTATCTGAAAAACCTCTGCTCCTGTCTCTGCCAATGACATTAACTTAAAACAACACTATGCTTTGCACCTTAAAGTATTAATGGACAATTCATTTTGGCCCCATCTCCAAATTAATTTGGATAGCATATAGTCAGATTTTGTATGTCTTTTAGGTAGCTAGTCCACTAGTCCACCAAAAAATACAGTGTTGCTTTAAGATTTCAGAATACCCTTTCCCATGTCAATATGTTTCTATTATTAGTGCTTATTGCTCCCAAGAGGGATTTAGGTGAAACAAGTCAGATTTCATTTTGAAATTTGCTTCCAGGTTGTTCCCAGAGTCCAGGGTAAAGGGTTCATTGCTGATGAAAATTAAAGCCTGCTAAAATGTTTTGACAATGGTGTTGAGTAAAAACTTTAAATGTTAAAATGTATTAGAAATTATAACATAACGTAAAAAAATCTAAAAGGGTAACAAAGATGATGATGCCTCTTAGTCTGTGTCCAAGCTGACCAGCTTACAAGATGTCTACCAACACAGTACCATAGGAGCACTATCTCCTGATGTCATAGCAACAAGCCTTTTGAAAGGGGTGATAGGTGGCGTTTGCCTTTCGCTTCAGACATGAGTCGCTTAATGAGCGCCTGCTCGCACTTCTATTTGTCAGCTGTTTGCTGATGACAACAGCTATTCTTGTATTTTTGTATGATTATTACCTCCTGGTCTGTGTCCAAATGCACCATTTCACTGCCAATCATGCTCCAGTAGAATCCAGAGCCAGCATTGTAAGTGAAACGTTTTACTCCTAGGAGACAGACATACTAGCCACCTAGTACCTCTGCTCAATTTTGCATTTCACCATACAGCGCTAGTCAGGGAATTCAGTTTGCCTCTAAAATTTTTTTTTATCTCCAATCAGCGAATAGAAATTGAGAACTGAACCGTTAGTCCCCCCCCCAACCCTAACCCTAACTCCCCCTCCACTGTGACCACACAGAAGCCTAAAGATATGCCTACTGAGAATTTCCAAATCAAACCGTCACTTTCAGATAGGCCTAATTGGTTTTGCTGGATGCATCAGGATAGATCCATTGTTGTGTTTCCCTGATACACATTACCTACTGTGTGCTTATAATGAGATTCCCTCTCAAACTGAGCTAAGGCATCTGCCTACCAAAAGCACATGTGACCATTAGCTTCTCCAAAGGCACTGAAACTGACCGTGTAGAGGGTGAGTCAGCACAGTCTGATACATCCTTGTGCTTAAATCCTGTCTCTAAAGCTGCACAGACAAGGCGTGCTCTTAGCCAACTCTATGAACTCAGTTCTGTTGACAGAGTTGAGTGCAGTTCTTGATTAGACAATGAGAACCAAAAGCCATAATTTTATAAGGACCGCATTGTAAATAAATTGAATAAATTATTTCATTTTATGACATATTTCGAACGTTTCCACGCTCATACCAGTTTGATTTTTTTTCTGACACCATGAAAAGCAATTGATTAGCACAGGCTACTCAGGAAAAGTCTCTGTATTTTGTTGCCCCGTTGTCAGGCCCTTCAGTTCAGTTATTTTCACATGCTCTCATGCTGTCTGTTACCCCTCCACAGGAGGTCACAGTTTTAGTTACGGATGTGGACAAAAATGGAAAAATTTATATTTTTATTTATATTTGTGTGTGTGTCTGCGTGTGTGTGTGTGTGCGTGTGTGCGTGCCTGTGTGTGTGTGTGTGTGTGTGTGCATGTGTGCGCATGTATGCATGTATGGTTATTCTATTCAGTTAGCAGGGCTTGTGAGGTTAATTTGTTGAGTGGTAGTACATTGACAATAAGATAAACACATATTTTGTGCTGATGTGGCTAGTGATGTATTCCATCTCCTGAAACATTTAGGCTCCCATCAATGCATCATACAAGCACTTCAGAGTAATAACTGAATGGAAAAGTTCAGTGCTAGATATCCTTGAGAGAACTTTTCACTCCACAGGCTTGAAAGCTGAAAGACATCACTAAATAAAAAAATAAAATGTAACACATAAAACATTTACTTTCCCATCTATAAAGCAATCTGTTTTGATGATGTCATGTGTTACCATGGAGAAGATGCTGGTGGCTCAGTTGAGTGTTGACAGCATCTCACTGACATGTTGTGAAAAACAATGTACTTCTCTGTAATGTAAGATGAAATTTTTAAGGAAAGTGTTCATCAGTCCTGTCGTGCAGCAGCCTATCCAATGTTCAGACAGTGGGCCCCATTCCTGGGTGAACCCAAATGACCCTGCTCGTGCAATTTTCACTGTGTTCTGCTTGTCGGTCTGGAGTCAAGCATATTGCAGTACATTACTGAATCACCAGAATCCCAGGAACCAATCACAACTGCTAATCCAGCATAGGGGTGGACTTTTTCTGATGACAGACAGAGATAAACCATATGGATGTGTATTTTCTTTCAAACTAGTAAGGTACCAAATTCTCTTGTTCCTCTTCCAACTGACAGCACTTTGTGAGCATGAATGACAGGGCTATGGGTTGGAAGCCCTCAAAACAATTGTGTTCATTTCAAATGAGATTTGAGAAGCGGTCTGCATTTATCCAGGGAAGCTGCATTCCTTTTCAGTTTCCAGATTAATTTTGAACACAACATGGAGTATTCATGCAGAAGAGGATGCTATTCATGTTAATACATATACAATCAGTCATTACAATCTTGATCTTTAAAAAGAGAATCCCCACAAAAAAAGTTTTATTTTTACAGTTTTTTTTACTTTTTTAATTGATTTAAAAAAGTACACTTGTTTTTTTTGCTTTGCATTTGAATGCTGAGCTTTGTAATGCTCCACTTGAGGTCAAATTGTAGGCAATTAAATAAATTGGGTCACCTTGTGACCTACCGATGCAATTTGTTCGCATTGGTAAATATTGTTTTGTTATTATTTATGCTCTTATATGTTTCAGGGGGTGCTAATTCTGGCAATCCTACAGTCTGTTTCCATGGTGTTCTTTGGTGCAGTAGCTGCACTTTACCGGGATGTGTGCATTGCTGTGCTCTGTGTTTTCACCAGGTGGCTAATCAGAACTAATCACAGCCATTATTCCACCATCTGCTTGACTTCCCTGGATGTTTTGGTTCACTTCAACAATAGGGGGAAACAAATTACTTTGACAAAGTTTAAAGTGGCTATACGTAAGGTGTTAACTGAGACAAAGAACAATTTCACCCATATCACCTGCCTGAGAAAAACAAAAACAAGCTGCTTTTTAAAGAAAGATCATCTCTCCCTCTTAAAACAGCAGCCATCTGTGTGGTCAGGCTGAGGACTGAAGCAAAAGAGTGAAGAGCTATTAAAAGGGGAAAAAACTAACAGACAACTTGAGGTTTTGATTTTGTGGAAGAACATGGCAGAAAGGGACAAATGCATGACTGAAATTATCTGTTGTAATGACAAGTATTCACAGCCCAACTGCTTGGAAATGATGTAATTACTTACAAAGAACCACTTCTGACACCTTTATTGATAGACTCTTTGTTTATCAGCCAAATCCACTCTGGAAGGCGGCTGTCACACAGTCTATTTGTGATATGCAGTCTCCCAAATCAACAAAATAACCATGGCCATACCCTAAAATGATATTTAGCAATTCTTGTAATCAAACTGACAGGATTCAGATGCATCCACTGAAAGAGAGAGAGTGAGTGAGAGAGTGAGCAAAAGAATTTCATTTAAATTACCATTACAAGAATCTAGACACAAATTGCCAGAACACAGACCAGTGCCAGAGCCTATCGTAGAAGCACAGCTGTAGCTGTGAACAGACTCACCAATTGATTGAGTGTTTGGAGACAGAAATAGATGTTTGGCTGTAGCTGTCTCTCATCTTCTGAACATCACAAGACATCACATGTCTTATCTTTGTCCATTTGTCAGGAGCTTTCAGACATACCTTTTCTAACCCCTCTCTGTTAGCCAACAGCAACCTCTTTGTGAGCCTCTCATCTGAGAGGTGCATTACTTTCTTTTGGTGTTTTTTTTTAGTGTTATTATTGTTTGTTCACAAAAAGACTGTGTGTGGGTGTATGTGTGTGTGACAGTAGGTAGCCCACTGGTGAACCCCCCCCCCCCCCCCCCCGCTATACACAGGATTCTCAATACTGTTCTTCTTGCGGAAATGGAAAACCACTGCAGAAAACAGAACACCGCAGCCTATTTTATTAGCTTTATGCTGAGAGGACACTGTAAGGTTTCTCAAACCTTTTCATCAATTCATCACAAATTGTGCTGAAGATTGACTGCTGAAGACTGATTTTTCACTTTGGCCTTGCAGAGGTGTAACAGGATTGCCAGTGCTCTACCTATGCCATAGAGGGAGGAGGCTTCTAAGCCTCTGCTTCTGAGAATTTTCTCTCTCTCTCTCCCTCTCTCTCTCTGTTTGTCTCTCTCTCTTTCTCTCTCTGTCTTTCTCTCCCACTCTTCCTCCATTTCACTCCCTGTTTGCATGCATGTGTGTGGGCTTCAGGCTTTCTCTTAGTCATGGAAAGGACAGGGATGGATGGATGGATGAATGGATGGATGGATAGATGACAGGCACCTGTAGTATATTAGCCACTGTATTTTATTGTGTGAGGTGCATGTCATGCATGATTCACTCATTTGTCCTCTATTGTTTGCTCTCTCCTTGTGTTGTCTTTGCAGTATCATTCTGTCAAAGAATCAAGCTTGGCATGCTTTGCTTGGATTAAATTACTCTAGTGATATTTGTGACCACATTTGCCAGCAGCTTTGCATATGAAAGCTGGCAAGCTAAAGTTATCATACCAATAAATTACCTTCCATGTAGGCAATATGATATATTGTCAGACTCTTTTTACATTTTTACCGTACCTAACCCAACATGCAACCCAGCTCCTGGTACAGACCTTGGTTATCTCTCGTCTTGACTACTGCAATGCCCTCCTATCAGGTCTTTCAGCCTGTGCTGTGAGACCACTACAGATGATCCAGAATGCAGCTGCATGTCTGGTCTTTAACCAGCCAAAAAGGGCACATGTCACACCTCTGTTCATTGAACTCCACTGGCTACCCTTGGCTGCTCGCATCAAATTCAAGGCACTAATGGTGGCCTACAGGGTGATTGATGGCTCTGCTCCCATCTACCTGAATAGCCCTGTGTCACCCGCCGACCACTTCGTTCCTCTAAGGAACATTATCTAACACAGCCAACACCGGTCAATCCAGACTCTTCTCATGTTTGGTTCCACGCTGGTGGAATGACCTTCCAAATGCTACCAGATCAACTGATAGCCTCTCCACCTTCAGGAAACTCTTGAAGACCCAGCTCTTCCAAGAATATCTCCTGGCTTAAATTTTGAGAATGCACTTAACATCTTATACTTAATTTCTCTTTTATACTGCACTTTTTATTACACTAATTGCACTTTCAACTTAAAATAGTGCAGTTTTTATGTTAGCAATAAGCACTCTTTGTTAGTTTCTTTCATTGTGTTGTAGCTTGAATGTTATCCTCTTTTGTAAGTCTCTTTGGATAAAAGCGTCTGCTAAATGCATACATGTAATGTAAATGTAAAAACTGGCTAAACCTCAATCACACATTCGAGTTTGACGGTTGCACGTCGCCATCTTCTGGTTAATGGCTTTCATTTCGAGTGCACTTGTATTTCTGCACCTCCAGTTTCGCTCGATAGAATACGCTAAAATAATATATGATTTAGAATTAGGCCTAGATATTTTTTTGAGTGGGCTGAGCAAAAACTATTTTCAGCTTTTACAATTTGTCCAAGATATAGACTACTTTGGACAGTCAAAATATCACTAGGTCCTGTATGATCGGCTAAAATTATATTAGTGAAAATGCCTTCTGTTAAGTGAGATTTCGTTTTTTCTCCATATAGCTGCTCATGAACTCGCATGATTTGACACGACGATGCTTAGGCTTCTAGTGATTAAATATCTCTGCAGATTGCATTTAATTGATGCAACCATCCCCACTAGCCAGCAGGTGGCAGGGTCGCACCAGATGATGTAACTTGCACCCCTCCTTCCCCATCAAGTGAAAGCAACCAGGCACAACAGTGACGCTGCTGCCGCTGATTACCATGCGTGATTCACGTCGACTCGGCCACGCTGGAGCATCATGATGCTGGATCTCCCGAAGAACTAAACGACGAAACCCATTCCCAGTTCTCCGTCTCATTCCGTGCAGTTATGTCTCAGTGGCACAGCCCTATTGCGCGATGCCAGAGCTTTCAGCTTACCTGCTCCTTTCGGTTTTGTTGATATCCTTCGAGGATGGGTACGTGAACAGGGCGGAGGGTGGTTTGGTCCCCCCTGGCCCTACCCCGCCGTTGGAGGACAATGCCAGCCCCGCTGTTACAGATGGATCCGTCAGTAGACAGACGCTCCAGCCTCAAGAACATCAAGTTCATACGTCGCCCCTTGTCCCATCAGGTTAGAGCGCAAAACCATGTATTTTCAGTTTGTTTCACAACTTGTTTTCGTTTCTCCCTAATGTGACAAATTTCAATTGCAGAGTCACTATCGCTTTTGAATCGTGTTCGCTAGCCTAATGGAAAACCTCCTAACGTAGCTCTCCCATAGCCCACAACAATAACAATAGGCTTTTAACCACTGAGGATGACAGGAATCATCCCTACCTAGCGACATTGTTCCATTGTCTTATCTAACTACAGTACATTTATTAACGCGTTGTTGTGTGAGGTTAGAAATACACCAATATTATTATAGTCCTATTTATTGTAATATCGAGGGTTTTTATAAACATAGCTAACAATCAGTTTATAAATAATGAATATAAGGTAGCAGCATGCTCTTGCCACGTCTAGGCCTCTACCAGTAACATGGTCTCCGTTTATCTCTTTAAAGAGATAGCCTAATTAGTCTGTTATGAAATGGATTTGAGTTTTATTATCAGGGATTATTGCATTCATCACTGTCAGTGGCTTATTGTCTGTAATCCTGTCATATCCACATACGAGCTCATTGGTCATATTTTTTGGCACAATGTCTTAAACGGCCTATTAAATCAGTGCATAGGCAATTAGCTTTTTTTTTATTGCAATTATTTTTGACATTATTGTTTAGATTAATTTGGGTGTTTGTCAGTGGCGTGATAAGATAGGCTGTTCATAATACAATTATGTTGCCTTTAGATGTTAGGGGGTTTCTAGAGAAAGGATGTTAGTGGTAGGCCAAGGCTTTGAAAAAATCACTTGAAAGGTACACACACTGCATTTGTGTGCTGCTGGCACCCCTACACAAAATTTCTGGCATCTGGCTGTCTGTGGCACTTTGATCTATTTTTAAACCCCCTGCCAGTGCTGAGGATTGCTGGTTTCATTACTATTTCATGTTCAGAGAAAGGTTATCGCAGGATTCTCATGGGCACCTGACAAACATGGCTGTCTCTGTTGGCAACCCTGCTGGGCTGTGTTGTTTGTGTTGGAAACTGCTATCTACTGCACACAGTCCCATTGTAGGCTACTGATTCAAACAAGCATGTAGAGATGACTGACAAACAAACAAACAAAAATAGTGCAAAGCAGGATCAAGTTTGGATCAAGCTCCACTTGTAACCATGGCAACAACCATCCCTCCACCCCGACCCTCCCTTCCCCTACCTGATTTGACTTACAGCACCTCCGCTGTCCCTGAGAGTCTGGGTAAAAGATGCGTCCAGCCAGCGTTTCATCGGAGGGGCGTCAGTGGAGGTGTTTGTCAACGGCACGGAGACAGCGAGTGCCTTGACCCAGGACAATGGTGAAGTGCTGTTCCACGTGCCCTACGCCCTGGGCCAAACCCTCAGCATCGTGGCTAGCATGGAGGGCTACGTCCACAAGCAGCTGCCCTGGAAGACCACCAAGATGCCCAGTAAGTACAGCAGTCCAGAGGATTAAAGCCTGTGGGCAACTAAGTAAACTTGCTACTAACACTTTGGAACACATCTTAAAATACTTACACGAAGAACATGATCATGGGATAAGTTACGACATGTTTATTTCACATATGATCAAAGCTTTGTGTAGCTAATACCTTGCTAAGGTTTTATTGTTAGACTTGATAAAGCAGATCTCCCACAAATACCAATTCTGTGCTGGAGTTGAGCACCTGGAGCATATCCAGCAGGTCATCCATCATTAGCAAGTCCAAGAGCTGTTGGCAGTGTTGTTGTGACTGAGTGTCTGTCAGACAGTGTTCAGAGCCACTTCTTTGTCATTGTGAGTTATGTGACACAGTAACACAGATGTCTTGGCCACTGTTGTTGATTCAGATTAAAATGTAATTGCTTTGCACGTTAACACCCCCTCCCCCCTCCACACACACACACACACACACAGTCCCCCTCCCACCCCACAACCCCTTCTGCTTCCTCTCAAGGCACAGCAGCTTTTCTGGCCCAAGTCCTTGGAATGAAGTCTTAAGTCAAGTCCTAGCAGTAATCTGTCCTTTTTTGCCAAATGGACCATCTTGTGTATCTCTGTACATCTTCTGTAGTGAATGTATGAAGATTTAAAAGACAATTTTATATGTTTAGAATCAAAATCTATTTAATGCATGGTTTGTAAGCATACCTCAATCAATATTCCCCCAGAAATCCAGTAGTATGTGATTCTAGGGCTTCCATGAACCTAGAACGGTCAGTTATTTATGAAATTCTGGGTTTGTCACTAGGGGGACGTCCCACATAGCTTGTGTTTTCCTATTGGCTATCCAGGTCAGATAGTGAAGGCTCTGTTTGGTTTGTGCAGACAGGGAGTTCAGGGAAGGGGAGTGCCTGGCAGTACAAGCAGAGGGGTCCTGGTCCTACTCAACACCCCCACCCAGTGTTGTCCCTGTGTAACTGATCACACATATTACCCCGATGTCTTGGATGCAAAAGCCATAATGAGAAATGTTTAAATTTTTTTCAAACTTTTTTGTTTGTTCTTGCATTTTATTCTTCATTTTTACTATTTTACCTCCATTTCCTTATCATTTTGCTGTCGGGATAAATTTGTCATGTTGTGATTTTCCATTTCAGTATTTTCCTCCGTGACTCTGGCTCTACTTCCACAAACCCAAGCCAACATTTGGCTTTTTGATGATTCTGTGCTGATCACCCAGAAGACATCTGGTATGTCACATTCTCTTCTATGATGCCGAAATCTTTATATTCAAATATATTTTTGGAAAGCTGCATGTTTGTACATTTGGAGGATTTTGATACTGCACACTAAATCCTGCCTCCTAAATGCAGAGTACACATCCCAGCCCCGTGTGCATTTCTCCAAAAGCCTGCTTGAGCTGCCGGACACTATCAACATCTCCATGGTGACAGCCTATCTGACTGTGCCACCAGTTGAGAAGGACTGCCACCTGTGCACAGCTGGTGTCCTTAGCAACCGTTCAGGTAAGGACACAGCAGGTACTTAGGGATACATATGTGCACTATATGTGGGACCTGTGAAACTGAAAGTGAATAAGGGATCCAACATTTTCTCTGAGAAAAGAAACGAGCGATGGGTCCAAACACTATATAGGCAGGAATAATTGAAGGAATAATTAAATACAGGTAGTGACTAATCAAAATGAAAAATATATTAAGAGAAGCCAGCATGACAGCAGGATGTCTGTAGTAATTAGTGTCAATTAGCAACATAAACACTCCAGGCAGAGGTTGGCAATGACCCCACCCTTATTTCTCTTTGCCGTATATGTGTATGGGTGGGGGGATTGTCTGTGTGTGTGTGTGTGATTGTGGGGGTGTGTAGAGCATGTTGGGGTGAGCTTTCTCTTTGGGCCTCTGAGTTGGCCCCGAGCACTTAGAGTGGTCAAGTCAGGAAAACTGATCTCCCCCTTAGTCAGTGTTTTCACAGCTGAAGTGACCTCTCCTCCAGTCTTAAGGTGCTATGTCTTGGTTTGGCAGTTTGGAGTAAGTTGAGACAGCTTGGCGTGGCTCAGATATGACACTCTTTCCTCAGGCTTCACGAGTGTGAGACTCACGCCAGTGGCCAGTCTCAGCGTCCAGCTTCGAGCCAATGGGAAAGAGCTTCCTGTTAATGGGCCAGTCCAGATCTCCGTGCCTCTGCGCCATAGCAGTGCCCACTGGCGGGTGTCCGACTCCATACCTGCCTGGGCTTTCGACAGGAAGAAGGGTGAGGAGAGCAATTGTCTTCACAAGAAACTAATTACCATATATATCGTAATTTCATGATAATTAACCATGATTAATACTTTTGCTTTTGCTCAATTTCATTAATTGTAATACATGGGAATGCTCATGAAATCATGATCTAATTCTTATTCAATAAATAATGTTTACTGAACTGCGGTAAATATATTGATGTGGTTGAGATGTTTACATAAAATGCTGACTTGAGGTTTATACATGATGTGCTTACATTAGGGAAATTACTGTATATTTCAATATAATATAATCTGAATTCTTTGGACTGACAACGTCATGTCAGTTTTAGTCAGTGACACATTTGAGTATGTGACAGAATCTTCTTTACCTCTCCAGTCAGGGTGAAATCCTGACTTTATCAGGAAAAATCTTTACCAGAGAAATGAAATGCTTTTTTCTAATTGGCTGACATGACTTATAATGGGACACCAATGAAGTAGATCTGGTAAAAAAGTTTAATCACTGTTCCATGTCAGTGCTCTTTTGAATGGTGACTATATCAGCCATTGTTAACAGTGGTTGAACTGGCGAGCAACAATGGAATCAGCTGTTACAAATCTTACTGTTGTCAGTAACCAAAGAAAGTCAAAGCAAACCAAAGAGAGTCATTACCCCTTACATAATTTACCCATGAAACAATGATATTAAAGGGATACCATAAAATTTTTTTAGGTTAATTTACCAACTTCGTAGTCATTTCAATGGTTAAATGGCTCATTACAGGGTGAATGAAGGCTCTTTTGGCACCCTCTATCACTCAATCGCACAGTTACGAGCACTTGCTCTTTGCACTTTAAAAAAGCGAGTTGTGTTAAACAAAACCTAAACGAATGAAACTGAAATGGTGTCTATTACCTTGTCAGTCAATGTAATCAGTTCACGGAAATTATCATCACTCGTTCCTATGCTATGGTTTGCAATCAGATTCACATGGATTGGTGAGAATGTACAATGCTGTTGCTAATTTTTTTAAGGGGAGCTCCGGATGTAAAAAATCTTAGACTTGCCTGGTACTGCTTTAACAGACATATTCCTCTCCTTCAGGTACCTGGCTGAACAAAGGTTTGGGGACAGTGAAAAGAGATGGTGATGCTCTCATCTGGACATATGTGGCTGCTCACCTCGGGGACTGGCTTGCTGCCCCCATACCCACTCTAAACGGTGAGTCCAAACTCCCAGACATGCTTGGGCACTGGGAAGTGTGATTAACAGCGGCCAGTGTAAATCAGATGATTTACTCTTACACTTCTTTTGCTTTGCTTCCTCTCACAAAATCTGAGGGATATGAACAATATAATACCCTGTATTATACCCTGTATTATATTGTGTCCATAAAGTTGCCTTGACCTCTGAGGGTCACTTTGCTTGTGCATTTTTTTTTCTTTGTTAGTTTGTTTGTTTTGCTGAAAGAAGGGCCAGTACTGTTCTCTCACCACCTATCTGCCCAGTAACTGGATTTTTGTTTGGGGAAAATCTAGGTTACATGGGCCATGGGGTGCACTCTTTGGACGTGTCCCATCACACTTACCTTCTCATGGGCAGCCTTGGAGGAACCCTGCTTATAGCCATTGGGTTTCTGTCCGTGCTCTTGTGTCACTGTAGGTAAGGTAGCATTCGCTTCATTCACATACCTCATTGTTTACATTATGTCACCTATGGTATGATAGTCTGCTGTGGGCTCAATGGTGAATTACAAGGCATTGCAAGGCATTTCATTTTATGCCAATTTTAACTAGTCTGTCATCAACTTTTACCATTTGCCACACTGAAAGCCAAAGGCGCACAAGCCTTGGTAGGTTGCATTGTAGATGATATGTCTCAGTGATCCACTGTCAGCGTTTTCAGGTTCTTATATTTTCAAGTGCCAAGAACTAGTGATCACATAGTAGGATTCTTTTACTGTATCATTCTGCTATTTCTAGGTATGTCTTGTCATAATTCTTAAAATTAATGTCAATTACGTGGAAGGTCCTATCTGACCAGCCAATGGCTTAGTACTGCCTCTTTAATAGCATGCATTTCATGTACTTGTACGTCATCCATTGCAAAAAGTCACTGTACACTGTACCATCACAAATAGTATGACTGTAATTTTCAGGAATATACCCAGAAATCCTTACCTTGATTTTCCTCTGCAGACATTCTTCCCGAAACCGTGTAAAGCGGCGAAATTCCTCTCATGTGATCCTGCAGAAGGACCAGACCACATCCACCAGCTGTGATGGAGATGAAGAGTTGCTATATCCCCACGACGACCGGACTTTCACTCTGGCCACCATGGCACAACGTAATGCCTCAACAACCCCCCGACACCAAGCCAATTACAACATCTATGTTGAGGACGTCAGCCGCCCATTCAAGTTGTATGAGAATGTGGGTGTTATGGGAGTGGCCGAGAGCACCAAGTCACAGATGCCGTCGGTCTACATCAACAGTGAGGAGGTGGCAAGGCTGAGAGAGCTGTCTGACCAGGGTGCTGGCGAGAACGTAGTGTTCCGTGACAAGCTGTTCCACATTTACAACCACCCCGTCGCTATTGTCCCAGCCCCGGAGCTCTTCGCTAGCCCTACACCACAGACGACCCAGGCTGACTCTTCAGGCTGTCGATCCGCTACGTTCCCCAGGAACGGGATGGAGCACGGACCGCAGTCCGAGCGTAATTTGAAGGACAGCTTCACACAGACCCTCCCCAAAAACACTACACAGGACAGCGATGAGCAGCCGGTCCTAGAGGGCGCAATTCAGGGTGCAGCCATCAACCCTGGAGTCTGGGGCCGCTACAGCCACCTCCTAGAGTCAGTTTCTGTGCCAGGAACTCTAAATGAGGCTGTAGGGATGGGGCCCTTCCGTGCTGAGCTCCAGGGGATCTCAGAACAGACCTTGGTGGAGCTCTCCAAAGCTAAACCATCACCACACCCGCCTAGAGCCTGGTTTGTCTCCCTGGATGGTAAGCCAGCCGCACAGGTACGTCACTCCGTCATCGAGATCCAGGGCCGACATCGGCCCGGCAGCAGCAATGACACCAGCTTAGACTCAGGGGTGGATATGAATGAGCACCAGCAACCTCTCCTGAAAATGGAACGTGAGGGGCCCTCTCTCCCATCCATGCCTAGAGTAGGCATGCCTGTGTACCACGAGGAGCCTGACCTGAGCAGCAGTGAAATCGGAAGCCCCGAGGATGCCCTGAAGCACACCTTGGAAAGTAGCAACACAGCAATGGCAGCCAGTAGCCTCTCTGAGGAAAGGGACGTGGGGGACACGTCAAGCGAGTCCAGGGGGACCCCGCCACCCCGACGGCCAAGGAAGGTCCGAGACAAGGGTAGGCCAGACAAAAAAAGTGGACGACATGTCCGTGAGGAAAGGCCACAGATGAAACGCTAGTCTGTGCTGAAATTCTGCCAAGCTCTGTAAGAAACCTGGCTTTTGCCATCCGTGCAGAAGTATCTGTTTGTCATCAGTCCACCATGTAAGGTCACATGACATCATGAAATATATCTCAAACAATATGACCAAATTTAGTATTTCTACATGCTGATTGGGGAGCATGTTTATTTGATGTGAAATGATTAAAAAAAAGTTGAGGGGAGAAGAAGCTTTTATCCCTGACATTGGTTTGTTGTTTCTGACAGATGTGGTTCCATCATTTCCTCTTGTAATGCAACTGCTCTTGTTATAAGAAAGCACACCCTAACCATAACTGCTTTTTTATACAGTTCAAAGCTCACAGTGCAAATAAACCAGTTGCAACATGGTATGTATGCACAAAGTCAATCCAGACCTAGACCCATATTTATATCCAAAAGCACATTAAGGACAGGGACACATCAAAGTCCACTTTGCATAAGACTTAAGTCACACAGCATTGATTTACCACAGCAAGGCAAGGGAATGGAATGAGATCTTTGACTTTTTACCAGGGGTGCTTGACAAGCTGTGTGTATGGAGCTGAGTGCTGTCCAGGAGAATTTCTTTTGTCAGGGGCAACAAGTTTTGAGGCTCATTGCAATGTTCAAGAACAGATTTCCAAATGTACTCAACTAGCCTTGTACCAGAACCAGCTGTAATGCTTTGCCTTTTGATCTGTCAGAGATTTTAAGGACTGTCATTTTTGTAAAAGTCTGTTTGTGCAAAATATTATGACATTTAAGCTACTGGTAGATTAGTTGCAAGAATAGTTTGTGCCAAATTTTTAATTATAACTCTAGTTCCGTAGAAAACAAATACAATTTATGAAGCAGTGTAGCCAACACTTGCAGAAACAAGAATCGTCTATTTTGTTATCTGGTCAAGCTCTACTGGATTTTCCAGAAACTGCCACTCAGAGAGAGAGAAAGAGCGATAGAAAGAGAGCGAGAGAGAGAAGTGACTGCAAGATATGACAGCAAATTAGTCGTTCAGAACTGCTGAAGCCTCACTGGTCAAACATGGTGTTTGTCCAAAGCTATGCGTGTATATGTGTGTACAAAAAAAAATGTACAAAATGTGCATGCGTTCGCCGTGTCTGTCTTTGTATGCCTCGTTGATGATGTGAGAATGTTCGCAAGCGTGACGTCTCAGGTGAGATTGTTATCTCAACCCAAGGCCTTCACCAAAAAACACTTAATATCCAAATCAAGCTTCGCTAGTCATTTACCATGTGCATTTAGCTTATCACTTATCATGTGGTTGTGGACAAAGTGATTGTTATATGTATGGTTTACTTCGCTTAAAAAGGTAGCTTCTATTATGAGTCAATTGTCTCATTTTTTCTAGCTCATTATCATTATCATATATGTACGAAAAGTCATCCAAAATAGAAGAAATTGAAACCATGTGTCAAGTTGGACTGGAACCAAACTGTTTGATCTGCTTGAAAATAGCCATTTTCTAGCCACAGATACAGTAAGACAGAAATTAACACTGTGACTCAAAACTAGTCAGTGCTTTGACACACAAGAACCAGTGCATCTTTTCCACTCACTTCCTATTAAACAAATGTACAGTTACTGCCTTAGTAATGACTGTTGTCAAGGTTTGTTCTGATTGAGTGGGTTTATGTAGTCCATGTTTCTTTTTCCATATTCCTCCTCTTGACATTATTTATTGACATCTATGATTGGTATTGAGAAGGAAATATTCCAATGTCTTACAATACTGCAATACTGATTTAAAAAAAAAAAAACACTTTTGAAGTTGCAGGACCTGCTTCTTAGACTTCATCTATTTACAGTTTAACCCAAATCTAAAATATCTGCATTCCGTATAATTTTGATGTACTTGAATTAGGGCTGGTCTACACAAAGCAGTTATATCTGCTCAGTATTTCAAGATCTTACACCAATCTTACACCCCCCCCCCACCCCCCTGCCTGAAATATGATTGTCAAACTTGGATGGCGTGTGAATATGAGAAAATGAAATGCATGATTGTATAACGTGAAAACTCATTTTCAAGTAGTGTCTACTGAATGTGCTCCAACTATCATTTGATTGTGATTTTTTTGTTTTGTTTTGTTTTAATTTATTAATTGTTTTAATTTAACTTATTTATACATACATTTAAGTAAATTACGACGCCTTTCAGGCAGAGTAGTTGTACATTGTACATTTCTTGTGTGCTTCACATTTGCCTTTTGTGCACTGTTCCATTGAACATCAATAAAATCACAAGCTAAACAGCTGTCGACTCTGTTTCTTATTTCATTATTATATGACACTTATCTCATCATTATATGATGCTTCGCTTTGTGCCTAACAATTCCCCTTAGCTAATACACTATATACCACAGCCTCTTGTGGCTTACTGCTCATTCATACATTACACACTATAAGTATCAGTATTTATACTTTATCAGTATAGCATTGGTAATGTACGTAATAAAATCAAATATGTTGTTGGATAAAGGACACACAACCACCAACTTCTCATCAGAGAAAACAACACCTGTGGCCTCTTCACTATATATATATATATATATATATAACTTAACTCCTCCTCTAGTTCTTCTGTGGACTAGTAACATTAATATGCATCCCTGTCATCCCCAGAGCCAGCTCTGTCACCACACCACTGCTTAAAAGGACGGGTCCCATAGGCTTCCGTTTCCTCAAGGGTTTGAATCTACGGGGCAACACAGTTCCCGCAGGATTGACAACAGCTTCTGTGGTGCTCACTCCAACATAGAGCCCAGTGTGGATGTCCTCCGACCGGGGCTTGGCCACTGTGACTGCTGGCCTCTGGGAGGCCTTGCTGGAGCTTGGAAAAAGTCGTGCATTGGGATAAGCTGCTTTGAAGCCACTTCTCTTAACCGACTGACCTGTTAGTGGTGCATGGCTCAGAGAATGGCGTCTTGCGAGTGGTTTGGTTCTACCCATTTGAACCTGGGAAAGTTCTGTGTCGCTGGACTGGTGGGGCTGGTCAGTGCCCACACTGTTGACAACAAGACCCTGGACACTAGGAGAGGGCCGTCCTGTAGGTTGAGGCTGGAGAGCTGTGAGAGAGACGAACGAGTCGACACGATTGATAGCCGCTGTATCCGCTGTCCTCTCTCTGAGTCCAATACCAGGGACAAAGAGGCCTTTACACAGGTCATCAGGGAGTTTGCCACGCATGGAGGCTGGAACATCCAAAGCAGGCACAATCCTGACCGCTGAGGTCCCTGAGAGTGGGTTGTAAATCGTGTGCCAGTCCAGAGGGCAGCAGTTAGACTGCCGTAGCCACCTGTCAATGCAGTCTGTGTGGAACTGATAAAAATAAAGTCCTTTTACAATATTTACTACATTTTGTACAATTCAAGAAGGGGAAAAGGGGATCATCAAAATTGCTAAGCCACATTACTCTGAAATTACACAAATTAGCCTTGTATGTGATTACGATATTTAATATCCTATTTTCTCCCAGTAACACATTTATCTGAAATAATTCTAAAATAAGTAAATAAGTCATTTTAAAATAAGTGAACCACAAATGTATGTTCACAATTGCAAAGGCAAATGAGCACCTGGGCTGTCACTCTACTACAAAGCAAAAACACTGAACTCAAGCATTGATGTTAGTTGTTCATTGATGTTCATTGAAGTATTTTGCCAATTATATCTTCTGTTAGCACTGAGACTGCAAAAATCTACTCAGTACATGGTTTCAAATGCAGTAGTGTCTGCTGGCCACTGGAACAGGTTGCTCCTACCCTTAAAACAGCTCTTTAACACGCAAAAGGCCATGACCTCTTACCCAATCAGAGAAAAAACATCTCAATCCCTAAGGTGGCTCAGGTCTACAGCCTATGACCCATTTGCTTTGTTGTATGAATATCTCTAGTGTTTACCTTATGGTGGCAGGGCAGGTGTCTGACATGCTGGCCCAGACGGAAAGCCCTGAGGCAGATGCGACACTGCATTCCCACCTCCAGCAGCCTGCAGCCCTGACGCACCCTCACCCGGGGCAGGGTCACCAGAGCAGCCTCCGGCACAGGCTCACACTTTAGCACCAACACACTGCATGGGAGAAAACACATATGCGAATTCACACACACACACACACACACAGATAAAACAGGGGATAAGATAAGAACAAGGGTTTCAAAGCATTGTAGAATAATTCCATGTAATTCTAAATGTACAGTTCTCCTTTCTGCTCTTTGATATAAATAGGATTTTAAAGAGTTGATTAGAGTCATCGGTAATCAATTATTTCGCGTTTTCTTTTATTCCAACTATTAAATGCCATCTGATCTAGACTAACACCACAGTGCAATCACCAGTAAATACTAACTATGGCTTGATGGTGGACACCAACCTATTATCCAATGGCTGAGAATCACCATGTTCTTCAGTGGTTTTCCTCTCCTCTGTAAACTTCTGCATCAGCACCCATGGCTGGGACCTTTTCTTGGAGACACAACCATCAAAAGTGTGTGTGTGTGTGTGTGTTAATGTCATGTCCACAGATGCATTACACAGAGGAGCTTTCTGCAGGCTCTTACTAGGCGAACGGCAAACATGTGTTCCATGTGGAAGCCCCTCTTCATGCAGTCCTCACAGAGGTGGTAGAACTTACAGCTGGTACACCTGGTAGAGGTAAATCAAAATACAACAGAGACCCTTGTGCTGATGTTACATGTGTTATGTACAGTACGGGGAAGTATTCCAAGTAAGTGGCAAACTTAAGACAGAAGTAGTGGTAAACCTGTTAATAGAAGAGCCTGGAGTCCTCATTTTCTTAACTGAACAAAACAAGCAGGCTACTTTATTATGAGGTTTACCACTTCCTCTAGCTTAACTTGCCCAGATTTATCACTTAACCACTTACTTGGAATATCCCCCAGCTCTGCAATGGACTTAAACCCACCACAACAGTCCTGGCCATGAAGAGCCACTAGAACTAGGCTAACAAGTGGGTCAAATATGAAATCTATGGCCATTGGTGTCTGGCAGCCAGCATCAGACGCAGCCAACACTGCACAGCTACAGCCACAGCCATGCCTACAGGCCACTATTACTTAAGACATCTGGTCTGACTTTGTATTTAAAAAAGAGGAATGTTGATGCATGGGCGTATCCTAGAAGAAGAAGGCCTCACGATTTTGAAAAACAGATGTCATTTTGGACAAAGAGCTGACTCGTCACTTTGGACAAACTGCTTAACTAAGTTCAGACAGCCAGTTGAGAGGAAATGGTACTCAAGATGGTATAAGCGGACTTACTTATAGCACTTGCCAGTAACAGGCAAGATTTGGCAGCTGTTGCAAAGGACTCCAAGGTGTTTATTGAGAGGCTCCCTCTCTGATGACGTTTGAAGCTTGACTGCATTTCTCACCTGTTATCAAGACCAAGGTTTTGCTAGAGGACACATATTTCTATGCATTTTACCCTATCACAATAAATATTGAATGAAAGTCATGTGTAACAGGTTACATTACAGCAGAATGTGGAGTTTATTTTAATTATTTAGGCCAACACTGAAAACATTTAATTAGGCCTTATACACGCAGTATTTTACCAGTTCAAGACCAATTGTCCCTCACCTGCTCCAAAAGCAGTTTCATTGGCCCAAAGTCTTCTCTACACAGGGGGCATTTCACCACGGTTTCAGTGTTCAACTGGTTCTGGTGGTCAGCCCATACTTTCATGCAGGAGATGTGAATGTTGTTGCCACATCCATATCTAAGCAAAAAAAACTGTTTAGGCTTTACAGTTCAGTGAGCAGTGCAGCATTGACTATAACAACTGTGTATGTGTGTCTGTGTGCCTGTTAGGCTCAGCCTACTACCACTCTATGAGTTAACAACTTTGTTGCATTGATCCAGTCAATAGCCTGGTTTCTTTGTCAAGCTGTAGCTGATAATAACTGCATTACAGCATGTTACAAAACTGCATTTGAGAAAAGAAGTACATCAGTAAACATAGTGATTAGCCTATAGTCTACTGCCTGCCTGCAGTGAGCCACTGGTAGACGCTTGCTAAGGAGCTCCTCTTGGCAGATGGGACACACATCATCTTCTCTGATGTCCCTCTGCTTGAGGCTGCCATCCTCCTCGGCCAAGCCCTGCGGCTCGGGTGGAGGCTGATCTTTAGGACAGGGAGTCTTCACCCTGTGTAAGCCATGCAGCACTTCCAAGATCTGCCTCTCCACAAGGCCCAGCTGAAAAGAATCTACCAGAATACAAAGACAAAGACTTCTAGCTGAAGTGGATGAATAAAGTAGATGATAAAAGGAATTTCTTGCCAGCAGTGGGCATAGTACCCTGCAAAGCCTACTTACATTCATGATCTCTGGGTAATCTAAATTTCCGCAACAAAATCCTAAAACAAGGGATCATTACATATTATCAACTGCCATCTCTTTGAATTTTACATGTGACCTGAGTTACTCAACTGCGTCATTTCCAAACATTTTTCTTACCAACATATGTGTTTGCAGAGTTCCCTTTCTTTCTGGAAAGTAGGACAGGAGCATGTATGTGGGTCTCCCAGGCACACCTGTTAAGAGTCATACAAGCAGGCCAGTTTGAGATGACATGACAAGACAGAACTAAATGGACATATGTGCGGTGGTGTTGTCTTACCTTTAAGTTTTTTACTTCCCCATTCTCTTTCAACAAAAAACCCGTTGGTCCAAACTCTTTCAGGATAAAAATAGTTGTGCTGAGAGCTTGATCTTGATGCCAGCTTACTGCATCGGTGACAGTCTTTCGCCACGGAGTGTTACGAAACATGACAACGTTGTCTTGTCAGCATTAGCTGGCTTTGTAAACTTTTCTTCCACTTCCAGGAGATGAAGCAGACAATGGATTCATCTCTCTGCAAGTAATTCACCTTCCTCTACAGTAGTTTCGAGTTGCATTTCTACGGTTCTTACGATCGAAATCGCTATAATCTTGTGCTAAAAGTCAAATTCCAGTTAAATTAACATTAGCACTACTGCTACTTTTGCTAAGAATCCTAGTATCAGGATGTGAGTGTTGTCTGTTGCTATAGTGACACAGTATTACTTATTTATGGTGTACTGTTTCTTGCCGACAGGTGGTACTGTTGGACAAAATGTTACCAATGACTCAGTTAAAGGCACTGCTGCAGTGCTTTCTATTAGAGTGTGGTCTGCCAGTGTCAGCATGACATTAGCTGCCGTCATTAAAAGTATGAACTCTCTGAGACTATAGCTGTCATAATGATTAAGAACAGGCAATATTAGTAGAAATATGATCTGGTCATGTTGTGTTGTTTTGGATTCCATCATTTCATGTTTACAGAAATATTGTATTAGGCTATTCCATACATAATCTGCACATTGTTGATGCTTTTATTAATGTTTGCATAATACAATAGGATTAGAATAGGATTTTTCTGACCTTTTTTTCAGCAAGGCTCTAGGAACGTGTTCACCAGTTTACCAGGCCTACATTCTTCTACATTCAAGAAAAATCTTAATATCACGTGAGCCATCTATCAAAAGAATTTGAGCCGCACCTTGATACAGTTTCAAAGCTTTACTTGATCAAATTAGACCACCAGATTGTGATCACTAAGTAGTGCATTCATTGCCAAATGGCCTACTTTGATGTAAATCTGGGTCACGTACAAACGGATGCAGACTTCGGTAAGGTAGACAGTCGAGGGAAAGACATAGATTTGGAAGAGACCCCAGCTTGTGGAGAAAATTGAAATTTCCTGTGCTGGACTTGTTTCCCCCTCCTGCACTCTGGTTCATATTAGCTCTTGTACTTTGGGAGGTCATAAACAGCACACACAAAAGATGCGCACATGAGAGGTGAGGGACTCCAGGATCCCGGCTCCGCTGGGGATGGCTGGGAGGCTTGGGAGCAAAGAAGCAGACACATTTACGTCATTACCAATGAGATACATGTGCCGTAGTGTTGTAAGATTACCCCTCACCACTAAATTACACAATTCAACAGATGACTGGCCTAAACAAAACAGTTTATTTCCGTGGACACTGGCCAGGCAAGTCAGAGATTGTCTTAAAACAACACTGACTATTGAATAATGTTTTACTGTTTTTATTTCTTGTTTTTTCCCTCTTTTTTGTTTGCTTTATTCAACAAACCCCTGCACCCCACACTCATCTCATTTCCTTTGTTCTGAACCATTTTGAGTGTTAGTAAACCTTCTCTATCACCACTCCTCATCAGTACAGCATCCAAGCTAAGCCAGATTTGGTCGGATGGTTTGATACCTAAACTCCTTTTCTTACACTTTTTTACACATCCTCTTGTCTTCCTTTAAATGCACATCATTAATCATTTTCTGTCTGCTATTTAGAGTGGGACTGTATATCCCATTTCTCTTGAATGTTGTGGGTAACACTAATTGGCTCATTGACGGGATTTTCCTATTGTCTTACACACAGCAAACACATATCATCTTCCTATGACGCAACAAGCCCCATCTGCAAGTGAATCGCCAGCTTAATTTAGGAGCGTGCGCTCATGCTCAACTATCCAATTAAACAAGACCAAAAGAATTTTGACACAATAAAACCACTTGGCATAACTCAAGCTAAAGAGGAAGCCCTGAACATTTCTCAAGACCATGCCTTAATCTGCGCATTCAGACACAAACACTCAGCCCATGGTTAGGGGTGGCGTCTGCATGCACGACGCGAGCGATGATTAACAGCTTTTCATACCCCTTTTGCGGAGTCCACCCTTCCCGACTAGGAGTTTGCAATGGCTTACGTCATCTAAACATCTGTTGACCCGAGCATCATAATTCACATATCATCTCGACCATTTCACATTGACAACACCCAGCTTTACAGCCCTGACCACTGCATTGCACATGCCTCGTACGGGACAGGCTTTCATCTGTCCAACACATTTGCCCCTGCAAAAAAGACAACTCCTCTGCCCCAGGGTGGATGTTTGTCATTTCCTAGTCTGAAAACGATCAGTTTATCCACACCAGTTATATTCAAAGCATTTAACTTCAAACACAATAGAGCAAAACTGCCTGATCCTTGACAGGACCTGAATCAGAGTAGGAGGTTGGAGTCTGTTCTGTAGTGGTCGGTTGACCGAGGGCTGGTGTGTGTTTGCGTGTGTGCCTGGGAGGGTGGTGGGGGGGGGGGGTTAGGTCTGCTAGTCAGCTTGTGCAGAGATTCTTCACACAGAGAGGCAGAGCAGCTGGCAGATTGGTAGCAAATGCACCGTGGAGGAGGAACAGAGAGAGCAGCGCTCACAGAACATGTCCTGAGGCTTTGATCTTTAAATTGCGCCAGAGTCGGGAATCAATTGGATTCCTTAGAGAAAAGTCCAATAACGGGGGTCGTGGACCGCAGAATTTGAGGCTGTGCGCAAGAGCTCAATGCACAGAGCTTAATAGAAAAAAAAAAAAATAATAAAAACAGTAGAATGCAGAGATGTTTCCTCACATACAAAAAAAAAAACTTTTTCATTTTTTTTCCTTTCCCTTTTGCCCCAGCTGGTTTCTGCCAAGCTCAACCACACTGTTCCTGTGAAGTTCAGCTGATCTGCATTTTTTTCTTTGTCCCTCCTTCTGGAAACTGTGCTTTCATGAGAGCATTCAGTGGACGTCCCTGTCTTCTTCCCCCTCCTCCTCTTCCTCCTCCTCCTCCTTGCTGGTGCTCAGGGCAGATGGTGTGTGAGCTGGACTAAATGTGAGAGTAATTAGTGGAGGCCTGGGCCCCTGGGGCTCCTCTCGCCGTGGCCTTTAACTTTAACTCACGCCGGACGCCTGACCTAGGTTAGAGGGTGAAGGTCGCCGTCGGCCAGCTCCCCTCCTCCTCCCAAGAGGGAAAGAAACGTGCATGAACACATGCAGACACACACATACACACACACACAGACAAACATACACAACTACAAATGCATGCACTCACACACACACCACACACACACACACAGGCAGGCAGGACAGTGTTGTACTGACTCCACCACCAATCAGCTGTACACTCACCATTTTTGCCAGGCCAGGCAGGCTGGATTGGGAAATACGAGAGCAGAGTACAGGACAGCCTGTCTTCAAGATGGAGCAGCGCCTGGAGGCCAGATACAGGCTCTGTCACAGTCATGTCAGAAGACGGTGTGCATCATGTGTTTCAGACTTTTAAAATGGCTATTCGAACTGTCTTGTGTTTATTTAGTTAGTAGTTAGTGGGCCAGTTACTTTGTTTGACAATCCATTTATTTATTTATCTGGGAAAATATCTATCTATCTATCTATCTATCTATCTATCTATCTATCCGAGAAAGCCTGTTCAAC
This sequence comes from Tenualosa ilisha, assembly GCA_015244755.2. NCBI lineage: Eukaryota > Metazoa > Chordata > Actinopteri > Clupeiformes > Clupeidae > Tenualosa > Tenualosa ilisha. The sequence goes on along the minus strand of PYXC01000495.1, from coordinate 6,966,036 downwards.
CACGCTGTTCCTGTTATACTGTTGCCATCTTTAGTGTACTTATATTTGTGTTGTATTCTGACTGATCGTGTTTATGTAACCGTTACTATTGCTTGTCAACTCCTGCTTCAACAAAGCCTCTGTTATCCTCTGCTTTATTTGAGTGGCTGGTACCCAAGAAGCCCTGTTGGGCAATATTGGACTTCAGAGATCGGATTTAACGATGAACATATTCTCAGTAGCACTCACTAGCAACAACGAAAGACATAATCACTTTTGCTCTCACAGGACAATGCTACCTTTGACTTCATCTCTGAAAGTAAGCCATTAGAGTGTGTATGTGTGTGCATACAAACACACACACACACACACACACATGTGTACACACACACACACACACACACACATATGCACATGCACTATCAATGTGTATGTGTGTGTGTGGGTGTGCATTGTGTGGGGAAAAAAATGGAGAAATGGACTAATCTGGGTGGCCAGCTCCAAAGGAGAACCATGTGCAGTTTCAACTGGAGAGAAACAATGGCGTTCTCACACTGTTTAAAGGCCCGACTAACATCAATCATTTCAGATGATGTACATATGTGCTGTCTGAATCGTAATGAAACACACAGAAACACACATGTGCACATGCACCCACAAAGTTGCATACACTTATACACACACACACACACACACACACACATCTGTTGAACCTATTTCATGTCATTACCAATTTGGTCCATCTGTATTTGTGACACTCCTGCTAACAATCAAAGCGTTTTTTTCAGAGGATGTTGCCCTGGATAAAGATGATGGTCCCTTGGTAAATTTCCGAGCTTCATTCCCATCTCCTCCTCACCCTTCCTGGCCGTGAGTGATTAGGCATGATCACTGCCCTCAGTGGTGTCATTGGCTCTGGACCTCTTTATTCAGGGTATGGACAGAGATCAAATATATGCACATGCACAGACACAGCCAAAGCATTAGGGAGAATAGTATGTGTGTGTGTGTGTGTGTGAATGTACGTGTATGAATGTGTCATTTTGCCTGTGCATGTGTAATTGTGTGTATGTGTGTGTGTGTGTGTGAACACTATATTCTTGTGTGTGTGTGTGTGTGTGTGTGTGTGTGTTGGACCGACTGAGGATGGGAACACCACCTCTTTTGGCGTCATGTTGATGGAAGAGACCTAAGAGACTTCATTTCCTCTAATAATCTGTAACTTCTCTTTCCATTATGTAGGACTCCATCATGTAAGACCCTTTCATTTTGAGATCAAATAGCAAATTGCTGGTCACAGTCAATTTTTAAAATAATAATGACATGTAGTATGTCTTTTTTTATCGTACTATAAATAACTTAATAATTTATATTGCACAAATATGTCAAAATGTAGTCTGCAAAAGACAAGTGTATTTTATCTAACTATATCTACAGTATATTACTTTATCTAACTATAGTAATATATGTGTGTTAATAACAGATGTGAGGAATTTAAGGCTTATGTAATCCCTTCTGGGTTGGGTAAAAATAGTGTGTGTGTGTGTATGTGTGTGTGTGTGTCACAAAGGAAGAGTCCATTCAGGACTCACTGCTCATAATTTCTCTGAAAGGATCGGCTGGCATTTCCTTCTCGTCTGTGTTGTGTTCCTGTAACAATGTTAACACATGAGCACAAATAAACATACACACACACACACACACACCTTGGCAGAGGATGAAAAATGTCTGACGGTGTCTCAAATCCTGTTTGTGTCCTTCATCATGCTGGCAAAGACAGGAAGTTGTCATATTAAAAGCCCCCTCTCTGTCCCCATGAGCTGCTTGGGCTGTCGCTGTTCCCAAGGCAGCGCTGTGCCCCAGGCAGACATGCAGGCAGGAGGTAGGACCCAGGACCCAGATATGTGTGGCATCCCTACACCAACCATGCATGTACCATTAAACTATCACCACATACAGGCCAGGGCTGTCATGACTCTGCCACAGACACACATACACACACCACACTCTGCCACACACACACAAACACACACACCACTCACTTTGACAGCCACCCATGCACACACACACACACACACACACAAACACACACACACACTCACCATTCACTCTGACAGTCACACACACTCATATGTACAGAGATGCAATGCATAACCATGGGGAGATTTTCAAGTAGAATAATTTCAGTCAGACTAAAACCTCAACAGCTGACTGTAACTTCTCTTCAGTACAGTACATACAATGCATGGGGCCTTAAGTGACACAAAATATCTGATATTCTCCCAAACTCTCTCTCTCTCTCTCTCTCTCTCTCTCTCTGTCTGTCTCTCTTTGTCACAGGAAGGAATTGCACAGGAAAGGCACAGGGTAAAAGTTCACCGAGCACATGTTGGGAGGTCACCACCCCATTCCCGATGCATTTAAAAAAAAAAAAAAAAGACAGAAAAGAAAAAGAAAAAACAGTCGCTAGCACAGTCACACATTCATTTTTAGAAAACTGGTCTATTTTAACTTTGGCAGAGGCTGCAGGAGGGGGGAAAATGCTTTGCTATCAAAAATGGAAGAAAATAACAGATCCAGATCTCCCCATACAAAAACATCTTTCTCTCAAAGAGAGTAAAGTCACAGCCTTCAAAGGAGTGGTATAGCCACTTTGATAGCTAAAATGACTACTAAATGACACTAAATGACTTTTATCCTAGGTGCCGTGGAATACACAAAAAATGCTAATCTCAAGGTGTAGCATATCGTAACACAACCAAGTTTATTAAACTTGTGCTGTCTGAGTCAGTTCCTAACATCTAACAATAGTAAAGCATAGAGATTAAGGTCTATTTGACATGGTGCATATATCACAAAGTATGTCTTGTATTCGCTGTGCAGCATGGAGAGTGCATGAACTATTCTCTGATACTGATGAATTGTTGAGTGTTTTAGGGTTTCCTCCTCTCGGTGCTTTTCAGATTGTTCCAAATGCTTCCTGGAGGGGGTCAGTGTCCCCACAATAACACACACACACGCACGCACGCACGCACACACACACATACACACACACACACACACACATACACAGAGAGAGAGAGAGAGAGAGAGAGAGCGAGAGAGACAGAGGCACACATACACATACACACACACACAAACACACAGACACACACACACAAGCACACACCCAAAGGTCTGAGTGCTCTGGGATATGCGATCCAGAGCAAACACGGCTCCGTACTGTATCAGTGAATAAAAAGGAAACAGCCTCACACTTTCGCTGGCATGTGTTTTCACTGCTTGTTTTCTTTAGCGATGGACTGCAGGGGCCCAGCATGCTGTCATACTAAGCAGTGCTATGATGATCAACATAAGCCCTGTGAGAAGATGCCTTACCTTGCACACATGGGCCAGCTGTTTGATCATACCTAATGACTAAGTGTTTTTTTTTCAAGCCTTTGCAACAGGTGTACAAATACTTCAAAGTTTAAACCATTGTAGAGCAAATTAATTAAGCCAAGAAAAACAAAGGCAGTTGATGCTTCAAAGAAAATCTTTTCAGCCGTTGGCATTGACACAGTGGGTGGTGTGTTCCAAAGGGTTCTTTAAAACTGGACTTTGTTTAATGGCAAAGTGAAAGAGCCTGGTCCCCCAGACTAGATATTCATATCATTACAGTTACATTTCTCTTCTAGATATAACACGACCTATGGGGATAACATCAAGTCTAAACTGAAATAAAAGATGTCTCTGTGTCCTCATATCTTGTAAGTACTGTTAGCATAGGGGATCATACAGAGGAAAGGGTGCAGAACATCAGTCCATTAGTTCAGAAGGGCATCCTGTCAAGTTTTATGGGAATGAATGAGGATGTTATAAACACAACATTGTTACCAGAAGCTGCTTTGATCACACAAAGACAGGTGTGCATTAAGTGTGTATGTATGTGTGTGTGTGTGTGTGTGCGTGTGTGTGTGTGTGTGTTTGTGTGTTTGTGTGTAATGTATGTCTGCATTCAATACTGTATAAAAATTTCATGGATGGTTTTGCACAGAAATTGTTCATGAGTGCCATGAGAAGGCTACAGCAAATTATTCAACGATCCAACATTTTTAATGGAAATGTAATGTAAAAATGTAAAAGGCAGGGTGAGGACAATGAATTTCAACAAACAAACAAACAAAATAGTGATGATTTCATTACCAGAGTGTTTCATCTTTACAGTGTTTCTTAACAGTACTTCTGTAAATATTTATCTGATATCACAGTACCACTGTATATATTTATCTTTACAGATATGTTTCTCTGCAAAGAGGATCTAACCTAGAAAATACAATATGAAAAGTATATCACTCTGACTCATGGAAGTCGAAGTTGTTTGAGAGCCATGGAAGCGGCCTTAATTTTTTTTAGCAAGCTCAGATCAAGAGAAGGAGTATCACAGAATCAAACATGACTTTGTTGAGGTCCTTGACCTCAAGACCTTGGCAAGGTACAAACCCATTTAGTCCTAAAGAGAGGAAGATATTACATAAGGATTATATAAATTACATAAGGATTATATTATATTATATTATATTATACTATATTATATTATATTATATTATATTATATTATATTATATTATATTATATTATATTATATTATATTATATTTATGTTTTATAGTCTGCCAATCAATGTCAGACAATAAATGCTGACAGAGTGAGCAGAACCTTGATGCACAAATACAGTATTCAATCTGGTTGAAGAAAAAAGAGGATGGAAAAAATCAAGCTTCATACTAAAAAAGAAAAAAAAGAACTTTGCCTTGGTGTCAGCAAGTTTACATATCTTTAAACATGACTAGCAGGGATAACATTACTAAGAAAAACTGTTTCCAGTTGTCTCTTAATCTGTCAGCTATCAAGACTAAAACTAAATTTAACCGTGCCAAATGTCATTAAAAAAAGTTCAAAAGGCTCCTTGCAGAGGGGAGATTATAAACTAGATGAACTTAATTTCAGTCTTTCAAACATTACTTGTGGCATTTTGGACGTATTGTTATGTGAGTTTGATGGTCTCTTTTATGGCTTTGAATCTAATCGTTTTACAGGGCTGAATCTCTAGAAGACATCTGGTTCGAAGGCAGATGGTGTTCCAAGGACACTGGAGTATCTCCAGCAGGCTGGATAAGTGTTGAGGGGCTTTCAAGGGTCATGAAAGCTCCGCAGCCTCCCACACAAAAGGCTGCAGTAGCTTCTTCAGTAGGTGCACTGCCAGCAGACAACTTTTAGATGGTGTGTGTGCATGCTTGCATATGTATGTCTGTCTGCATGCGTGTGGGTATGTGTGTGTGTGCATTTGCATAGGTGTGTGTGTGTGTATGGTGAACCAACGAATGTGTGTACTGATGGATTGAGGGAGACAATTCAAAGACAAATTCAAAGTCCTGCTCTCCATTCTGTTGGGCTTACACACTCACTGAAGATTATCCTCAGCAGCCCTATCTGGCATGGATGGGATGATTGGCAGACATGTCAGTGTCTGACCATTTGAAAGCCTCCTCATGAGAGTCATAAATACTGAAGGGAGGAGATCTAATACAAGACCATCTGAACAAAATGGTTTCCATGTCCAGCTTCACAAAAAATGAGACAGTCAAGGTTACAAAAAATGCAACAATGAGATCTCTACAAAAGAGAGAAGCATTATTATTATTATTATTATTAACTCCTGTGTCTGACTATATTTGATTGTGTTGTTTGAAACATAATAATGGTTTTGTATATTTTCTTACCCTTATCATAGAGAGGCTGTTGTTGACTAAGTTATTGTTGTTTTTAGTTGTTCCATGGGTCCAAGGCTATGAGACTGGGTAGGACCGCTATTAATCTCCCTCTCAGAAAGTGAAGGTAGCCACTGCACACTGAAATAATTTTATTGATTTGGTTTTATTGATTTTAAGAACACTTAGTAATCAGTAAAATGATTCCAGCACACAGTGGCTACCGACCAGAATGTGAAATACTTGGCTGTTGTACAAAGAGATTATTGTCAAAACTTTGACACAACAAGCTTAGATAATTTAAACTCATAGAAGTACCAGATTTAGAAACTTGCTTTTTGCAGGCGCTGTAGGCTGGCTGGTAAATTCACAGAGAGGTCACAGTGGAAGCTGAGAAAGACTTCATTCACCTTGAGATGCAACATTTAACCATAAGTGACTACTAAGGTGGTAAATTAGCAAAAAAAAAAAAAACTGATGCTAATCGTGGGTGTCCTGTACGTGTGGGAGGGTTGGGATGGGTGTAACTATGCACTCAGATATTAATTTAGTAACATTTTTTTTTCATTGTACAAGGAGTTATTGTTTGCCGACTCACATCAGCACAAATCCATTTTTACATGATTAGAGAGTGGGGACAATGATGTTTACATTTGAGCTCAAAATTATTTGCTCATAATTTTCTCTGTCTGTGCATGAAGCCACGATTACAGGAAAGGCTATATTTAGTGGGGCGGGTTTTATTGGCTCTGACCATGACCTTCCCAGTGCTACACAATTCTGTTTAGAGTCCCATCTCATTTACTTGGAGAGCAAATTGAACTGCCTGTAGGCAATCCACTGGCAGGTGTGGTGTCATATTCATAGCCAAATGGAGTCTCCATTTTGCGATACTCCATTACAATAAGCCTAAAGCTGTTTGCTATTATGGATGTCTTCTGGAATTTGTTAAAGGAGAAAACAGGTGTGTATCAATCCTTACCCTTGTTGTTTGAGGTCCCTGAGTGCTGTCAGTAGGAAAAAGAACAAGAAAATGTGATACTACATACACCAAACATTGACTCGACAGCTAACACTAACTAAATGGGGCACAGAGACTCACTTTCTGTTTCATATCGTTATGTCCCATTCGGTTAACATTAGTTATTGGTTCGCCATTCAGTCTATGTTGTATCAAATTTTCTGGTCCTTTTTCCTACAGACAACACTCGGTGACCACGAACAAAAGGGATATTGACTGATTCACACAGGATTTTCCCTTAAACCATAGAATTTTACATCCTTGCTAGAAAAAAACTCAACAAACCGATCCATAGTATTTCAATGCCTTAGCATAACTGCAAAAGTTACAAACTCCACTTGAGACACAGGATGCTACAGTGAGCCAGCTGGATGTGTGTGTAGGAGATTCTTTAGGTCATGAAAGCTATGCGCGCAAGCACACACACACACACACACACACACACAAACATAAAGGGCAGCCTGCAGTAACTTGGTGAGTGTTTTCGGCAGACTACAGAAGCTCCTGGATATTTTGTGTTTGTGTGAGCAGAAGGCCCAGTGTCAGTTATGCTGGAAATGAACTGTCGAGAGATAAGACACAGGCCCTCTTCCTGTTCTTTGTCTTTGGTTGTGAGGGTCATCTTTGGCAGACACCTTGGCATGGCTTGAACCACAGGCCCAGACTCCACATATCTGGTCCATCTGTGTGTGTGTGTGTGTGTGTGTTTGTGTGTGTGTGTGTGTGTGTGTGTGTGTGTGTCTGTGTATGTGTCTTCATTGCCCTTGATATGCCAACTGCCTACGGTATTAAACCTGTGTAGGCACCAATGACTAAGATAACCTAGCACACTAATCAATGAAGCTTGAATAGATAATCATTATGTCCCTGCTCTCGCAAAAAAACAAGTAAATCTGAAGCATTTAAATGACCCTTATCTATAAGAAGACACAACTCAAAACACTAGATAGGGAAACAATGTAGCAACATCCCAAAAAGCATTGGTATGTAAGCATTCTGTTCTACAGAACAGAACAGATGAACGGTGAGATTGGTTATTGTTATGAGTACAACTATTCAGCCAAAGCCTTTGTTCACAGTAACTTACAAAACATTTAAGGAAAAAACACAAGACAAAGATCACAATACAAATTGTGTATTTTATTTTGCAGATAAACAGAGACATTAGAGACTGCCATATTCTCTCTCAGCCTTGGAGAGTGTTAACATTGTCACGCTTGGGCTTCCTGGGCTCATGGGCACACCCAGCCCTGGGCTGGCTGTAGCTCTGGGCGTCTGCTTCTCTCTGCTCATCTGCTGGGAGGTATGTTCTGTGTCTCTCGTTTCCTGGGGAAATGGCTCCGGGGCTAAGTCTGTTTAATCTTCCAGAACCTTCAAGCGCTCCCGCGAGAGAGGCCTGGGCGTTTCACACAAGGCTGCCCTTTAAGTGGACATCACCTCCACCTCCACTACCACCACTGTCGTTGCTTCTCCTGCCTCCACCTCTGTGGCACTGACCTTCTCCGAGCCACTGCTGTCGTCAATGGCAGCCTCACCCTCGCTCCTTCTCCTGTGTTTGCATGTGTGTGTGTGTGTGTGTCTTTGTGTGTGTTCACGCGTAAAAAGGATCTTTCGAGTGTTTCCCAGAACCTCCTCATCCTTCCTGCCACAGGCGCCTGAGGAACATCGGGCAGGATCTTCTCTCACCCCTGGAAGACTCCTCCCAAGCTTTTGGAAAGACTCCATTACAGTAATAATGTTTTTTTTTTTGTTTCACTTTTCTTTCGCCCCTATCTTCCATTCTCTCTCTCTCTCTCTCTCATTCATTTTCACATGTCAGTTTTCAGCTACGTGCATGCTTCACTTGGTAAAGAGGGATTTTGAGCTGCAGACTTTCTCGGCCATAATTCATGTGTTGTAACAGGGCTTCACAGATGAGCCAAATTGCGCATCTGTTTTCCGTGACAGTGAGGAGTGGGGGGGGAGGGTGTAGGGGGAGAAGGAGTCGATGCTTCTTGTCTGCCTAACATTGCATAATTTTTTTTTTCTCTGGACCTTTTGCTGAACCAAGCTTAATATAATTGTTGTTTAATTTTTTTTTTCATTTTCCCTGACAATGGAAGAAGGATGACAGGGGAATCATGACTATGTGAATAATTAGGATCAACTTGAAATGGTTGCCATAAATATGAACTGCATCGGTGGGCCACGGGAATAATGACCAAGATCAGAACCAAATGTTTAAAATCAAGACTTTGTCATGTTGAAACCACCAACAGCTCTGAACTACATAGCATGCTACTCTCTCTTTTTCTCTCTTTCTCTCTCTCTCTCTTTCTCACTCTCTCTCTTTCACCCTCTCTCTCGCTCCCTCTTTCTCACTCACTCTCCAAATCAATTGCCCACACACTGAGATACGTTGGGCCGTTTTCAAGTCCCTCAGTTGATGCCAGCATAATATACACAAGCTTCCCAAAGTGCAAGAATGTGTTACCTCTGACCCCCTTCCTCCCCCTAGCCCACATGTCAAGTACCAGTTTATGACAATCAAAGCCAACACCTCCTGTTTCCTCAGCATAAAACGCTTGTCCTCACGTCACCCACTCTTTAATTGCCGTAATTTAGAGAGGCTTTGTTCATCCTCGTCAGAACTGACGTGCTGCAGTGTTTAATGGTGGAAGCTGATATTGAGAAATATCTCACATCACCCCCCCCCCCTCCACACACACACACACACACACACACACACACACACAACAAACGCACACGAATCACACATCATTACATCTACTACCTCTCTCTCTCTCTCTCTCTCTAACACACACGCACACACACACACACACACGACACTGATGCCATAGGTGTTGCCCCTTTAAAATTGATAACATAAGACAGACTATTAAAAAATTGCAGAAAACATCCAGAATCACCAGCTATAAACAGAAGGGAATACGTAACGTAATTTCAGTATTCAATCAACACTCAGTTTGTTTACATGCATGTCTAAATCGACCTATTGGCAATAACTGAGCTAATGATTTAGCTGGAGTATCTGAGTAATCGGTTATTTCCCAAATATAAGATGCGTCATGTATAAATCTCATGTCAGTAATTTAGGTACACTAAAAATAAACCTATATTGACCTCACCCTTGTATTAACCTCACCCATCTATTAACCTTGGTTAACTAAACATTACCTATTGAATCGAAATAATATCAGATCAAGTAGAATAATAAAAAGAAATGCAATCCTGTATGTAGCCCTCACCCATGTATTATGAAGAAATTTTGCAAAATGTATGTAATGTATTAACCTCAGTTCATAATCTGGAAATTACAGTATACATGCATGGGAAGAAAATCTAATTCTTGACTGATCAAAGTGTGATTTGTGGTGTCCCCCAGGGATTGATCCTGGGGCCACTATTATTCAGTCATAAAATATTTCGGGGATCAGGAGCAAAGACTTGTGTGAGTGTGTTCTTTGGCAAACTAAACTTCAACAATTACTGATGCAATTACTAAATCGGCAAAAAACAAGGTCTTGTGTCTGTGATCTAGAAAAACTCCTCAATGCCTTTATTTCCAATAAGGTTGATTACTACAACGGCCATTTCATATTTTTTTCTATTCTTTTTTTTTTCAAAGACCATCAAACAGCTTCAATTGATGCAGCAGTTAAGGTTCTTACAAGAACAAAAAGAACTGATCACATTACTACAATTCTGACTACTGGCTCCCAGCAAGTAGAATTGACTTTACAGCATTGCTGCTTGTGTTTAAATAACTAAATTGAACAGACCCGATGTAGACAGAGAACATTCAATGCTTCACTATACAACCTTATGTTCCTTTGTAGTTAAGACATGGTGTAATGTGCTTTTATATCTTACATTTTTATCTTATTTTCTATTTCTTACTGTCTTTACTTTTTCACCTACTTTCTGTCATTAACTGTTCTTTACCTTTATTTTTGTAAAGCACATTGAACTACCTCTGTGTATAAAATGTGCTCTATAAATAAATTTGCCTTGCCTTCCCTTGCCTTGCCCATTTTGGCATTGGTAGGTTGGTTCAAGGGTGGTGGTGATGGTTGGGGTGGGGGGTACAGTTGGGGTCAGAGTTCATCTCTGGCTCCTTGCCACACCCCAGTCTGTGGTGTTTGGCAGAGGTTCCCGCTGACAGACAGGAAGCGCTGTGATTTAACATCCCACCTCGTTCCCAGATAAGAGTGGTCCCAGGCGCGCCACCATCAGTCCAGCAGCCCCAAACAATGGCAGGAAATGAGGGGCGATGAAAACGTGCTTCTGGAGTCAGATTCTCTCTCTCTCTCTCTCTCTCTCTCTCTCTTGCTCTCAGCTCTCATCTCTATCTACCTATCCACCTCTCTATCCCTCACACTCTCATTCTATCCTTCTCTCTCTATCTCGCTCCACTTTTGTATTTCACCATCTCTCCTCTGATGGGACACCTACCTATAAGAGAGATGAGCTGCCTCACTGAAGTGCTGTAGCAAAGGAGGGAATTGTAAAGAAAGAAGGATCTCTGACTGACTAGCCAAGTGCAAGCACATTTCAGATTTCAGAGCACTCTAAGACAGGAACACAGGTGAATAGATTTTCCACACTGTTGAAAAAGATTAATGCACTCAAGTGAAGCTGTGTCAATGTATAGAATACAGTTTAAAAGGAGGCTATATTAATGTATATAATAAAGTTTAAAAGGTGTGTGTTATGTGTACAGGTGTATTTTTTACCAGTTACATTGCACTGTTCATACAGTATTGCAATCAAATACTGTGAAGTTACTCTAATAACATATTAGAATGTTTATTAACTCTAACCAAAGATCTAACTAAGTGCCAAGTGCAACAACAGTCAACATTTCCAATACAGCAATGTAATGTGCTACAAAAAAAAGCATTTCTCATCAATTTTTAAATCATTTCTGTCCTTGATTTTTGAAGACTAAGCATTCTTAATGTTATGTAGGACATGTGTTTGAATGTAGGACACATATTGACAACAGCAGCAATGTAAACAAAGGCTTGAAACTGGCACTGTTGGCAGGCTCTAATGAACGAGTTAGTTCTGGATGTTTATCTCTTCCTCGCTGCGCACAATCTGGATGCATTTTGGATCCTGGGTGTTCCCCCATCATCACATCAAATGCCAAAATTATCAAACCAAACTACAGGGCTGGAGGACCGTGTGATCCTGTTTTATGTCTGTTTTAAAGGAAACACACTTACTTCACTGCTCTCTTTTCTTTTATTGTTGTTTTTCTTTGTTGCTGTCTTTTTTTCCACTTCTTTTATGGAACCCATGTGGATAATCTCACACGTGATTAAAAGTGGGTAGTTTCGATTGGAAATCAAGGTGAACCTGAAACCGCATGTGTGTGTGAGAGAGAGAGAGAGAGAGAGAGAGAGAGAGAGAGGAAAAAGAGAGAGGAAATTAAGCGATGAGTCAGATGTTATAGTATGGAAGATCCTTAGGTTACTCTTGGACAAACAGACACATGCATCTCTTGGGATAAGAGGAGCAAAGCAACAAACAGACAAATACGTCTGTGTATCTCCAACTAGATGATGTCAGTGCCCAAACATGTTGCACAATCTCACTTGCGCATGCCATATGTTGGCTCGGGGGACTGACGTGAGAACTGTGCTTCTCAGGGATTGGACGGGACTTGGAACTTTCAGGAATGCTGCTGGGACCCGACCGCTGCTTGAGCGGACAGGAGTGAAGACACCCTCAGCTTAGAGGCAATGTTGCAGAACAAAGGGCCCTCGTGTAACGGGCCGGTTTGACGGTGCTGTGACAACCTCGGGTTGTTTCCCTGAGACTCCGCCCATCAAAGGTCACCTCGACCAGTCAGGACCTCGGCCCTGACACGGTCTCCACCAATAAGCCGGCTACGCCCTTTCCCTTTGCCAAGGAGTCATTCCATTGTTCTCAGGAGTGTTGGAATCTCGCACACAGCCAGTGCAACCTGACTACTGTGTTTTCCAGATGTCTCCAGCAAAAATGGTGGTTAGCTCGTCACGTCATTATCTGTCACTTTCGTGATTATTTCCTGCCAGCCACAGCCAGTTGTGGGTTTTGGAGGGAATAAACCGTATTACAGATTGTCCTCTCTTTCTGTCAATTAAGTGCTCGACTGGAGCTCTGAGACAGCACATTAGTTGTAATGGTCTCATTTGAAAGGCTTTGGTCCCGGTCCCACAGCAAAGAATAGCCCTTCTTAAACATCTCGAGCTGATGAATTGGTTTAGGTCATTCCTCATTAATTACCATTTAAAATTCATATCATGAGGGATATCCACAGAAGAGGGAGTCATCCATCATATATTCATAACACATCAATGCCTTGTGCTTCTAATAGTTTCAGCACTAGAGAAAACAGAAAATCACCATTTAAAAGTCTTTATCTACACATTTTGTCATATTAGGACATAATTAAGATGTCTTGTCATGTTGCTTTGTGTACGGTAAAATTGTCTGCCGAATGTTCACAGCTGTCATGGCTTTTTTGTTCATCACAGAAAAAAAAATCCAGTTTGTGAATAGCTGCAAAATCACCGACAGCATATTGTTGCGCTTATTGATAATTGCAATCAGCACCACCTGCGAGCACTTAACGAAGAACTATTTAATCATATTGTTGGATGCGTATCAGCCATTATCGGGAAAGTCCAGAGTAATTTCCAGAAACTCTCCGATTACATGGCATCAAACAATGAAACATCAATTAGTGCTAAAACAGAGGAGCCATTGCCAGTGATCTCATACAATCCAAGGAAGAGTTGATACTAAATGGCAAAAGGAGACATTTCCTCTGGCGGTGTTGAAAGCACAGCTCTGGTATTTGCCACTGTGTTTGGCACCGGTTTCATCAATACAGAGGCTCAACTGTGAGTGGTGATTGTTCAGAGAGGGGTGCGGAGGAATGTTTTTAAGTCCCTGGTTCATTAGCAGCCCCGTCAAGAGTCTGGCTCTCTCCTTTCATAGTTCAGGTCATGAACTCTGGACGAAAGGTCATTCCTGTTTTCTCAAGGTTTGAGAAGTTGCTTTTTTACGCCCTTGCACAGACATAAGGCTTAAGATTCCCTTGAGAAGCCTGCAAAAGTGGCCAAAGTTATTAGTCTACTTCCCTCAATAAAAGTGTTTTTTACAGCTTTGCTGTAAGTATCTCAGAGAGAATCATAAGCCCAGAAGAAAAGCCCAGAGGTTCTGTTCTGATCCACCTTAAGTTTTTAAGACTCTTATCTTACACTCTCCTGTCCCAGGAAAATAAAACTCTCTCAGAGAGTTTTACTTTAAAGCTGAAAGGAGACCTTGAGCCGACCGCAGACAGTACAGAACCCTTAAACAAACACTCCCACGTTCAACTTTTGAGGTCTGTTCTGTGGACCTGCTTACCCTTCTCCTTTCTCCTTTAAATCCTCCATCTATACCACTCTGGAAGCAAGCAAGCTCACACACCAGAGGGCCAACCTCCATCCCGCAGTAAAAAGTTACTTCTTACAGCAGTCTTATCTATTTCACAGAAATAAATTATTATCTGTTGTTCCTTCAGAGAAAAAGTCTAGCGGAAGAGTCATTTTAGATGTTAAGGTGAACTTAAATTGCATTTAATTGGGTGTGGACAATAGACAATTTTTGTGGAGTTTAAATGAAGCTATTATGACACATTGACCAGATCTTACTGAAATCTGATTTGTGTCTCCTAAAAAAAAGGCATGGATAAGTTTCATTTAAGATTGATTTTGAATCTGAATTGAATTGAATAAAACATGTATCATGGAGTATTTATGTCCTCTAGGTCTCCACAGCCTATCCCATCATCTATGTATCACATGGAAAAGATTTCTGAAAACAAAGCTCTCTTCTTTCCCTTCCCCACTCCCATCTTCCAATCATGTTTATCATCACCTGTGGCAAGAATGCACACATTTGTCACCAGCTGCCTTACGGGCCTGAAGGGATCCGCTCACACTGTAGGGCCGGCTGTGGAGGGCTCGGTGCATCCTGATGTCTATTTTAAAATCACATCCTGAGGACGCAAGCAAGCAGCCAGGGAAGTGTGAGTCCATGACACCAGCGCTGACACAGACAACGGGACAAAAAGAAACAGTCGCTTGGAGCCTCTTGCACTCACAGCATCTGCACACAACGGTGTAAATGGACTCATGCTGTTGAATGCATGCAGTGGACCCATGCTGTATTCAGTTTGGTTAAACAAACAAACTTGTTTGAAAAAAAAAATTCACTGATTTGAAAAAAAAAAAAACGTATCCGAAAGACTCATTACATTACATTAAGACAACAGCAATAGGAATGTTATACCACTGTATTCCTTTAAGGCCTTACCCTGCAGTACCACTCCGCCCCATTGTAAACATTTGAAAGCACTTGCACATGAGTGTGTTGCTGCGTCATCTATAATCTCTCAGCTTGTCGCACGGCAACACAGGCCCCATGGTCATATTTTTTAAAAACACTTCACAGAGTCCTGTCCCATTCCTTGTTCCTAATCCTACTGCTCATGCACATAGGCAGACTGAACTCCTACTGTGATGGACCCCGTATGAATCACACCCATGAAAACTTTCAAAATTGCACAACTCATTTGTGAAACACAAATGCATGTGCAATAAATGTCCAATAACAGTGAAGTAAATGTTGTGTGTTTGTATTTTGTATTCACTTTGGGACTGTTCTTGTAGGCTACATGTGGGTCTGTCCATACTCTCACAAAGACTTGGACAAACAGGAATAAGGTAATTGCAATAATCAACAGACAGGGCAAATGTTAGGTCAGCTTATTATTAGACACAGGAAGCCATTTTGTTTCATGCCAGTAGATATGCACTTGATTAGGTGAGTGTACAGGGACCGCAACGTGTACTGCTGTGTGTTATTTGTCATGAGCGGCACACTGCATACGTAACTCTTATGGACCAATGCCAGCAACTGGATCTCTCACAGAACCAGTCTCTCTAGACCTCAGATTGTAAACATGGCCAAAGCAAAGGTGTGACTTTTCTAAACTGTGTGATGAAATTGCAGTGAGTAGGGAGGAAAAGATGCAAATGCAACTAAGAAAAAAGTCCAGTCTGTGAAAATGTTCCAAATGACTAAGCTAAACTGAGACGTACAGTGACTGTTGAATAAATAATAAAGTTTTCTTTCGTTGGGCTAAAGTCATAGCCTTATACCACTATGCTTTATCTCTTCCTGGAAATCCGAGGGAAGGCTGACAGGAATTCCTCAGGGGAAAAACGCACACATCTGAGGGAAGAAACTCTGCCGACGAAAGACATGGCCCACTGAGGAGCTGTTTGAAGGAGCCTCAGACACAGCCCGAACATGTGGTTCTAATAATAGCGAAGGTACCAGATGCACGGAGTGTTACCGGAGTTCGAAATGGATACTAATGTCAAAGCTGCTCTCAAACACTCACACGTGCAAACGTTGCGGTCAGCAAATGAAAAGCATTGGTCTGTGGTTAATGTTCCTGTAAACTATGATGGCTGAAGAGCGAAAGTGCCAGGTTTGACAGTGAGAGACAGAGAGAAAGAAAAGGCAGATGAGAGGAAGCGAGAGATTAAAGGAAAAGACAAAAGAACAGAAGAACTCCAGAAAAGAAACACACCAGAAGAGGATTGTGTGTGTGTGTGTGTGTGTGTGTGTGTGTGTGTGTGTGTGTGTGTGTGTGTGTGTGTAAGGGGGAGGGAGGGGGGTGGGGGGGTTAGTGACTGCATCAGGTTTATGGATTCATCTTGCGCTCATCTCAGGAGAGGACCCCCCACGATAGCAATGAATCACTGACTCCTGCAACTAGGCTGCCAGGGGCTGTGTGTCTGTGTGTTTATGTGTGTCAGAGAAAGAGACAGTGTACAATACAGGGACATATAATGTGAGTGTGTTTGTGGTTAAAGAGAACGTGTGTTGCTTTGGAGGCAAATATGTACAAACAAGCCTACACAGAGACAGCGCAGCCAGCATCAGAAAGATCATTTGTGCACATCAGTCTGTTTTTGTTTAGAGGCTGACATCCAAACACATGTACGATCGAGAGAGAGACAGATAGAGATAGAGAGAGAGAGAGAGAGAGAACAGGGAGGGGAACAGGAAATCTTACATCCTGTTACCCTTAAATTTCCATTGCTTTTGACACAACTCTTTGCAGACTGCCCATCACACACATCTACCAGTCACATATTTGAGGTGCTCACAAAGTATAAGTTTAAGTACATAAGTAAGTATAAGTATATACACCCTTTGGATCCCGTGAGGAAATTCAATCTCTGCCTTTATCCCATCCACAACTCAGTAAATTCACATTGAGGTAAAGCACACACAATCCTAGAAGCAGTGGGTAGCCTGTTGCCCATGGAGCAGCGAGGGGTTAGGTGCCTTACTCAACCAGAACACAAGGCGACCAGGGGCATAAAGTTCACCCGCGCACCCCCAAATCAAAGTCTGAAAATGTATTTTATTGTTGTCTCTATGCATAAGTTAGGTAACGTAATTTTCAGGGCTAAAAATAATATTTCAGGCGAAATGTATTCTTATTTTAAAAGAACGTCTTCTCCGAGACGAGCACATGGCAGTTTGCAATGACTACCTATAGTCATTGGTTGGTGTGTGTGCGAGAATTTGGAGAAGGGGCGTGAGAACAACTGTAGAACAGCTTTGATTCTATCAGCAGACACTCAAAATAAGCGCATTGGGAGCTGCATTCAAGTAAGTGGATTTTATGTGAAGACAGCAAGCCAAACGATGAGAAGGAGCATATGCGCGATAAAAGTGCAACATGGTAGCGTAGCGTTTGGCATAAAGACATGAAAAATATTATTTGTCATGGATGCATTCGTGCAGCCCCTGATTTAAATGTAGCATTTCAGTTGCCTTTTTAAAATTTTGAGCAGAGCATTATCATGCATTATATCTTAGACTATAGCCCTACATTTAATGCGTTATTTCACTATATAGGGACCTATTAAAATTAAAAAGGAATTCATCTGTCTTATAAACAGTGAGAAACAATCAAATCCAAAAGTTTGCCTTTTGAGGTAGGTGTAGCCTACTCTTTGAAGTGTTTTATCTTCCAATTATTTTATCATCTGCAAGTCATTTTAGGCCAAGCACACGTCAAGCACACATTGTCCATCCAGAGAGTTCTGTGTTCATGGCAGGCAAATCTTACTGGCTTAACACGCTCATTATACCTGTCTGCCCAAATGGACCTCGGAGGGAGGGCCTGGTTTGGTTTCCTGCACAGGGGTCCCGTGTGTTTGCCTTACGCCACTGAAGGCGACACCATGTCAACATTCACTTATGATATATCCCATAACAGCTCAAACACATTGGACACTTTCAAAACATACCCAAATCACCCTCTATGCCATGAAATCAAGTTCGCAAAGTTAAAAATACCAGTGCCTAAATGTAAGGACAGCAGAGCTGGAGGCTGATTCTGACCGATGATAAATATTACATTATAGCGCAAATGGGTGGTGATGGCAGATACAGGAAATAAAATTAGGGCAGAGACCGGCAGATTGTTATTTCAAAGACTGCTACAGTAATCCAATCCCATCCAGTGCCTCTCAAAACTACACACTGTTGGCAGACAGGTTCTAATCTGTGTGATACTACTGAATCTGCAATACCTGGCTTCATATTATATGAGTTCATTTTGTTAAATAAAATGGGTGGCCTGAAAAGTGTTTCTAGAACTTTAAATCATAGTCTGCTTTCTCCTAATATCTTAAATTATACCCATTCACTGTCAATTTGAATCACAAACTACACATACAGTATGTGCAAGACAATATGATTAATGAATCATGATTCAACATGAATCATATAAAACTACGCATACTGTATGTGCAAGACATATTACACAATGTGATCATGATGTGTCCTAAACACTCTAACCTGTATCTTCTGCAGCACAGTAAAAAGTACAAAAAGAATCCACCGGAATTTAAGCTGAAACAGATCCAGAGGGCAATAATTTAATAGTATCTCATTTCCACATACAGACTTACATATGTTTTTTCTGCAAAACAAAATGTCAAAAGTGGCAAAGGAAAGTGCTGACACTGAATGCGGACATCCTCAGGCACAAGAGGAAGTGGCTTTGGATATCCCAACGCGAAAGGAACACTACAGGATTTTGGTGTTTTTGATGCAAAAAAAAAAAAATGGTTATCACACCCATTGGCATGGAAGCCGGTAGACATAAATCCAGAGTGTCATGATGTCAGTGTCCTTTTTCCCCTTTTTTTTGATCTGTCATCATATTTCACATGTCAGAGTCATGATATAATCAATTTGCAAACTGTCATAAAGTATTACACATTTAACACCCAAAACATTTATCTCAAAAAGCTGTTAAGCCCCTTAAAAACATTATGTCTATGAATTCTTAAAATTACACTGTATTATTTAGATACATCATTAAATATCACTGATGTTTAGATATTCACATGAATATAATGCACTTTTGTGTATAACAGATTACACTGAAGCATACAACAATAAATATATACACTGAATGCATGCACACACACACACCACACACACACACACACACACACACACACACATACACACACACACACAGTCATAGGTAGTGTCCTGTACACTCTTTCACAAACAAATACATATATCTTCCATGTTTCCAGCATTTCAAAATGAGGCAACTGTCACAGTTTAATTAAAAACTGACAATGTGTAACCAAAGTGATGTAAATTTATGTGCCTGACATAAAGATACAATTCAATGAAAATATGATTTAAAAATGTATCTGAAGAGCGACAAACATCCTTACATACAATACCACTGTAACTGCTATGAGTCATTAAGTTGGGTTCTACCAGTAGTATATTTTACATCTTAAACAAACCACTAGGGGAGTGTACAGCTTCCATTCGAAGGAGCTGAATCAAATGGCATTATTTGGAAAAGGGGAAGGAGAAAGGAGGAAATGTACAGAAGTCCCGCTGGCCTTGTATTGGACACTCTGCATACCATGTTTTGATAAAGTTTGTCTTTGATGAACAAAAGATTATTTTTCTTCATTTTGTTGCTAGTTGTGAGTTGGCCTCCAGAAAATTCTCTTCATTTAAAACTTTTGAAACAAAGGCTCTTCAGTAACTCTGTGTATGTTTTGTTTTGGTCAAAAAATTGTGTTAGATTATTCTTCCAATTGAAAAGGACTTGTTGACCAGCAGATTCTTCACACATGTACCCAATGAAGAGTTTTGCCTTCTTCAACAAGCAAAAAAAAAAAAAAAGCCTTCACTGCAAGTCCAACTTTCCATCTTAATCCTTTGCATGTATAGATCATTTACTGTCTCTCCAGAATATTCCTAAGGTCCCAAATGGCAAAGTTGATTTGTATGTCCATGCGGTTTTGTAGTTCCAGTTTCCTTACAAAGGTGTGCAGTTGACTTTGGGTCAGAGGTCACAGAAGCATCCACTCACATGCATCCATCATTGATAGATTTTGCGTAGCTGATGTATCCTCTGAAATTGCCTTTGCGGTCTTTGTCATGTTATAAGCTATTTTAATTCATTATGTGGGGATCAATATTTTTTTAATTCTAGTGCTAGTATTTGGACATGGATAACTTAAATATAAAGATAGAATCGTTGTCATGAGAGAAGGTACTGACAATGTCTCTTGTCAGTATAGCGACATCTACTAACCGGACAACTATTTCAGTAGCACAAATTCTCTGTTAGTGGGTCTCCATGTATTGCTGCTGTGCATTCATCCAGTGCTAAAATAACACTAATTGGCCAAGAAATATAATAAAAGTCACAGAGAGTCTTGTCACACAAGTAACTTGATTCTGACAAGAAACCACAGTCTTCATTATGAGTCCCATGAACCTTCAAAAACATTCCTTCAACGTAAGTGCGATCGCTGGTTTTAGTCAAGAACAAACAGACATATGTATGTATGCATGTTCACAGAAACGTTTACATAACGTAACATGAACGTATTTTTAACCACAGTCTTACTCCTCCATCAAAGTGAATGTCTGAGAGCGGAAGTGCAGCTTCTGTGGCAGAGATGGGATGCAGTTAAAGTCTTCACTATGTACTAAAGTCTTCACTAACTCCTCTCTCGAGTCTTCACTCTTCCCACACAGATGTGTCCTGGTCTGGTGTGGTCTCTGGAAGCCTTAGTGGAGGCTCAGGCATAGAGGTTCTCGTTCCTGAAGATGGTGGTGTTGTCAATGTCGGTGTAGCCTCGGCCGTTGAGGTGCTCCGTGTGACCGTCTATGCTGTAGCACCGGTGGACCTCTGTCATGGAGGAGGTCATGGAGGACACAGTGTAGGAGGCAGAGCGGAGTGCCTCAGGGTGGGCCAGTGTGCTGCGGAACTGGATGCGGTACTGGTTCCAGTGCCTGCGCAGAACACTTTGCACCTGTAAAAGAGAGAGGAAGTCACACACCCATGCACACACACACACACAAACACACAGGGACACACAAGAATGCATTTAAATAGCTTTCACAGTCACTGATTCCTTTTATTTTGAAGTTCCTTTGAAATAGTCTTTCTGTAAGAGTCATATCCTGTATGCTGAAGGTAAGAGAAAGTGGTCTATGGTGAGTCATACCTCTCCGTTGAAGAAGCAGAATATTGTGGCCACCAGAAGCCCCTAGTAACAAAGAAAAAAAAATAGATACATTTATAAAGCAATCAAAACCTGAACAGTAGATGCATGGTTATTTTCATAGCATATAAAGTGTGCAGGGTTGTATGTGTGCAATTTTGTATGGAGAGAATGTAGATCCAAAAATCACAGATTCCTGAAGGAGAACCGTAGGACCTAACGCCAGCTCTTCCACACAAAACCTTTCAGAGCATAAGCTTAAAGATTTGAGAACAGCCATGTTCCCTTTAAAACAGACAAGCTCAGATGCTCAGTATTTCCCCCAAACAGATCAGAAGATAGGTCAAGCTAACCACAGACCCCCTGAGCCGCAAAAGAAGACTGTACAAGATGGCTAACAAGTCTAACACATATCTAAATTATGTGGTCTGTCTCTCTCCTGTAGTAGGCTGTGGTGAGTCTGAAATGTAAAAAGAGGCTTACAGAGCTAAATACGAGAGTGAATTGGAGCAAAGGCAAGTAAATAGTTAATAATTTGAAAGAAAATAAAAAGTATTTCTTCAAATAGCACATTCTCTAACACAGTAGCCACTCAAAGCACCTCACACATAGACATAGACAAGACAAGGACAACATAAACACTCAATAATTTCATATAAAGTGATCACAATATTATGTACTGGTCATTTAAACTTTTGAACTTTTCCACAGGAGGACATTCTTTGAAATGTGCTCTAATGGAAGCACTATGTGGGTGAAGTTATTTTTGAACAGCTTATCTGCCACTGGCATCAGGGGACATTTTTGTGATCCCTTAGCCATTTTTTGTCAAAATATTCCACATTCCATATTCCAAAGAATAATGTTGTACATTCCAGAATGTTGTTAAGTGAGTTTTTTCAGAAGGTCCAGCCAGATTCTGTGTGCTGTAAAAATACACAACTCTAAGTGGACTAATAGATGCACTCAGATACATACAGTACTTGAACTCCTATTTGCAGTTCTCAGTGGACAACTTGAGGGATAGGTTACATAAAGGGCTTTGCGTGTGTGCGTGTGTGGTGTGTGTGTGTGTGTGTGCTGGGCTGGGAGGGCCGGGGGGGATATTTGCTTTTGTGTGTGTGTGTGTGTGTGTGTATTTACATGCATCCACAGGTTTTTAAAGTTACAGAAGTTTCTAAAAGTTCTCTTTCCTTACCTGAAAGTGCATGAGAATGTTCATGACATATGCGTGGATCTCTGAGGAGGCTCTGCCCACTGGCTTGTAGGGGAAGAGAACATACTGGATCCCCAGCAGTGGCACCAGGATGAGGGTGGCCCGCACTGCCTTCATGTACAGACTGGACTCTGCCTGGTGTGTTACCTGCAGCTTAGTAATCAGTACCCGGATGATGTTGAGCAGGAAGAAAAGGTTCACCTATGGCCAAAGGCACACAAAATCAAAGTATGTGAGGTCATCAAGCAACAAGCAAGAATAGAACAAGAACATGAAGAAACTATGACATACGAAACTGTTTATAACTGCATGCACCCAATGTTTAGCCTGGGAAACAGATCCACATCAACAAAGAAGTAGAGTTTTGTAGTTTACAGTGTACATATTTTTGTTGGGAGTTAACATTGAGGAGGAGTAGTACCCACAAATTTTGGATGTAGTGGTGATCGAATGCATTTGTCCTGCAAATGCATTCAGTGCAATGCAAAAGAGAACACTGATAGCCTATGGTTGTTGTGAAAGTCTTGAGAACAGCTTGGTCTAGATTTAGTCTAGATTTGAAACTGCCAACAGCAGGCGCCTTTTTGTTGTCCGCTATGAGTTAGATCCATACTTGAACTGCATAGTAGCTAAAGACTGCTGCACCACACTTTGTTCTAGCCGCAGGTTTTACCAGCAAATTTTTCTGCTGCAATCTGAGAGATCTGATTGGGTTATATTGCTGAAACGTATCAGAGAGGTAATTAGGCCCTGTCTTATTTAGAGACTTGTACACAAGCAGCAGTCAATGTCAATTCTATAGCTTACTGAGAGCCAGTGAAGAGACTTTAGAATTGGAGTAATGTGCTCTGTTCCATTTGTTCTTGTGAGAACCCTAGCTGCCACATTTTGAATCAGCGGAAGCTGTTTGATGGTCTTTTTGGCAGCCCTGTGAAAAGGCAATTGCAGTACTCAACCCTACTCTTAGTTTGCTATTGTTCGTTAGGTGAGAAATTGCTGACTTAGTGGCTTTCATGTGATTGTCAAAGTTTAGATTGCTGCCAATAAAAAGCACCACAACGGTATCTTTTGGGTGATAGAGCAATTGGGTGATCGAGCAAAGTAAATCTGGGTGTCATCAGCATAGCAATGATAGGAGACTGAGTTGTTCTTGATAATTTGTCCAAGTGGGAGCAAATAAAGGTAGAATAGCTATGGTCCATGGATCGACCCCTGAGGGACACCACAGGTTAAGGACATTGATGTTGAGGCACAATTTTCCATAGCAACAAAGAAACTTCTGTCTTGTTAATAGGATTTTAACCAATTGCATTTACGCATTTAGCAGACACTTTTATCCAAAGCAACTTACATTTGTCAGCTATCAATTACATTAGGCGATGTAGCAGTATGTTGTGTTCAACAGTTTCAAAAGCTGCACTGAGGTCCAATAGCACCAGGACAGATGTTTTGCCTGCATCAGCATTAAAATGTATGTAATGACAATTCAAGGATTTTCACAGTGAATGGTTAATTGGATATTGGTCTGTTGTTGTTCAGTATTGAAACATCCAGGTTATTCTTTTTAAGTAGGGGCTTTACAGCTGTCCTTTTTAGGGACACAGGAAAGCTGCCAGTCTCGAAAGGAAGCAATTATGATCTGAAGCCCTTCAGCTGTTATCAGGGGAAGAACAGACTTGAAGAAGTTGGTGGGCAAAATGTCCAATTCAGAAGTTGAAGAACTAAGATTTTGTGCTTTCTGCTTGTCAGTGACTCTTGGTTTTAAATGAAGCAATATCATCCATAATTTGGTCATGTCTGAATTAAAATTTTTTGGTAAGTCATCAGAATCTGACATTTCAGTTGAGATCCGTGAGAGATTCATGACACCTGTGTTATTGTTTATGACTCTCCTACCTACAGTCATAGAGCTGAAATGATCACATAAGGCCCTGTCAACAACAGTTGAAGAGACTGTAAGACCCTTTGTGATAACAAGGTCAAGGGTATGACCATTAGAGTGTGTTGGCTCCTGTACATGTTGAGTGATATTAAAATGATCAATTAGTACACGGAGTTCTCTTGCACTAAATAAATATAGTATTAGTGAATTGAATTCCAGCTTCATTTCAGTTTTTCAAGTTTTGTTTTTTCTACTGCATCTTGCATTAGTTTAAGAGACCAAGAGTAACTGTGTGAAAAGGAAATCAATCACATTCCACCTTTGAGAGAAAATAGAAAGTTGGCTCTGCTCACTTGAAAGAGTTGCAGAGTTTTTAGAGACATGCAATTTACTGAATGAAAAAGACAACTTAGGCCTACATTTGAAGTCCAGCCTTAAATGAGCTTTGCACGGAAAAAAGCACAAATTAATTGAGGTAGGGAATAGAAGTGCAACATACTGATGTCACTAACATTTGGCTTCAGAGAGACAGAAAGAGAGAGAGAGACCCCCATTGAGAAAAAATGGAAAGAGAGGAGAGACTGAGTGAGTGTGTATGTATGTGTGGTGCGTGTGTGTGTGTGTACGTGTGTGTGTGTGTGTGTGTGAGAGAGAGAGAGAGAGTTTACTGTAGCTTACCAGCAGAGCTGCGCCAATTGGACCATGAATAATGTAAAGCAGAGTTGTGCTTGAACTCAGCCAACAACTGCGGGATGGAAATACACACACACACACACACACACACACACACACAGACACACACACAGAGAGAAGGAGAGAGAGAGAGAGAACACAAACATAAACCTTTTATCATCTGTCACTGAGAAATATAGCCATTCTAGGAATTGATATCAGGGCACTAGTTTCACAGCTTAGTGACTTTTGCCAGTCATGTTGATGTCTTCATGATGTATTCTTTAAGCATCCCTCTCTCCCAGCCATATAAAACTAGCCTAGAGGGAGGCAGAAGGCTCTGCACCACCCGTTTCATTATGACATACAGTACAGTGCTGCTCGGACTCACTTGTCATTGTGGTAATAGCTCCGTGCTATGGCGTGAATGAGTGCCGGTATGAGAGGAAACCCTGGAGAAAACAAACACACACACACACACATACACACACAGGAAAAGAGTGAAGACATACAGAAAGAGAGAGGAGAGAGAGAGAGAGAGAGAGAGAGAAACACACACACAATGTAAGTAAGAGACACATGTAGGTACAAAGACTAAAATAAGCACCGGAATTTTCTAAAGACCAACACACACAAGGACAAGTAAACAAAGACTGACTCATATCCTTATTGACAAGCTCAGTTACTATAATGCCCTTTTCTCTTGCCCTGAGACGCAGTGTGTCTGAGTACCCACCCCATCCCAGCAGGTAGTACCACATGAGGTGCTGTTTTTCGGCAAACACCGCCACCACTATCAACGTGTGCAGGTAGATGCCTTCACACAGCATCCAGAAGTAGTTGCAGCCCAACAGGTAGAGATGCAGGAACTGAGACACTTTGCAGCTCACCTGAGACATGAATGCAAACAGAATGCAAACAGATAACTGATTTTTACTCCCTTATAAAAATATGAACATTTAAAGCTGCAATGTGCTATGAATTCTCATGGAATACTTTTGTCTTTGACTCATCTTAAATAAAGGTTTGCATTGACATGCATTGTATTTAATACAGTCACACGTAGTGCAACACGATGTAGGAGAGCTGACCCATCACTAGTTGGTTTGCATACTGATGTCAGTACACAAGGTGGTGCTTGGGCATTTTTGACATTAGGTCAATATGGCTGTTTCTGTATGTTGCATATCTGGGTCATTTTAGGATCTTTTTTTTCTGTATAATGTCATATGGCACCTTTAACCTGTGATGGACTGGCATCCTACCCAGAGGGAGTCTACATCCCACAGAAACCTGATACACCACAATGGCCCTTTAAGCCTCCATGGCTAGGAAACTAATACCTTATGCTGTATGTTATAATGACAAATATGTTGTTATATATCATATAAGTGTGATATAATTGATTTAAGAGACACATATACTAAAGAACAGACATAGCCATTCCACTGCGTCTTTATAATGTATAGACAAAAACGACCATGTGATTCAGTAATACACTCACAGGGTTCTGGTGGACTAAGTCCTCATTATTGGCCACAGCCGTGAACAAGATGATGGTGCTGACCGAGTTTAATATGAAGGACAGGAAGAGGTTTTTATGCAGTGTTATTCTTTGACAACTTAAGCTCCTATAAGAGAAAGAGAAAGGAACAAAACAGTGATTTATTATATTGTGATATATGGTGAATGAGATCACTGAACAAAAGCTTTCAACACTATGCTGAACTGTTCCAAATAACTGTGCATGTGACTGTATATGTTGATAAACGTGTGGAATTATGGCCATGTGATATTCATTAGGATTGCCTGGGAGACTTACTTGAAATGGAAGAATATCCCCAGTGATATAAACAAGGATATCAGTGACAGACCATTGCCAATGAGGACCAAGTAGTACTGATTTAGTGTAGTCTGGGAAAAAAAGGAACACAGAGGCACCATTAGGAACAAATGGACATGATCAGTGTTACACCCTATTTCATTTAACCTGGTAGTTTCTGATGACTTTATAATGATGGTCTGAACAGCCGTCATGCCGTAGCTACAGACCCATGATGAAACAATAATAGAATGACAACATTTGAAATATATAATGTACTTCTGGAATTTGAAAGAAAAGGGTGGGGCTCTTTCAAAATAGAGCACAAATGTTTTCCAGTCTTACAAGTGGGTGTTTCTCTTGACACCATGTCCATCAGCCGATGTCCATACACTTTACAGCCCATAATAATCAGACTCATCTGAAACTTATCATTTGATACTAGCTGGTGAAAATAGAGATGCCTATGACATAGCCAGAGCCTATGACATGTCCACATGACTGAGTTGTTTTCACAAAATAAGAACGTGATCTGACGGAAAAATAAGTATAATCATACTGAGGTACGATAATAACTATATAAAAACACATAAGTGGTGGTGAATTGCTGAAGAAGACACATAACCCTACTGTTGCAACCACTGGCTTTACAGTTACTGTTTGATTATGGCCTTTCCTTAACTGCATCTACCTTGCAGTGCTTACCTTCCTTGTGTCGTGGGTGTGTAGATGGCACCGTGTGTAGTTAGTCCATGTTCTGTTACTTTCAGGATGCTGGAACCACTGTCCCTTTTCTGTGCAGATTTTAGTAGCCACCTCTATGTTTACAAAGGAAACAAGACAAGGGTGAAAACTACACTGGTCAATGGGCCTCGCTTAAAGCATGGCCTCTTCAATGTGACAGTTCACTGGTTAAAACCTATTACCAGAGATGGCTAGACAAGCAATACACTTGAGTTTTGATGATATGTGCTGGGATATGTGGCTTTATCTTTAATCCTGTGCAAATATCAACTGAATAAGCAGTTCAGGAGATGTCACCTCAGTTTGACATAGCAGTTGCACAAAGTCAAATGGGAAGTTGTGGAGATGTGCAAAGAAGAGAAAGACAGGTAGAGAAGCAGACAAATGAGCTCTGCTTTATAATAGGATGTGGAGCAGACTCACCTAGAGGGTCAAAGTTGTCATAGTAGTCTGGGCAGTGTTGCTCTGAGGTCACTCCGGCCTCCACGTCATCCCAACACAGCCACCCATCCCATGTGCTATTACACATGGAGTTTCCCAACACTGAGGAACAATCCAGAACAAAAATAGTAATAAAAATAAAAAAAAAACATTGAATTATGCAACGCCAGAATGTGGCTGATAGATTCTTCCTGGGACTGCATAAAGTAGTTCTCTGCAACACATAGGCTAAAATAATGACATACACTACACAAATGTATTGTCCTCCTAGAGGTTGTGTCTAGAACGGAATCATTTTATTCCATTAGAATAAAAAAGTGGTTCTCTCACAGTTCAAACTGAAGTGGAACAAATAAGGATAAGTTTGACAGTCTGCATCCGAATGCAATGTTCCCTCTCTGCTTTCTTTAGAATAAGCTTAAATGGAAGACATGTTAAAACTGTGCAGTGGTCTATGGATTGTGTTTGTGTTATTTGATGAATAATCTCCCTGAGTGTCACAGGGGTCTATTTAATGAAAAGTGAAATGGCTTGGAAGGAGTACCACACAGCTGCATGCTCTTTGTTGACACTCACAGTAGAGTGGAGAGGAAATCTGGGTATAAACTACGAACCAAATAAGTATAAGATGTGAATAATATGTTCATTGATAGTGTAATAAATGTTTAAAAACACAGTTACACAGTTACAAACTTAGATATTGACTTCATTTAAGGTGTGGCAGTTTTAAGTGTGGTGAACTGCACACCGCTTTTGCTCTTTTGCTGTTTTGTTTTTCAGTTCTTTACAGACTACAAGTGATGGCACAACCTGTCGTTCACACCCCCGATCTCCTTTCACAGTGATCTATTTCTTTACTGCTTGACCTGTGGATGACCACAGTCGTGTTGTTGTGAAGTCCTACCTCGTCGGTTGAGAAGCGTATCCTTAGTGATCTTCTGATAGCACTCAAACTGAGCGGTGACAATCTTATTTCTGACAGTGCTGAGGTCAGTCTTATTCTCGTCTTCATGGGCCACAACAAGCATCTGTAGTCACAAACAAACGCCTATTAATTATCTAGTCATTTAACTAATACAACTAATACAACAATACAACCCCTACTTCTCTTTTTACTTGACAGCAAATAGCATTTATAGATCATTTCAAGAGGATTTGATTAGTAGAATAACCTTAATATAGCGGAAATAGTTTATAAACAAAATAGAAAGCTCAATTGCTTTTCTTTATTGTTAAAATGGTCTACAGGTAACCATGTAATGCAGCCTTTAAGTATTAACTATGTAAGGAAATCAAGTGTTACATAAGTATACAGGAAGGTTCAGTGACCCAGACTGGATATGAAGCGAAGACAAATAAACAATTCTTGAGCAGAACCATCACCACCACTTTGGCTAAACAAATACTGCTGTGTAACGCCACTTTGGAGACTGCCAAAGGCATTTAATTAAAAAGAATTGGAACAAAATTGTACCTTTGGGGCCATGGTCAGTAAAGGAAGCAGTATCATCCAACAGCAATCCATCTTTGGCTGTTATGTAAGCGCTAGCTTGTTTCACAGCAAGACCTGAAAAGAAAGACTCAAGGGTTGATTGTGTCTCAAGCTGTAGATGTGGAGGTGTGGAGCAACAGACTTCAGGTTGTAGGTAACATGAAGCACTAGATGTGCCAGTTATTTCCTATTCTCCTATCTGTATCATACAGGCAGAATATTTATGTTCATTCAGCATGGTCCCATCAGTTTAAATATTCAGGGCATGATATAGCAGCTCAAGAGAGTACAATGTGGCACTTATGAAGGCAGTTGCATCACATTTTGAAAACATCTTCTGGTGCTGGCATCTCTGCTGGCATCTCCTTGTCCATATGCCAGATCCTCTCACCACAAAGTAAACTGAGATGTAGGCTGTCGTGGAGCTTTGCTTGAAATGCGTCAGAATGATGCTGCTTGAATGTCAGATGCCTTATGTCAGGTACCTTGTCTCATAAGTTCCGACTTGGAGATAGCTTTTTAAGTAAAGTACGGCTTTTGTGTAGTCTGGTCCTTGTGTGACACATAATAAGATGAACTTCTACCCAAGGAATACCAGCACATAGAAACAATAAGCAGAGACACAATGTTTTTATTTTGGAGAGGGGAAACACCCAACAAATTCCGTAACACTTTCCCTGAACTCTTCTTCATAACATGAACATCAGCAAATTATAATCATGTCTCAGCAAATTGCGAATGTTGGTATAAAAAATTATAACAATCATGTCATGACTTAACAGATAAATAACTGAAATGATGCAGTGCTATCTATCTATATATCTATCTATCTATCTATCTATATATATATATATATATAGAGAGAGAGAGAGAGAGAGAGAGAGAGGGAGAGCTAGTCTGTTACAGATGATAAAAATTTGAATGCTCTCATGTCTACAATAATGTTAACATGCTATTGCAAAATCACTGGACATAGTTGTCATAACATGTAAGACATCTGCCATT
Organism: Tenualosa ilisha; assembly: GCA_015244755.2. Taxonomy (NCBI): domain Eukaryota; kingdom Metazoa; phylum Chordata; class Actinopteri; order Clupeiformes; family Clupeidae; genus Tenualosa; species Tenualosa ilisha. The sequence continues at coordinate 6,935,384 of PYXC01000495.1, read as the reverse complement.
ATTTGCTTAAGTTTGTCTTATAAAGCAGGGTCACGTAAAGAGTAAAATGCTACCTTAAATTTCTTAAACCACTTTTGTGTTTCACCTCTGCCTCTACAGGTCACTGGATTTGAATGCAACAAAAGAGCTACCCAAGGAGAGGTTTTTTTAAGACATTAAAGTCTCAATTTCTATTCAAGCTGTGTCGAATAAACGCAGACACATTCCTCCAAGCGAAGCTATTGTTTTCATAAGCAAATACTCTCCCCAAGCCTCCCTGTTGCCCAGGTTATGCGATCGCTTAAGTGTTTGTTGATCGAGCTGGACCGGAGCAAGTAAACTCCTGGTGTCTCCGATACAAACAGTTGGGGACATATGACCCTGTGGCCCTGTGTTCTAGCCAGCAGCTTGGTAAGCAAGAGAGCACTATGGGCCAAGGGTCAGTGGAGGGCAGCCAACTACGCGGTGTCATGATCGCTCAATCTGCCAGGAGACAGACTGAAGGAGGGGATGGGACTGTAACGAGCGGGGCGAGTCAGTCCGCATATCGCCCTGGAGCCGAGAGGTTCGCTTGTTTATTTTTCAAATGGCAATCACTCCGATCTGAGAGGACTTCTGATGTTCTGGGAGTACCTCACTGGAGGAAGCCACCAGCAACTAGCCAGCTTGTGAAAGCAGGCTCAAATGTTCAAAGACTTTGGTTTACTTTGGACAAATGTGGTGATATTTCATTCTCTTTCATTTGGCTTTGCTGCTTTTGTGAAACCTTCAATATAAATTCTTTTCATGGAGTGAAAAACTGTGAAGAGAGGGCAAATGGGCAGGCATAGGTGGTTGTGTTGTGTGGTTGAGGGTTGGTGCTTTGTGGCATGAATGAGAGTGCTGTGTCCACAAGAACAAACACACACACACAAACACATCACTCCATATTCCCTTCTCTCCACTCTCCCAAGGTTTCTCTCTCATCCCCACAGCTGCTTCTGATTCCATCGCCAGGACAACCTGACACACACCTTTCACACGCTTTGTGACATCACTCCGGTTTATTGCCCGTGACAGTGCTCTCTGTCACTGTGCGCAGGCGAGCAGATGAAGTCTGACAAGAGGAAGAGGGTGGGGTTCCGCAGCTTGCTCGTGACAGAAATGAAAGGAATTCACTGGTTGCTAGCCACTGCCCATGGCTCTGGTAATTTGACATTCAGAGTTGTCATTGTGGTGAACTGGACTGCACTGAGGAGCTAAGGCGAAGAGTTCTAGGCACTGGTGATGATTTTATGCACTCTTTCCAATGCACAACCTATTTTCTGTGCCCACATAATGACCTACGTGCCGCAGTGCAGAAGATGCATGCCAATCCAAAACACAAGTAAATTACCACCATTTGCCCTAAAGCTTTGTAAGGCATACAGCCACCAAACAGACTAAAACGCAATTTACAAAGCTGTTCCTTCAGCTCCATTATTAATGTTAAAATAACTGCCCTCACACTTGGATCTTTCCACATTGCTCAGGTGTTACATGTGGGATCCATGTCCTCTTGAGTCAGAAATACCCTTTAAGGAATGCCTTTAACTGCAATAGACCGCTCATTTCTCTGTGTAAATTCCAACGGTTAATCATAACATTTACAGTAATATAAACAAACTCAAGCTCTTAGCTTTAAAATAAACGTCAAACATTAACATCAACGTAATTAATTAAATTAGTAATAGTTTTTAGACATTGGTCAGGGTTGAACAACAAAAGACATGCATTACTGTTAGTAATGCATGTTAGTTACTGAGTAAACAGCTTTAAACACCTTAAAACCTTTAAAAGCTCTGTTTGATGCACTTCCAAACAAAATTGGTAAGACTTTAATGTGTTGTTATGACAGCTTATTTTCACTGCTGGCTATGTCACCTGAAAATCAAGTTTTGAGACTCGGTCTGGTATTACTTGTTGGCAGTTTTGTAGGACTTCTCTGGTGCCATAAAGGTTTCAGTATACAGACAGGTACATTCAGTTTTAAGTCCACACCCCATTCTTAATCACGGCCCACCCATGAAAAACCTTTTTCCGCAGGGAAGCATGCATGCGACTCCAAGTTGGGCCTAAGTGACTATGACATCTGTGTGGCCTTGCTGTCGTTTCCCTTTCAAATCAAGAGCTTTTGGCATCGCCAGCGGCGGAGGACGTGCAGCCATGTGATTCCTTTGTTTCAGGCCTTGAAACATTTCCTGTCTCTCTCCTCACCAGCCACATGACTGCAGCCATATGCGAACAGCTCCCACTGGGTATTGTCTGGTACAGCTGAGACTGACCAAGCTTCCAAGAAATAGGGACGACAGACAATGAGCAAACAGAGGATGTCACCCATTTGTGTGTGTGTGTGTGTGTGTGTGTGTGTGTGTGTGTGTAGGTTCTTTTAAAGAGCATATTTGCATATCAGGAATGCCACAAATATCCACACCACAGGAAATCCAAGGAGGATCAGGGCAAACCCTGCTCTACTTGTCCTTCCAGTAAATCGGTCTGCCAGGTATTGAGAGTGCATTTGCGCTCTGGGTTTCCCCTAAAAGCATTATAGCATAGCACAGAAAAACGAAGTTTTAATTTTTTATCATGTACTGAAGAGGCCTGACATAAAGCAGCATCTGACATCCAAGCAGCAGCATCATTTTGACGCATTTCAAGCAAAGCTCCATGACAGCCCATGTGTCTGTTTAACTCGTGGTGAGAGGATCTGGCTTATGGACAAGGAGAACCAGCATAGATGCCAACATCAGCAGATGTTTTGAAAATATGATGTAACAAGTTCCTAAGCTCCCGAATTTTCAACATGTTCTGCTTGAAAAAAATATGTTAATGAAAAAAGGATAGTTTGGGAAACGTGTTATTCTGGCCCATATTAACATTCCATCATACTGGTACTGAACAGGGCTGAATTTCCCAAAACTATCATAAGCCAAAGCGGTTTGTAAAAGGAACATTTGCCAAAACTGTGCTGCTGAGTAGTCATAGATGGTCATGCAACAAACAGATGAGAATAGTCTAATAAACAAGTTTCAAATCATCACCGTTACTTTGTCTTGTTTGTGTATCATAGACACAGCAGAGGATGATTTATTCAGTGATATGCAGATGCCAAAAGACTTTCAGTGAATTAACATGCATATCCTACAAAGTTCAAATGACATAATGTCACCTAATGTCACAAAATTTGGGTATATTTCAGCACTGTTTATACGGACAGCTCCACTTAGAAACTTCTTAAGAACAGTGCACATGGATGATACCAGACTGTTAGAAAAATGCATGTAGAAATAAACATTCATAAGATCAGAGAACAGTCATAAGTGCCAAGATGCCAGATGATTGAGACACAAGCCCCAGATTAAGACAGTCTCACTGTCCGCTCTGGCAGTTGCAATCATCATACCATATGAATGAATCATATCTCATCATTAAGTGCTGTTGTACTACAATTGCAGATAAGCAACCACATCACAAACACAACGTACAGAGTGTTATGGTGAAATTAACCTAAATCATACCCCTGTATCAGACCTCTCCTCTATCAGACTTGTATGGCTTTGCTGATGATTTTAGTAGTAAGGTCATCCTTACAGTGAGGTTAGATAGGCCGTTATAGAAATTAAGGGGGTATAATTCAAACGTTTACAGGCATACCTGCATAAGCACCAAAGTGAAAGCTTTATAAATTACATCCTCAAGGCTCGTTATGCCTCCCAGCAGTGGATCCTTCTGACTTCTACACAGCCTGCTATTGTTGGGGGTGATTTGCAATTATAATCCAATTTGCAGCCAACTCTCTTTATAATCTTAATGTGTCTTCTGGCATGGGCTCGCCATGCATTAGGCGATGTTTGCAGATCATATTTCCTAAATTGCAGTGCTATTTTGGGCATGCATTGATCTGTGGACACCATATTAACTGACATTAACTGAGGATGTGATTTATGGAACTGATGTGAGCATGTGCAAGATTCAAGATTGCCATTCCCCATTGCCAGTAGGTACTACTGCACAACAACTACCAAACTCTACTGTTACAGAAAGATGCTATCAGTACCAAGCTTAAGGATTCTATGTACTGTAACATATTTAAACTCACTGATGGAAGTGAAAGCCTCTGGATGAAAAGCTTTATTTAAAGCAATAGGATAAAGTTAGTCAACCCATAGCCCTGTTGTTCCTGGCTGCTGAGTGTCATAGGTGGCAAAAAGAATGAGAATATTTAGTACAGCGTAGTCTGATTAGCAAAACGACAGCCTAAGCAAACTGATGAGGGCAAAGAATCTTCCTTTCAGTTTTGCTTTACTGTGCCCCATTTAGTTAGCATTAGCTGCCAGTTCACAAACTGTAGACTGTGTTGTACCAAATGTTGTCGACCTACCTGCACAAACCAACAGAACAGGGATATAGGTTCTAACAAAAAAATTGATGATCTTGATCTGGATCTGACGATACAAGGTCTTAAAATATGAGCATAGAGTTTCTGACTAGAGTAGAGTAGAGTTACTTTATGACTAGTGACTGACTAGTGTGCATTCAGAATGCTATACAACTTTGGTGTATCATGACGGAACATGAACCCTTTTTTCTGTATTTAACACACAGGCTTTCAGCCTTAGAGCTAAATGGATCCCTAGTATATAAGTGATGACATGTGACATATACATCAATTCTTACACTACATAACCTTAATAGCTAAATAGCTGAACACTGACAAAAGAATCACTGAGGAAATATCAGTATTATTAGTGCTGTGTATAAACAAATAAAATTGAACTGAATTTAAATTAAATTAAATTTAAAAAATGCAACAAGTCTCTGCTTATTGAGGGGAATGAGAGGTGAAGAAACGGCACTGGTGACCAGGATGACAGGGCCAGTCAAGGGACCCCAAAAGGCCTGTGAGTGGCCCCTATAGGGGCCAAAAACCTCCACATATGCCAGAGCAAAACATACATACAGCGCTCAGAAAAGAGAGGGAAGATTTAATCCACAGATGGGAGGCCGCATCCGGAATGCAGTTCTTATGGAAACCCACTCAGATACACTAATGGAAAGGGAGCACAGCAGCACACTAAAAATGATGACTCAGCTATATCCATTGCTGACTTCAAGTGGGTCACCTCTTGTTGTTGTTGTTGTTGTTGGAGGGGGTGGGAGTACAAAATAGCAGTCCTTGATTTTATTCCACCAGAATTTTAATCAAACTGAATGTGAAATTCTCATCTAGTCAGCTGTAGTGTGTCCCCTCCAAAACAACAACAATTAAAAATGGCTTGTTTTGGCCCTGAAAATGGGAAATACGCAAAGTGGCTCAGACATACACTAGTCCAACCAAACCAAACTTTACAAGCATGGGAATGCAGGGTGACATTTTCAATGACACACTGCACTTAAAATATCAACAACATATCCTGACAATCAAGAACACTACCCGTTAGTTTTAAGCTACTAGAGTTGAATCAAGACCTCCATGATGCCCTGTGGCTGCCAACATCAGCCCTGCCTGTCTGCAGAGGAAGATGAAGACCTCAGATTAAAGAGGGTCAGTGGTTCTCAAAGATATATCCACAGAGACAGGGACACAGTGGTGCCTATTGGGTTGAGTACTGCATGGGAAAAAATGGGCTCTGCCCACCATGAAACAACAGAGGGGCGAAACCCGATAACTCCTTGGCCTTCCTGTAGAGTCTGAGTCCACAGGAGAGAGATGGTGCAATGTCACCAACACACGTTATGTGTTCTCTCTCTCTCTCTCTCTCTCTCTCTCTTACACACACACACACATGCAAACACACACATACACACAGAGAGAGAGAGACACTCCCACACATACTCTCTCTGTCTCTCTCTCTGAAACTCAGACACACACACACACTGCCATGGAGCCATGCATAGCTCTGTAAATCAGGAAGCCGGTGTCAGACCCTGACAGTTTGTTTAACTCATGTCCACTTAGGAAACACCCATAGATGTCAGGCCATTCCGCGTTTCTTTTTTTCCCTCCCACAGCTAGGCACACTTTTCCTGACACATGACTGTCTTAAAGGAGTAGTAGCTCGCCTAAAGACTGTCAGCACACAAATCAACCTTCTTCGATCTTCAACCATTGCCAAACCACCTCAACAACCTTTCATCAATTATCCTTCTCTTTTGGGTGAGAACAACCAAGAGATTACTATGGTTGAATATTCTTAAAACTCCAAGAAACAAACAACAATTCATAACTGATCTTTCATTACTACATAATGGGTAATTTTCTTTCTCATCAATCTTTCAACACACCAATAACCTATCTTCAACTGGCACCACTCAAATAACAGTTGAGTACTGCTGATGATGGTTAAATCTTCAAACAACTTATGATAAATAACTTATAGAATCAACGAACAACCTTTCATATGGGTAAACTTGGCCTATGTCAACAAGTAAAGCGTAGAACAGGTTCCAACCACAAGGGCAAATTATTTACAAGTGTTTGCCAGTGTTTGCCCAGATATTCTGCACTCTGTTGTAGTTTGCATATGTGCACGAGGGCACTGTTTAAAGAGGGCTGGTTCAGATTTAAAATTACATCCTAGATGTTTGAGAGCCTCAACTGCGACACCACGCCAGAAGGAAGATCAGCTATTACACACACGCAGCCAAGCGTGGAGACCTGCGAGATCCAGCAGAGAGGGAGCGATGCCGGTCAGTCAACCGAGTCTGGGAGAGGGAGAACGGTGGAGACCATGGAAGCATCAGCGGGACCATTTTTTTTAACTAAGCAGCAAGCGGAGTCATGCCAATCCTGTTCACTATGGGGAACCATAAAGGTTGTTTATGGCTTTGTGGAAACATTGCATAATTGGTCTGCTTCAGCACTGCCGAACTTTCAACAGTGGGGATTTCAGTGTCTATTAAGAGGAATCACGCAATAGGGGAACAAATGACATTAACACTTAGACCGAAAACCTAAGCTTTTTCTCTCACACACTTCCTCTTCACGATGGATGTTAGTGCTTGGCGTTAAACTTTTAATTGCCACCAGTTCTGGAAGCCCCTCGGTTGTACTTCCACTAATTATTACACAACGACTTAGCTGTGCCGCAAACAAACTTTCTTCTAAACAAATCTGAACCTCTAAACAAATTACACACAAGCAAAAAATCATATCTAGAAAAAGCATATCTTTCAGGCTGTGAAACAGATGTGCTTATAACCATGTTCATAGTCAGCTGCTCCTTCCAAAATCTTTCGGCAGCTTCAGAAAGCGTTGAATGTAAACATTACACAGCCAAATGCAACTAACAGGTAGATTTCAAATAAATTGGTTACGAATTAGGTGATAACACTGGCAACTGATAAAATAATACATGAAGCGCGGCGAAGAAAAATAGGGAAACCTGCATTCAAATGATGGCGCATGAGGGTCACGACTGTGAGCAAAATGAAAAAGTTTGATCAACTTCCAAACCGAGATGTCCAGCCTACCGATATAGCAAACCTTTCTCCAACAAGCTATGACACACACTGTTTAAAAGCTAAAATAATTACAAAAGTGTGGGGATCTCTTAACGCCGGTCACGTATAAGCACAGTTGAAGTGTCTCACACCCTGTTATCTTGGACACTACACAATATTTTTGACCAGTAGAATGAAATTGACAATGTTTGTTGCCTGACAGCACTCAGATAACCCACTATATAAATATACGCAGAAATAAGTAATGTTAAAACAATGCTGCCTTCTCACCTTACTGCTGAAGCGGCGTCTGGAAGTGGGCAATCCAAAGGAGCGTGCTGGTCTGAAGCCGATGAAGCTTGTAAGAGATCCACCACAGTGGCTTCCTGTTACATCACTAATATCGACGTTGGCTCTCCCTCTCTCTCTCTCTCGCTCTCTCTCTCTCTCTCTCTCTGTGTGTGTGTGTGTGTGCCTTGACCGCAACTTGTTGCTCACCTGTTTCTGATAGCATGGTTTCAGATGTTCAGATTTAACTGGGTTGCCTACACCTAGCCATGGTTATAGCATTTGATTTCATTTCATTAGACTCTTGGCTACCTTTCAAAGTATTTTTTTTGCCAAGCTACTAATTAAGCATTTAAGACATCAGAAGAAGTTTTAGAGCGCCTTCAAAGCGACCATATCTTCTGTCAGAAGTCTGTTATCCTGAGAGAAAATTATTTTCAGAACAAAGGCACTTTCGACTACTTGGGATGCCCGCTCTCTTTTATCTCTCATTGACTTACACAGAGACAAGTTCACGCACATTACATACGGCATCGGTATTTATGGCTGTAGCGCACTCTTGTGTTCGCTGACCAAACTGGATGGAAACATTATGTGGAAAGACTATGCCCTCGAGTTGCACATCGACTTCCCTTACACACAGGCCTTGGGAAAACCGTTACTCACCTAATGGTGAGGCATACAATTCCCGTTCGTAATTAATTTCTGGACATTATTTAGTCTACCGCGAACTGTCAAATAGCCCACTTTATTTGGTCATCGGCGACTATGATTGCAGCTGAAATTGCCTTTGGTTCTTTCGGTCCGTCAGCGAAGTGGTGGTGAATTGCATTGACCAAAACCGAGGAAAAGTGTAGATTTAGTTGCATTTTCATTTGCTGAACTTAGATAACCCCCAACTGATTTGGATGCTTTGTGCTCTCTTGACTTTGGACATGGCTGCTGTTTTCATTAAAAGTTCTGCATTTAGAAATTCAAATGGGCATACCTTAATGCTTCAGTGGTTGAAAAATAAAAGATGATCAGACTACATACCAGAATCCACCGAGGACTATTTCATGGTCTGTCAGAAACTATTTTTCAAAAGCTACTCTGAAAAAAGTAAATGCTTTATTGGCATTTCAACGAGGGCGACAGGCACTGGGGCAAAAGCCAGTGAAAAGGCTAACCCTCCTGTTGTGTTCCTGTCAAATGTGACTGAAATCGCCTTTTTTCCCTCTCAAAAATGTACTTAATCTAATTTGATAGTCATGGGGCTCCATGACTTTGTTCATACAGGTTATCTAAACACTTTACACAGTTTTTAATTTTTATAACATCATGGGTTTTTTTTTCAGCTTTGTTACACCTGTAGTGGACTGTAAGACAATTGATTGGTGAAACCACAGTAAATGTACAAAATTAGTTTAGCCACATACAGTCTTACCTACAGATCAGATGGACAAGTGCGTTTGTGTTCATGTACAACACACCCCTCAATCCCTATTTTTGATTTCAGTGACAGCCTCCACAAAAATACCTACTTTCAATAAAATCTCTCCCTCACTGAATTACATAGGCTTCATTCAGTGAGGCCTAGAGGCCATAATTAGCACCCAAATGTTTTAAATTTGAAATATTCAAGAAAGCATACATGGATTAAAAGGTCTATCACAAAATTTGATGCTAATCATATGTATTATGTCAAGTTAAAAACACTTTGGTCATTTCTGACCGATACACCAAAGTTGTAACCATGAAACGAACACAACAGGAGGGCTAAATGAGCCCTTGGAGAGGAAAGGATTTGTGCAGTATTGGTGTTTCATGTCAGAAAAATCTCTTTTCATGATTTTCCTACAAAAATCTAACTTCATTTTTTCATGCCGTATGATAAAAACGGGCACGGCGTAGGTTGGCTTGAATATCCTTAAAGAGATTGATAGAGTACGGCCTACGTTAACAGGCGAATAGTAAATAGAGCCTGGTACTGATGGTATTAAAAGGGCAGATTTGAAATGCAGCCTCCCACGGTGACGAAATCCTGAGGGGAAATCAATAGGCTACATCACCCTACCTGAATTTTTCTGCAGAAAAATGGGATTTGCTGTTTACACACATCAGACCTAACATGATCAGCATTTGTCACAGATAGGCTAGTTTAGGTCTCAGAATTTTGTATTTTGAAACACCATACAGAAAATGGGTTGGAAAATAGGCCTGTTTTTTGTATTCCAATAGACTGTGCATGAGTGTTAAGAGGGGAAGCAACCACATCAACCTTTTTATTAAAATCAAATCACATACTGTTATACTCGTATGCTCGTTATAATTTTTGTAAAGTTAGGCTAAGATTTGAAATTGCATTTATTGTTGCAGTCATCCGTAGAGTGTTAATTAGATTAATAATGAATGAGATTTGATTACATTTCTTACTTGGTTACTCACATCTAAATGAGGAGGGAATGACATAAGCCCTATGAATTTAGAGTGGGGACACTCGGAGGTGTAATGATGTGTTTTTCTTTTGTTTATGTTTATGTTTTTTATTATTACATTTGTCCACAATAAACTGGTGGAAGGCATTAGTTGTTCCAGGGGAGACTGTAATTGCATTAATACAATTACATTGCATTAATCCTGTCTTAGATCTTTGTTTTGTTTGTCTGTTTTAAGTATAAATCTGTAATAAGTCTATAATTCTGTTCTAAAGCCTACAGAGTATATATAATCTATAACAACTAGCCAATCATTTTGGCTAATCATGACTAATCATTTACATTTTACTTTTATCCAAAGCAACTTACATTTGTTGTTACATCAGTTACAGTCTCCCTTCGAACAACTTAGGGTGAAGTGCCTTGCTCAAGGGCACAATGGTGGCAGCTTCGACCCCCCACAATTTCCAGTCTACTACCACGCTAGCTAGGTTCCATAACCGCAATGCCACCACCTCCCTATCATAGTGATGGTCCACTCATTCAGTGTCCCTTTTCTTTGCTGCACCCTTCTTTTGCTCCCACCCACCAACACACATGCGCACACACACACACACACACACACACACACACTCTCTCTCTCTCTCTCTCTCTCTCTCTTTCTCTGGGTTTGATAATGTCACTGGTCATTTGATACATTTTATGGAGCACCATCAATCAGGATGAAGGTAGTTTCCATAGCACCACTCCTGCCAGGATTCCCTTCTAAGCAAGAGGTTATGCTAATAAGGTGTCAAAAGAAGATTTGCTATCTCTCTGTCTCTCTCTCTCTCTCTCTCTCTCTCTCTCTGTCTCTCTCTCTCTCTCTCTCTCTTTCTCTCTCTCTCTCTCTGTCTCTCTCTCTCAAAAGAAAGAAAAACAGATGGAGGAAGGATAAGCAAATTACAGACTTTTAAGGCAAAAATTATGAGATCGCAGAGCATCTGATCTCACTGATAACAATTTATAAATCCATAGACACAATTAAACAAGCACAACAATGCATCATCATAATACTCCATCTGTACAGGTCTAAAAATGATTTGTCCAGAGGACTAAATGCAATAGTATGTGAGCTTCATATTTTCACACTAGATGGAGACATATAAAGCCAAGCCCCTGTGTTACAGATTGCACTTCCCTGACCAAAATGAAAAATAATGAAATTATTAAAAATTAAATCTGTCCTTCTGCACAAGCCAAGCTGAATGAACAGCATTACCAGGATAAAATAACCTCATTCGGCGTAATGCCTCATTCGCCCACACTGTCATCTCCACGTATTATAGCAGTCTCCACCTGTTCTGTCTGCTCCCATCAGTGAAGGTGCTCAGCCTGAAGGTGATCGCTGAGAAATGAACACAGTTGACCAACGCAGTCGTGTCTAAAACAGGAAATTGGCCTCATGGGGAAAGTCTGTCGTCTCTTAATGGGCTGAGGAAAGAGACTTTTAATGGCTGTTAAAGTTATAGCGATGGTGCTCACCAGCCAGACAAATTTCCAATCCACTTTGACAATTAAAAGGGTGAAACAAAGGCATCTTGCTTTTACTTCTTGTCCATTTTTGATTTTTGCTAAAACCAAACAATAAAAAAGTGCCAATGCAAACAAAACATTGTTGAAAACATTGATTTGTACTCAAAGTCAACAGAAAAGTGGTGTAAAATTCAAATATTTCACAAAAGAAACCCCCAACACCCTTTTTTTGTGTTTGTGTGGGGGGTGATCTAAAAGGCAAACGCTGGTAATGACTTCAGCATTATGGCTGTAAGGTTATAGAATGTTTACAGCTACATTAGTGGTAAAGAGTGTTATACAGTAGTCAATAATCAATAAGTACATTTTTCCCAGTGCTTGGAAGACTATGGAAATCACCTTGACAGTGTTCAGCAGGACCAGGGACTGTGATGGAGTCAGATGGTTTGGCGTCTATATGGAGGTACAGTGATGCCCTGAGATCATGGCATTTATGACCTTATGCATATTTTAGGGCAGCAGAGCCATTTATAGAAGTTGCCGAAGGGGTGGCAGATGGCTGGGCGGTGTGAACGACACCCCATGCCCGCAGGTGAGGTACTTACCCCCTTCACAACACCCACCAGCTTTTCTTCTTTGCCCACCTCCTTTCCACACAGACATATGAATACACACACACACACACACTACACTATCCTCATATTACCTCATGTACTACGAGCCCCTGCCTCTCTCTCTCCCTCTCACGTGCAAACATGCACATGAATACTTAAACAGACATACTGATACAGAAACACACAGGGAGACACATGAACACACACAATACATGAATAAAAACAGATCATTAAAAGGAAGGTCAGCGAAAACATATTCTTCTTTGAGAATAAAGTGTAAACTACTTACACTTCAAAGTCAAGTGCCAGGAAGAGGACAGCATCATGGTGGGAGCTAGGATCTCTTCACAGCATGCAAAAAGGCAACCAGATGAATGTTTTAATTATGTAGTATGCTTTACATTCAACTCAAGGGGCAATTCAAGTTGCTTTGCAATAACATCAACCACATGGAAAGATCAGTGACTACCAGTGTATGCCAGCACATACAGTGTCCATGAGATCATCAGAATGGCGAGTAGGCCCTTGTCGCCACACTCCAACTTTTATTCATAACAAGAAAATTCACAAAATTCCACACACCAGAAAGACTTAAAAAGGCTGTTTCAGTTGACCAGGAAAGCAAGAATCAATGTAGCTATTTTTACAGAAATAATACACAGAGGTAGCCCAATCAACGGCAAAAATGACTGACAGTTTCAGTTCCGTAAAGAATGTTGTATGCTTTAGGATGCCTAGATTGTTTAATTCAATGTTCTGATGCTATGATTGTATATAGGGCCATTGTATGTATTGTATTGTATGTTCTTAAAAAGACTGACCTGGAATCTGGAATTTAAGTTATAATTTACAAAGAAAAAATGACAGTATGACAGCATAAAGTCACAGATCTTTGGGAAAAAAGTACAGCACCAAAGGAACACCAAATGCTCTGTGACACATCAACTGGACACAATAAATTGAAACCATAAAGTTAAAGAATTCACAGATTGATTGAATGCTTCTAGCCATTAAGCTATATAATGGCCACGATAGGCCATTGTACAATGCATAGATGTTTTTACTGCAAACCAAGGCATATATAGACATTAATCACAACTTAACTTGATTGTTCCCTCAAGGGATAATGGCACAGCTGAAGCCAATCAAAACCAGTCAGTCACAGACTCTCTCCATGGGGACACAATATACTGAAGCACAGATGGACCGCCTCTGGGCACAGTGAGCTGTTAGCTCTCAAAAACAAGGTAAACTTGATTCCTGTCACCTTCTGTGATGGGTTGATTCTGTCCCTTCTAAAGAAAGTAAGCCATATATGTATAGTATCTTAGACATATGGTGCACATTTAACTTTAAACACCATCTTTAAAAAAAAAAAAAAAAAACATCTTAGAGTATAACGTTGCTAATATACAGTAGCTTACAAGATCATATAACTGAGTATTGGAAAATGAAACAGAAAAAAAGTGTTATATTTCAATACCACGTTCACTAAATTCATCTGGAGATATTTCACTGCACCAGGGTGCACCACACCGCACCTCTAATAACCATCAGTGCCAGACAGCGTGACTGACTGAAACAATTGCTAAGGATGGTTGAATAGGAAACATAAGTTTCCTAAATACAAACTCATTGAGTCATAATCTTGACCCTCAGGAGAAGCCTGTGAAAGTAAGACTGGCATTTTCATTCTTACCTTAACCTACTTTTTCCCCCTTTATTTTCTATTCTTTTAAGACCTCTCTAGTATAAAATAAGATAAAGTAAAATAACAAGAATACAAACTTTAGAGTCTTCAGTAAAAAGAAAGAAATCGCTCCAGTCTGACCTCCAGAGATGCTTATGTCTGAAAAAGCTGCAAAACTCTTGTCTTTTGTTAAAGCACTGGGATTCAATCCTAGATCTCGTCACAATTTTTTCATCTCTTGTCTAAAGCTTCTCAAAACTCCGGTGACAAACGGGCAGAAGAAGACTGAAGCTAGTGAACTTGACCCTCTTATTGCCCTATCACAAGCATTCTCAGCAGGGCTCACTGGAACAAGACATAACAGAGATGGATTGAACTGAAATCTATAAGCTGTGATGCTGAGCTCCTGTTTACTTGTAGGTGAAAAAAATATAATTCCTTATTGATTTTTTTTGTAATGGCATTTTTTTGTAATGTAAGATATAAATAAACAAATACAGTAATGTGAAAAAAAACATGCTACTTTTGCTAAAAAAAACACATCTAGGCCCAGTACTCTAAAGTGAGGCTATCCACTGCACTGCCAGTCTCCTATTACAACCAAATGTCACAGAACATAAAATGCCTAAGGGTGTTTTGAGATGCTTTCTTCCCCTTTCCTTTTTGCTTAGAAGGGTACCTGTCATGGTGAAATGACCCACAAATATACACGGATGCATCCTTTGAATGAAATTGTGATAAATGATGTCCCACGATTCCTTCCACCAGCTAACAGCGACCAATCATCTTGACATGGGTCAATAACATTCACCCTCCTATAAGTGTAAACAGTCAGATTCTATTAGCAGTGCATTTGTCTTTTCCTAAGTCCTTATGAATGTGCCTTTATATCCTACCTTGACCCCATGACATTTTCCGCTGACAATCAGAACAAAAGCCTAAGGAAGAGCCAAGAGAGGTTGTGTGAAAAATAGATGGGGAAGTGTTTCACTAACACCAGCACTAGAAGACATTTTGTCTTCTTTTTTGGATCAATATTGTGTGTGCTGTTTGTGCTGTGATGTGTATCTGAGATGTGTGTCCATCTGGAAAAGTCTGCCCAGTGGTGCTCTGTTCTATGTGATGGTGAACCTAACTTAATTTCTATTCGATTTTATTCTATTCTACCACTGGTCCTATACATCTGGGCAGTTAGAAGCAGTTACAAGGTTGCATTGCTAACCACTGGACCACAACTACCCTAATTAATTTAATAGCAAAAAAAGTGTAAATGTTAGCGTAATAGACTATCCTGGTTGTGGACATGTACTTTAGGGCCAGTCATTGGCATCAACAAAGCTAAGTCCTTCACGTGAGAAGCAAGAGTGGCCAAGGGCCCCCGTGTCTCAACGTCTTCTGAACTCATGATCAATTACCCCAGTCAACCGGCCATCCAGTCCAATCACCTCCCCTCCCAACATCCTGGCTCTTAGTCAGTATTAATCTGACTCATTAGGAACAGCCTAAGAAAAACAAACTCATGAAAGCACACATACACTCCCTCTCTGTCTCTCTCTCACACACACACACACAGACACAGACACCAAAGCGTGCACTCACCAGCTTACTGACAAAAGATCTTTATTGGACAGATGTGCCTTAATGTAGGCAAACAACACTGACAGGGTGGCAGCATACGGCCGCGATTGACACTGCCATGTTTAAAGAGTAAAGCCACCCCGCCCCCCGAGGGCGGTGATGCCAGCTTGGCCTGTCTCAGCATATGCCAAGCATTGAACCCAAGCCAGTTTATTTATGGTGGGCAAGCTGGCCAGACTCCCAGAACATCACTTACTGCCAGGGACGCACCAGTTGGTGCCGATCCTCCGGGCCACGCCGGATTGATCGAGTGTGTAGGGGAGGGAGGGGGGTAAACAGGAAATCGAAAAACTGCAGATCCGTCAAGTCCACCACTTTTCTTTTCTGCCCCAAAATGACAACCAAGTATTGCCTTTCAGTGAAGATAACACTGGCTGACTCTCTCAGAGAGACGGAAATCCATGTTTTACCCACTTCAGCTAAATAAACAGCAAAAGTGTGATTGATATGTATGAATGGCTTGTTACTCATCTGGGTTGTGCATTTTACCTGTGGGTCTTCTCATCTGTGAGTGTGTGTGTGTGTATGTGTGTGTGTGTGTGTATGTGCGCGAGCATGTGTACGTGTGTGTGCATGTGTGTGTGCATCTGTGTGTGTGTGCGTGTGTGTGTGTGTGTGTGGGCAGAGCTGAGACAGAATACTACATGCAAAACTGGGAACACACGCAGAAAGAGGGGCAGGCACTGATACTCTCTCCAAATGGATGTGCGTGGGTGTGTTGGTGCCAGAACCACAAATCTGGAAATAAACACACTTTAATAGACATGGGGCGAGATTGCTCCATTAGCCTCTAATTACGGCGATTAATGCTGCATTAGTATGTGACCTGTTGCCTATGGCCTGACAAATCTCTCACTCAGTTTAAATGTCAGCTCAGGCAGTATAATCTCACGCCCCAAGTCTTTGATGTACTCGCACACACGGGCACACACGCACGCGTTCACACACACACACACACACACACACAGGCACAGGCACACACACACACACACACGCACACACACACATATATATACTCACACACTAACACTGTCTAATTTTCCTCTCCCACTCTTTTTCATTCTATACCATTCACACAAACACACACACACACACACCCTGTCTCTCTCACATATACTTAGACTCAAACTATATACACACACACACCCACGCTGAAAGCCTGCCTTTGTGCCATAGAGATAAGACTGTGCTTAATTTTACGAGGGGCCATTTTCGTGCGGCGAATTGATGTATGCTGACGGGGACTTTTACACAAAATCAATGCGTGGGCCCCTAGAGACCATCAAAATGGCTTCCCAGGGGTCCCATGCACAAGGCAAACGAGTAAAGAATAAAACGAGTCGATTTAACAGCCCACACAGAGATGCAATAAATACCTCTGAGCACTAAGGGACACAAGAAAGACAATTGCCCACACAGAGCCATACCTGTGCATGCAGACTGACACACTTACTATGCAGGCATGGTGAAATAGCAGTTATGTCGCTCGACTGACTGTGACCTGGATGCGATTCCCGAACCCCACAACGTGAGTCTACGCTTGTCGCTTTGATTAAAAACATCTGCTAAATACCAGTGAACTTTACTTTACTAACACACTTACAGTCACATACATAGGAGGTTATGTGTGCAGGTATGTGTGGAGATACCTTCATGTCAGAATAGGGGTGTCCCATTTCACAACCTGGCTAGCACCACCTAGTGCTTCCACTCAATTTGTCATTGCTCCACCACTGGGACGGGCCAGTTGGGACGGGCCAGTCAGCGGCCAGAGGGAGGGCTGAAAGCAATGATGTTGAATTCAAATCAATGACTTTATATCTATGTATACAGTCATTGATTCAAACGATGCGTAACAGACGTCACAAACAAAAAGCCGTGATTGGTTGAAGCAGAAAGTATCTGTCCAGTGTGGAGTGAGCATATGCCAGTTGCTAGGGTTCAAATGCTTTGCACAAAGTGAAGCGATGGGAAAACGGCTGATGCATCAGGCTACCATTCTTACCCCTGCCCAATCCAAAGGGGGAGGGGGTTGAGAATGTGAAAGCAAAGCCCTTCTAAGGCAAGTCCCTTCACTTGGCCACCATCTTGGAATGCCTTCGGGCAGCTGTTTGGGATTAACAAGACCAGGCCCTATCAAATTGAATGGGGAGTTATCCAAAACTCCCTTTGGCAGGTCATACGCCAGGCATAGGTCAGACTTAAAAAGTGTGTAGTGTGAATCCTTGTTTATGTCTGAATTGAGGGGGTGGTGGTAGCGTAGTGGTTAAGGAACCTGGCTAGCGTGTAAGTAGCCTGAAAAGTTGTGGGTTCGAATCCCGGCTGCCACCGTTGTGCCCTTGAGCAAGGCACTTAACCCTAAGTTGCTCTAGGGGAGACTGGCCCTGAGCAATTGACAGTTGATGAGTTGTAAGTCGCTTTGGATAAAAGCGTCTGCTAAATGCATAACTGTAAATGTAAAAATGTAAATGAATTGAACAATGTCAAAATCTACCCACAGATCACTCAAATAAAGCTAAAGAAGGCATTATTTAAAACAGCAACATTCGTGGCATGGCTATCACCATGGTGATGGAGATAGTAAACAAAAGGTTAGCGTCAGTCATATCGCATCCAACAATGCGATTGGTTACTTTCACTGCAGGGCAGGACTTCCAGTTTCTCAACTCCTCCATCTTTGCATTACGTACAGCCGCAATACATTTCTATTGGAAGATTTTTCAAGTCATGCGTCTCCTATAGAAGTGTCTCTGGTAAAAGTCATCGAACCCAGGTGGTTTTAGCTCTTCTGAAAGACTTCTGAAAGAGCTTCTGAATGACATACTTTCAAACAAATATAAACCCAATCTCTTACACACGTGTGCATGCACACACACACACACACACACACAGACACACACACACACACAGTGGTCAGTTTGCAACCCACGGGTATCATGCCAAGTTGAAGGAACAGGAGATGTGACATGACCAGACAGATCAATTAATCGATCAATCATCCCCCTGAACCCCATCCACCAGTCTTCTATCCATCCAAATGATCTTGCCGATGAATTATGCATAAACACTCCTGATCTTGTTTTTTCTTTCCTTCTTCTCAACGAGTAATTCAGTTCTTCACTGTTCATTACCCATCACTGTGTCTTTCCGAGCAGAAAATTAAGATTTCTCTGATAGCAACTCTATTGATTTATAGAATATTATTCAGACAATTAATGGCCATTAGACTCTGAAATGGATCCTGTACGTGGAATTTGGAGAGAAATGAGCAGTGAGTGAGAATTGTGTATCTATGATGACTTTCTCTTCAAGGCAAAATAATGTAATTAATTAATTTAATTAATTAATGGCTGCTCCATGGTAAACAGTTGCATTAATGAAAAAGACAAGGATTCAGTACTGAAGTACAAACTAATATGTTGCATGTAAGATTACATTAGGAGGCTAAGGTATACATGCATGTGATTGCATGTGTGTGTGTGTGTGTGTTGTGTATGGGTGTTTCTGTCATGTGTGTGCGTGTGTGTGTGTGTGTGTATGTGTCTGAAGGCTGTACAATATATTTTCAGGGGGAGACAGGAGGCAGTCTCCAAGCAGGCACCTCGGCTGCACATTTTGATGAAGCTGTGAATATTTATGCAGGTCGGTGGAGATAATGACCCAGAAGGGGACTGTCCAGTAAAAACCCAATAAGCACTAGTAAATCTGTCATTACAATACAGGCAAGGCTGTGCTGTGAGTGTGTGGTGTGTGTGTGTCTGTGTGTGTGTGTGTGTGTGTGTGTGTGTGTGTGTGTGCACGCAAGTGCATGCACACAAGAGTGCGATTTTCTCAGAACAGTAGTTCTTAGTACATTGGCAGTATTTCTGCTGTCAGGTTTAGACTTTTTGTAGGATTTTTCTCTGTAGTTGTTCAGGAAGTTGAGCAAACACCTGGGTATCAGCTGGCTCCTGGTGTGAATCTCCTCTTGGCTGTGAGTCAAAATGTCAATCAGTAACAGATGCAAAACCCCCAAAGCCCCTACAAACAGGAAACTGTAGACTTTGCCTGTAGAGAGATAACCCATTTACATTTGGCAAAAAGAGTGTAGTCATTAATTGACAGGTTGATCATTCAAAACACATTCAAAACCTCCTCCGTCTAAGTGAAGCAAAGTTGGACTTACGGTTGATCTGATCTCTTTTGGTAATTCATCCAACTGAGATTGTGCATCCAATTCACCCATTAAACCCAGACATTTTCTTCCCTGACTGAACAAGTTACTGGCAACATCTGATTACCCCCCATACACACACACGCACACACACACATTCACGCACTCACAGGAGTCGAGTTGTCAACCAGCGGGGTGCTGAAGAGGGGAGTCAGCCCTCAGGGTGCTGCATGAGCTCGGCTGTGTTCTTTTCCAGGAAAGGCCATTGCCAACAGCTCCCAGCCCTCAAGCCCACAGCACCTGCACCTGGCTTTATCCCTGGCGCCAGCCCCTCCATGCCAGCTCTTCTGTCTGTCAGGTCAACTCAGTTCTGAGCCTGTGCTTGAAGTGTTTACTTTCAGGAACATTCTTCCTAAGACTTTGAGACAGGCTGAGATAGAGATAGAGAAAGAGATTCACTCTTATTCACATCATGTTATCCTGTCACTGAACTGTATAAAGTGTCAAACATCGCAGGTGATTCTCATAACACAAGTAAATAAAGTGAAGTGAGGTTTTTGTCTGTGTGTTTGTGTTTTTTTTTTTTTAACAATGACGCACATTGAAAACAATGGTACAAATCCATTGTACACATCAACAATATACAGTAGATGGATACATACATACAAATAATCATTCTGACATTTAACTCTCAATCTAAAGTCTTGTCCAGGCAAGTCAAGGGTGTGTCCTGATACTGTATTACCCAAGAAAAACAGATTAACTCAAGTCTGGCACTCTGCTGTGTTCCCACCTATTCTATTCAGTGCAGGCAAGGGCCACCCATATGTGCCAGCTGGAGTGACTGAAGATAATGATTACACTTTTTTGCCAGGGTCAGGTGAAAATCCGTATTCTTCACCTTCCTAGAGTGTGGCTTTTGAAAACAAATAGCTCCCTTACTTTCCCCGACAACAGCTGTTACTCTCTACTAAAACTCAGTCTAGTCAAGGGCAAGAGGGGCATCACAAGGGTACCCACTCTCTTTCCTTGTTGACAACGGCCATTGATCTGCTATAGCAACTAGAACTACGACTTTGTCAAGATTTTAAAAAGTATTGGGGTACGCCAAAGTTTGTCTATGCACAGATAATTCGCTCTGGTATGTCTCTTACCAATTGCCTTATCACTCCCTGACATTAAAGATATCCTGAATCAATCTTAAAGGAGCATTTGGGGTTACAAGTTTTACTTACAGAAGAACAAATTCTTTTCCCCTAAATGCTGATGCAGATGCATTTTCTCTCTGCCTCCCTACTTAGATGGTTTCAGATACATGGATACTGAGGTCGCTTGCAATCTCTAAACAACTTATTAAAAAAAGGTCTTCGCTGCTGTCTTTTCACAGAAGTAAGTGCAAAAGTATAAACAGGATCTGAATCTCTGGAATCAGGACTCCTCGACATTATCAGTACGTGGGTGCATCAACCTAATTAAAATGATGGTGTGGCCAAAGTTTTTTTATATCTTCTCATATTCATCCCTATTCTACATTTAGTCTTTATAGAAAACTAAATGTAGCCAGAACGGCAAGACCCATCTCCAAAGACAAGAAAGTTCTGGAGGTCTGGTTTTGCCAATTTTCTTTTCTCACTACAGAATCAAAAGGTTAATTCACTGGTTTGGAGACCACTGGTAGGACAGGCAGACTTTGGTTAGTTCTCACCATGGCAACTCAACCTACGCTCTGAGAATTTTAGAGACTTGCTATTTCTTTGCATTATTCTGAATACAACAGTCACTCAATAAGAACATATGTTAATTTTAATGTTTGTTTTGACATTTTGGGCAGCAGAAGAGTTCTATCCTCTCGATGCTGCTGTCCTTACAACTGCTGATCACATGGAGCTGTTGAGTTTTCCCTTCAAAGCTCTTACTTGAATAATTGCCTCCGCCGTGAAGATCTGTCTCCGCATTCTATCATATCCCTAATTAAGTCCAGTCACATATTCAATAAATGTCTCATCCAGCAGACATACTTTCCATCCCAGAGTGCCCCACACACCAGTGCTTCACCCATCTATGGGGTCCCTCACACTGGGGTGAACTTATCCTGGATGTCCTTCATACGGCTCACACATTGGGCACGCCTCAGATGGCCTCACGGCAGCCATCCCACTTCTGACACCATATGAAGCGAAGGGAGAGAGCAGTGACCCCACCTGGCCTCAATCCTGGGTCTTCAAGGTGCCAAACGTGCAACTTGACCACAACGCCAAAGAGCCAGGCTTGTTGGTTTGGCAGTCAGAGTGCATACTCAACTGTAGTGATGGTCCTCCGTCACACTATCCTCTCCCTAATTAAGTCAAATCACATATTTAATCAATTTGTTCAGCCCAATCCACTAGTCTACAGAGAAGATTTTTTCTTTAATGATCAATCTCATAATTATTAGGAGCTTTGAAAAAGATTTCAAGTTGACCATATCTTTGAATTGAATTTGTTACCAGAGAAGACTCTTCCTAGATGTAGGAGCTCAATTCACATATTGTGACCTTTGAACAGTTTGAAGAGATTGCCAGTGTCTTAAACAGCACACATATGGCCGCCTCACAATGTTGTTGCCAATGGTTATTTTGCCAGTAATTCCTGAATTACATATATAAGCATTTACACTCCCAGCTGTGGGGAGCAGTGAGGGGTGAGGTGCCTTGCTCAAGGGCTCCTTTGCCGTGAATGTGGACGGGACAGTGATGTCCAACCACTTCCCCCACCCACATTTTTCCCCCTGGTCAGGATTCGGTCACAAGCCCGAGGGCTTTAATCAGTGGGCCACAGCCACACCTCATCACATTAACTTCATCCCATTGTATGAAACAGTAGTCGTTTGCACTCTGAATGAGACTTTAGACTAAACCTAGGCTTTAGGGCTAAACCTGGCTTAACACAGCTGAGATGGGTACACCAAGTTCAATGATGAATATGAGATTGGCAAAGATTTATCTTAATATTGAGCCATCCTGCCCTTGATGTAGAGGCCAGTTAGTAGCAGTAAGACCCATAAGCGAGGAGTTTGAATCTAGGGATAATTGCAAGACAATCAGTTTTTAATTTGCTGTGAACAACTTAATTTTTCAAGATAGTGTTGAGTCAATGTCAGATCTCAAATTCAACCCTTATTATGTAGACCCAAACTTTTCACTTTTGTTTTTAATATTTGCTGGTAGCACAGGTGCAGAGATTCAAGTCCAAAATGGTCTATTGGGTAAGATTTTTATTTAGATAAATGTGATCGAACTGCTGCTGTGTTAAAGCAGCCATAAATATAAGCAGTGCAGAGCGGGGGACTCAATGGCATGTATGAAAGCAATGTGAATGTAACATGATTAGGACAGAATGGGATGCAGAAGACATCAATTTGCTGCAGGATGGAAATTCTACTTTTATGAGCTAGTAAATCAAATGCATAATTCAATTCAGTTTTATTTATTTATTTATTTATTTTGCACCATTCACAACATGCAATGCCTCAAGACCTCAACCTCCTGGAACAGAAACTAAGGTTCAGCAACTCCCAAGTGCAAAGGATTGTGATATTAGTTGAAAATGCTTCCTGGCAAGATATGCAGTTCATGTTGTTTATAAACTTTTAATTAACTTTTAATAACAGGCATAATACAAACACACCCAGTGAACAAAGTGGTTTTGTGTATGAACTGTAGCTACTGTGTAGCACATGGGAGAAATGAGTTGACTAACTGATGACAGCCCTTTGCCCTTCATTTGAATTAGGGCTCTAAGGAGCAAATTTGAAGAACATTGAAGAACAGTGCCTGACAGCAAGTATGTATTCCAACTTGCATGTCATCATGCAAAACACAGAGGCATTACTCACTGACCACTGAATGAGAGAGGAAACACTTCTCAATCTAAACAAAACCATCTAAGCAAAGACAGGGCTCTCTACAAACTACAGTTCCGCAAGTCTCAGGTGCTTTCAAAAGATGTATGGTGTATACATACATACATTTGCATACAGAAGTTTCACTGAAATCAGGATGAGGGCCATAAATATGCATGAATAATGTGAATAAACACATTGGACACAGAACTTAATTTCTCACTGGAGTTTATGGTGCGATGCTTAAGACAATTAACAAATACAGGAATTTAATAGCATTTTTACATACTGGCTAGACGCCCAGCAGGTATAGTAATTCTGACAGTGGCATTCAAGCAACTACTTAGTAGCTAAAGTGCTTAATCACAAAAGAGTGTTTGGACAGGAGGTTAGTGTTATGCAAGTGCTTGCTCCTGAAAGGTACTGTCTGCTGGAGATGGTAATGAGCTGTAAGCTAAAGACCTGTTTTTCAGTCATATGAGGGATGCATAGAAAAATGAGATTACTCTTCACAAAATTATAATGTGATGTTAGTGTGATCTCTTAGAGATGCTAGACTGTACCTTCATGAAATACTTTAATTGTAAAGTGATGTTAGTGTGATCTCTAAAAGTTCATATGCTGTACCTTCATGAAATGCTTTAATTGTAAAGTGATGTTAGTGTGATCTCTAAAAGTTCATATGCTGTACCTTCATGAAATACTTTAATTACAATGTGATGTTAGTGTGATCTCTAAAAGTTGCTATGCTGTACCCCCATGAAATACTTTAATTATAATGTGATGTTAGTGTGATCTCTTAGAGATGCTATGCTGTACCTTCATGAAATACTTTCATTTTTGAGTCGTTTTTGATACAGTGGCCACACATGGTACAATATGATGATTTAAAGTCTCAAAGAAAATGGTCACATGCTGATAGAGTGATCAGTGTCCTTTATTGACAGGTGCAGTATCAGGCATTTGATAGATCAACAACTGCCTATTTGGCCCAGTAACCTTGCCTGAGTTGCATAGTAGATCAGTAGGTGAGAACCAGGCTAGGATACGGACAATAAGAGTTTTTTTAACGAGTGGTGAGAAAGTTTAGTGAATTTGTCAAGTGCTTTATGGTATTGCAATCACACACAGTGATTCACACTTTAATCAGCTATAATTCACATCTGATTGACCACCCCTAATTTATTTTCATTTTACCCATTTCTCTTACTGGAGGCCTACATTATGCCATTTCAGATATTGTGCCTGGCCAGATTTCCTTTTGCAGGTGCTCTAAAAAAATCGTAAGAACCAAAGGCACAAAGGCTTTCTCTTAAAAACTGCAAGTCTCAACCTGGGGGAAGTTCATTTCAATCTGCGACAGCGTGAGTCTTGTGAGCGTGAGGCTCGACTGCTCTCATATCTAAGGGGCATGTCTCGCTCTCAGTTACTCCAGCTTGTTAGCGGTTCCTCCCTGTGAATGTAATATGAACAATTTACTGGCTACTCTGATGTTTCCTACATGGCAGTGCGAGGCAAATTGAAAAATGTACTGGGCAAATGAAAGTGAATCTGCATGCTTGGTCTATTTCTGAAAGTTTGCTGTCATGAAAACCACCACCATCACCAAACACACACTCAGGCACACACACTCACACACACACAAACCACACAGTCCCACTGCACACCCCCTCATCTCCCCAATTTTCCTTAAAATGCCATCCCTTGGTCTGTTTGTAACAGTTTGAAACTTGTTCAGGTTAACTTTGGAGAGACACATCAGCTTTGATTCATTAAAGTTCAAGGCAGTGCACCCTATGGTTTATCACTCAGAACTTTTGTACTGCAGTGTAAGGCGACTCCTTAATCTGCGACCATATTTACGATAAAGGACAAGTTTTGTAGGTGAATGCCAGCACTGTTCTTCTCTGTCTCTCTGTCTCTTTCCAAGCCTGCAGGCAGAGAGCAATAAACACGTCCTAATTAAATCTTAGCTTGTAAATGCAGCCTAGTCTCAAAAAAGAGCCAGCAAATCTTTACATCTTGCCTCTTTCATTCCTCCCAACAAACATATTACAACCTCTGAAGGTCTTTTTTTGGTTTCAGTTAATGTGCAATTATTCCAGAGGAGCTAATGCATATGAATATCCAATTGTCACTAGAGAGAACAAAAGCATCCATTGGCAAAGTGTAGGAATCTGCATTGAAAGAGATCAAGTCAAAGCTACTGAAAGGGGGGTGATTCAGGTCCTTTATAAACAAGCGGCAAAAAAACGAAAGAAAAAAGAATCTGAATGCCTTTTATGTGTGCCTTAAAAAATGAATGCTAATTACAACTTTCAGCTCTAAGATTTTGCACCTGCAACTGTAGGAAGCCTTGAGGAGATCAAGTGCTTCAGAAATTCTTTTCTGTTAAAATTATACTAAATAATGAAATCTGGTTTAGCTAAATGATTATGTAGTTTTTGGCTTTGCTGGTCTGGCATGTATTTCCGAAAAGCATAGTAGCTAACTAGTTAATCAGGCTAACTATGTTTTGGAACCATGTAGTTGCGACATACCTGTCTCTCAAAATCATCATCTAGACCATGGTAGTGCAATTTAGATGCATAGTACTTGCATGCAACTTACTTGCATAGTTCAGCAACACAGGTGTTTCATGAACTCATGGGCCAGACTAACTAAGACTTATCTCAAGGGCCAGACTAACTAAGACTTATCACTAAGCTTGATAGTGAAGTTGTATGGTACCAATTACACCTTTTGCAAGCTAGCATCTTGATGGAAACAAGTTGACAGGGGTCTTTGAACATCCCAGACATGTGTGGGCTTTAGATTGCAATAAGATTGCTGTGAAATTTACAACTGCTAAAACTTCACTGTTCAGCATGACTTGGTCATGGGCTAATGATGTGATTTTTCCCTAATTATTGTTGTCGGTTGTTGTAGGCTAAGCTAATCGCTTCAAATATTATACTAAGTGGAAACCAAGCATGGGACTATGGGATCAGGGGAGGTGGTTCAAGTGGATAAATGGGGTGCACCGAGAACTGTGAGTGGGAGACTCACAGGTTTGAGACCAGTGAGGTGTGTGAATGTGCTCACAACCTGTATGTCTCCCTTTCCCTCCTTCATTGCAGATGATGGATTTAGATTTGGAGCAAGTCTCTGGGCGGTGATAATTAGTGATTTAAATTAGGAAGTAGGTTAATAGAATTTGTAAGGTTGTGTTGCTCAATTGATGTTCAGTTTCAGAGATGATGTTGCATAAGAAATAAGTGTAATGCTGTGCCCCTGTCCATTTACACACCTCAGACACACTTGTATCGTCTTTGAAGGATAGGCCTGCTATGCACTAATGCTGAATATACACTTGATGAAATATAACCAGCACGATAAAATGTCATTGTCTTCCTTGTACTGTTTTTAACTGGATAAATTATAAATATGCTCTGTGCAGCAGTGATTAAGGTCTGCCCAAGATGCAGCTACCTGGATTCAGACTACACACTGGTCTTCTGTCTGAGTTACAACAGGTGAAGTACATGGCCTTATATTTATATTTACATTTATGCATTTAGCAGACGCTTTTATCCAAAGTGACTTACGAAAGAGGATAACATTCAAGCTACAGCAAAATGAAAAAATAACAAAGAGTGCATACTGCTAACATTTCCAGTATTTTAAGTTGAAAATGCAATAGTGTAAGTGCAGTATGGAGTACGAGTGCATTGCTGGTATTCAGAAATTAAAGCCAGGGGATATTATTGGAAGAGCTGGGAAGAGCTTCAAGGTGGAGATGGTATCTGTTGTTTATTTAGAAAAGAAAGACAGTCAGTACTTGAGTGATGGACAGCCTTCATTTCTATGTTTGTGTTTTAGGGGGCTGTTTTATAATTTGTCTGATATCTGTCATTATTGTCTTTATATAATATTACCTTCACAGAAGTATGCAAACTTAAGGTAAAGGCCTTAGAATTAGAATTGTTTTTTTTTTTTTTACTTTATTTTTGAGTGGCTTTTAACAGGTCCCATTAAACCATTTGAAAAAGCAGGGAGGGCTCATATAATTTTGGGTGGACAGCAAATGTGCACCAAGGTCTCCTTTCAGAAGGATGATGGCGACTAACGAGAGGGTCCATTCGTTTCCAATACGTCATGTTATGTGCTGGCAAAGGAAAAAAGCTCAGATATTTGATCAGTTTCCTTCTATTTTCCCCTGAGCAATCAAGAAAAAAGTGAAGTAGTGTTTTTGAGTTACAATGAGAGCTTTTGGTGGTAACATGGTATAATTTCTTTTCCTTTTTTTTTTCCTTTTTTAATAATTTAAGCATAAAGAGGCATTAATCTAAACCATAACAAACCATCGTAACACATCAATCTCAGCTTTTATGAATGTGTCCAATAGTTCTGCAAATATGTGTCCGACAACTGCAAACATGGTAGCAGGAACAAAGATGGTGCAGACCAACATAGTAGAAACTTCCATGGTACCATGTTGGTTTGCAATTTTTGGGAAACAGACATACTTGAGCTGCTATGTAGTTCAAACTTACATCGTACCATGATGGTTCAATGCTAAAATTCATAGTTGTGCAGGAAACTCACCCTTTGTGAGGTTGTGTCTTTTCAGGTGTCACTTCACTTAACTTGACTTGGTGGGAGGGTTTCACCGCAGATCAGAAAAGAAATGTCTATACAATACAAAATACAAAACATGCAAAAATTAAAAATACAAAACTATACAATAATGGAACAGTAGCGTAATTTTGTGTTTTAGTGGGCTATTTTATTCTTGTAATTTGTCTGATATCTGTCATTATTGTCTTTTTAGAATATTACCTTTACAGAAGCATGTGAAGGTGAAGCCCTTCTCTGAATGGAATTATCATTTTACAAAAATAATGAAAAAAAAAATATATTATTTTTACTTAAGAACCATTAAAAAAAGGGGGGGTGCGGGGGGCTCATATAATTTTGGGTGCACCCAGGTCTCCTTTCAGAAGAATGATGGTAGCGACTAACGAGAGGGGCCATTAGTTGCCATTCCGTCATGTTATGTGCTGGCAGAAAAAAAGCACAGTGATTTGAGATGACATCAGTTTCCTTCCATTTTCCCCTGACAAATCAAGAAAAAATAAAAGACAGAGAGCCTCTCCGAGGACATGAAAACATGAAAATAAAGAACACTCTTTCATCTGTGTATGCATAGATTCAGTTCTTTTCTTAGCTTGCAGTTAGTCTCTCCTCTGTATTTTTCATTGGGTTTCAGAATGTTTTGCTGTTGCTTCTGATTTGATGTGTGGAGCTGTTGCTTTTGTGCGTCTGTGTAACTTTCTGCCTGTTCTGTGCACTATTCTGTGAACATGTGGACATCTCCTTACAAGCACTCTTTCAAGGTGCCAGTAATTGCTCCCTCTAAAACTCCCATAATGCCTCTTTCCCAGTTTTCCACCATGCTGTTAAAGCAATGCATTCATCAGGCTTTTCCGTCTTCCCTACAGCTCGCTCTCTCTCTCTCTCTCTATATATATATATCCTTGCTCCTTTTGACACTGTCCTGACTGCCCGTTGCTTTGCTTGTGAGGTGTTTTTTTTTTCTTTTACTCTTTCTCTCACAGTTTCCCCCAGTACGAGCGAGTGAAAGGAGACATCTGAAGGCAGCGTGTGTTCCTGGGCAATGTACTCGCCATCGGCCGGACAGGCAAGGCATAAAGCTGCTCAGCGAGGCTTGTGAAAGATGATTGCAGGATCAGGAGTAAATCTGCCCCACAGGGCTCCCCTGGGGTGACTGATGTTGGCAGAGCGAGTGAATGAGTGAACGAGCGGGCGAGCGAGCGGGCGAGCGTGTGTGCAACTGCCGATGCACTCATAAAAGCAAAAAAGAAAGTGTATGCGCTTCTTTCTCTGACTCTCCATCTATGTGTCCTGCCTCCCCCCGTCTCTTTCTCTTCTTCCCGTCCATCTGTCTTTCTCTCCCATTATTGCTTTCGATCTCTCTCCCTCTCTTTCCTTGCATGCTTTTCTCTCTTCTACCTTGCTATTCTTCATCTCTCTCTCTTTCTTTCCATCTTGCTCACACTCTCTCCTTCTCTCTCTCTCACTCTCTCTCTCTCTATTTCTTTCTCTTTTTCCGTATGTCACCAACCAATGTGCAGTGAACATGAATGGGGAATGTGCTCACCTACCTGTGACTGGGCTGTGGAATAGAAATCTGTGAATCTGCCCAGTATGACAGCCACACACAGTGGCACATTACAACACAACAAACCCTTTCCAGAGGACCATCGTATGTCATAGCACAATGACATGTTCATTCTGCACACAGAGCACAGCTATCTCACAGTAACATATCCACAGCCAGCTGCTGATAAAAGCAGTTTCAATATATAAGCCGAACATAAATTATTACTGTTTCTTGCTGCTTTCTACTGGTTTTAAACTGCACTATTAGTGCCCAGAGAGGGACGAGTGGGAACTGAAGTACTATTACATTATTGATTTTAAATATTATTATTTTAAATATTTTTCTGTTTCATATATTATTGCAAACTCAACAAATAGGACCACATTCCAGAGTCCACACTTACTTAGACCCTGATATGTCTGCACACACACAGAAAATATACTTGTATAAATATGTACATTAATATGTACATTACATACAAGTTCTACATTAAGGAGTCTAATGGTCTGGTGGAAGAAAGCGCCTTCTAAAGTGTCCTCAATATGCTTTGTGTTCAGATGCAAATATGTGTTCGCACGCAGTTGTTAGCCCACTTTGTGTATGATCCCACCTGTGCCGCACGCCCAGATCTCCAGTGTCTGTTTCGAGCATCCGCAGCAATGACTCAACGCACGCTTCTGTGAACTCATCAAGCGAGAACAAACCAGGTTGTCAGAGAGGCCCACTGGTGGGATCGAACGACAACAAAAATTGAAAACCGCACACAGTGCCTTCCAAAGTCTAGGAGCTATTATTGTGGCAATGTTCTTCTATTTATATCATTGAGAGGATTTAATCTACTGTGCCAACTAACAGTGCAGCACACATATTGCAATTTACCAAGGGTGCCACAAGCAATGAAACAATATCGACGGCATGCGGCCTTAAAAAATGAAACGGTGGCCATTATCGTTAAAACAAATCTATCCAGCTGTTTTGGGAGCATGGTCTGTATAGGAGTCGCTCCTGAGAGAGAGGATGTTACCATGTGAGACCCAGGACACGTCAGATCAGAGTCAACATGTGGCCTGGGAGGTTCGTCATCAGTCAAGGTCGTCTTGTTCTGTCCAACGTTAACTCAGACGAGTGAAACTCGCGAACGAGCGGCACTGAGAGTCGTCAGTGTGGGTCTCTGTGGGCACCGGGCTCCCCTTCGGCAGACAAAATGAGAGATTGATGTGGCGCACCCCTTGCCTTTTTACTGAGCCGCTTGCTAGACTGAGCCGGTGCAATCATATGGTTTATTGTCCTGCTGCGAGATCCTGACAAATCGAGTACGAGTCAGGTGTGGTGGGGTGGGTGGGGGGCAGACTACCATCACTGTTCTCTCTGCTCCAGTAAACACTCATCTCTTATGACCCACCGAGAGAGAGAGATAAAGGGAGAGAGAGTGAAGACTGAAATGGCAAGTCAGGCGGTTTATGGAAAGGGTCTGTGGCAGGATGAGGGGAGAGAGAGAGAGAGAGAGAGGGGAGGAGGGCATTGAATGGGAAAGAGGGACAGTGAGAGAGAGAGAGATAAAGAGAGGAAGAGGGGGAGAGGAGGTAGAGGCAGGTATGGGGGAAGAGAGAGATGAGGAGGAGGAGGAGAGGGAGACGTTAGGAAGGAAGGTGGTGCCAGGAAAGGAGATGAGTGTGGAGAGAGAGAGAGGTGGGGGGGGAGGGGAGGAGGAGAGTATGGAGGAAGGAGAGGGGGAGGGGAGGAGGAAGGTATGGAGGGAAAAGAGAGTGAAGGGGAAGGAAGGAAGGAAGGTAGGAGATGGTACAGGAGGAGGAAAGAAAGGATGGAGAGAGGTAAGGGAGTGAAAAAGTGATGTTGCTGTCATGAACTGATGTTGTTTGAGGCCTTAAAATCCCCTTAAAAAGTGCGGCTGCCACTTCAGCACTTGAGCCCTCTTTTATCTTAGAGTATATTCTGCCCATAAGCACACTTATTTATGCTACCAACTTGCCGTCCATGGCAGTAAATGCTAGTTTGTAGCAACCATGAACTACTTTGGGTTGTGTAACTGTCTTGTTTCCCTAACCTCAGTTTATCAGGTTCTTAGCATACAAATAAACTCAAAACTTAAATCCTTTCATCCTGAAAGTCTTCAACTCTCTCTCTCTCTCTCTCTCTCTCACTCTCTCTCCTCTCTCACTTTCTCTCTCTCTCTCTGTCTTTCTAGTGCTTCTACATTTAAATTTCATATTTTTCCACTCTTTCCAAAAAAAAGAGAACTTATTTGGTGAGAGTGCACATTGCCCTCGTAGCACAGACAGAACATAAATGTGATTTAGAAAGGGATGACTTGGCGTTTTGTTGATTTACCATAATGCTATAATATATTTTTAATCCATGACTCCAACAACGCTTCGAGGATGACTTTTTCTGATGATACTCTGCAATTTTGCCTCTCCACCAGACACATGGACAAACACACACACACAGGCATGTGCACACATATACACACAAACACACACACACACATATATTCTGAGATAGCGAGAAAGGAAAAGAGAAAGATGCACTGTAGGCTGACACTAGAAACTGAAAATAAATCAAGTCACTCAATCTGGGATGTGTTAGTGTGTTTGGGTAA
This sequence comes from Tenualosa ilisha, assembly GCA_015244755.2. NCBI lineage: Eukaryota > Metazoa > Chordata > Actinopteri > Clupeiformes > Clupeidae > Tenualosa > Tenualosa ilisha. The sequence continues at coordinate 6,902,963 of PYXC01000495.1, read as the reverse complement.
AGGCTGCTGCAGAGATGACAGGTTGAATGATCAGTTCAGTGCTCTAATGGGGTACACTTCATAGATTACTCTCTTCTTCCGCTGGTGAACTTCTGCTTTAGAACACGCTCATATCCATCCTACGAGTGCACACACAGACACACACACACACACACACACACACACACACACAAGCGCAGATACACACCCAAGTGCACACACACACACACACACACACACACACACACACACACACACACACACACACACACACACACACGCCACACACACACACACACACACACGCATACCCTGGGAACTCTGAGAAGCTCCAGAAAGGACTTACAGTCCATCAAACTGATCAAGGTAGTGGAACAATACAAAAATTACAATTCTGTTTTAAATATCTGTCTGTATGTTGAAGAAGACCAGGTCCCATGCAACTAGATCTACTAATGGTCTTCATGATGGACTGACAGTTCAGGGTTGTGTGTGTGCGTGTGTGTGTGTGTGTGTGTGTGTGTGTGTGTGTTTATTTTTCCCCTTTGAGGGACATTTGATGTTGCAGCTCAGAGGTGCTAGGGGTGCCATTTTCAGCATGAAAGCTGGAGCTGTGTGGCTTCAAAAAGTGTCCTCTCCGTCAGTGTCATAGTGCACACTCCAACAGCATGCCTCGTGGCCTTTTGTGACAGACTTTTCACTGACTTCAAAAGCATCCTCTCCAACAATGTGACAATACATGAACAACCAGCTTTCATGGGCTTTGCCCTCTTCTGCAAGGGCTTGTGTGTAACTCAGGGTCACACTGCAGGTTGCCCCCCCCTCTTAGCCAGGTGAGTCCCTTCAGCGTGGCTAGCGATCAAAAGCAGTGCTAAAGAAGGTTTTGTCACAACATGAAAGCGTTTCCAGGATCACACACACACACACACACACACACACACACACACCCAGTGAGACACAGTGAGACACACGCTCACACAGGCATAAACACACACACCCCCAAACATTCACACATGCATGCACACGTGCACACGCACGCACACGCACGCACACGCACGCACACCACACACACACACACACACACACACACACACACACACTCCAGTGTCACAAACATCATGCTCTCTGCTGCACTGTACCACACAGTACCATAACACAATCTGGCAACCATGGACTAGGGATTTCTCTTGCATCACTTCCTTCCCACAAACACACAGGCCTACCTCCCGCATATGTGCACCTCCCAGGAAAGCCCACGCTAGCTTAACCAGGCACTGTGTGACAGCCATAATTGTCCCTGGTATTTCAATGCCGTCATTACCGTTGCAATATGATGCAATTTGCCGACATCCTGCTGTTAAGTTTCAGGGCTCAGAACAAATCGATTAGAGTGTGTCAAGGCTAAGGGGCGGCTGTTTGCAGCGCACAACAATCGTGTTGTGTCTTGTGTGGAATCACGATTCCTCATTATTTCCAGTCTGGTACTGTACTAGTACATAATGTGTCTGAAGAACCTGTTCTAAAAAGTGTAAACTTTGCATTGTGCACAATGGTGGAATCAGTGATTGCAGTGATCCCTGATTAAGATTTTACTGGTTTAAGTCGATTTCAAGATTGGTTATTAACTCATGCCAGGTCTTTGACAGCTCAGGGCTCGGACACTCGGATTCGGTGAGTGGTTTTAGACAGATAGGTTGTCTTTTCTAATATGATGCATCACAGAATCTTGCTGTTCTTTTTCTCTTGCCTAGTTTGTTGTTAACTCCTACTGTGCTACCTATGCAATAAGCCACTGGTATCACTGGCTGACCAATGAAGCACATTATAGATCATACTGTAAAGGGGCAAAGGGTAGCATCTCTCTCTACTGATGTATATTGCATGCATGATGCACCATCAGACAGAGCATTATCAGATTAACAATCTCTCTCCTTTATCTCAATTGAAAATGACTGGCCATGTGAAATGGATGACAGTATCATACATCTGGCGATGGGAATACATTAGCTGGCAGACGTTCATCTGTGGCAGACCATGCTTCGCCGGTCGTGATGAGCTCGTAAGATTACCCTGACACGTGGCTCATTAGGTTCTCTCGGCGGCAACGACTAACGGCTCCGTGCATGAATGTCGATGTTCAACGGAGCGAAATGGATGGCCACACACGTCACCCCACACACATTTCAGAAGTGAATGAGCTGAGCATAGGTTCATTTTAGACACTGCTGGAAATGTAAAATTTTAATTAGCTTGAGCATTTTTTTTCCCATTGCTATCTGTGATTGGGGTTTGGGGGTGGGCAGGGGGTGGAATGAGATCAATAAGATTGTAAATTACCAGCAGCTATATAGGAACTAGAAGTGCTATCATTTGCAGATTCTGATAACCAGTCCTTGCTGTACATTAGCGGGGTGCTCCCCTCAAATGGGATGACCCGAAAGGGGGGCGACCACTGTGTCGTGATCATGATCATAAACCAAAGCAAACAGGAAGGAGCTAATTCCATCATTAAGGAAGAGGCTTCTAATGTGCGCCCATCATCACATAGCCTACAGCCTCCATTAACATACAGCCTGCACACTGCCAAAGTGGGAAAATCAGATGCTCTGTGCGGTTAAATATGGAACAGCGGTGACAGTGACAGGTCGAGAATTCTGTAATGGCCCTGCCAAGTTTCTCTCAGCCCTGCCAACATTGTGAGCTTACTTGCTTGCTTGCTTGCTTGCTTGCTTGCTTGTGCTGTGTGGTTTTGTGGCCTCCTCTTCCTCTCTGTCTGCAGTGGGTGCAGTGCTCAGGTATGCTCAGGTGTGGGTGAATGACTAATGACTGGATTGGATTTTAAAAAGCCTGCTTTATTCCCTACGCTGCCGGTCCTCTCCTCCTCTCCCGACATTTGGCTTTTGATTTCTGCTATGCCTTACGTCCCCTTTAGACAGTGCCCGGCATCACAATTTCATTTAACTCTTCTCCACACTGTCCTTTTCTGCATTCTTTATTATATTGTTTAATAAATTTCATAATTCATAATCGGCGTGTGCTCCCTTTTATGATTTCATGCTTGAGCTAGCATGTGCTGCAAATTGTACAACAAACCAGTAGGATGTTGGTTTGAGCCTGCCTGGCTTCCTCAGAGTCTGTGAAAGCGTCCTTGAGCTAGACGCTGAACCTCAGACTGCTCCCCATGTGTGGGGTGGCCTTACATGGCAGCCTTTGCCAGCGGCAGTTGAATGTGTGGGGGTGAGCGTGAGGCATTCATCTGGAAAGCCCTCTGAGTGCTTGTAGGAGTGAAAAAGTGCTACATAAATGCAGTGCCGTTTCCATTTATCTTCTCAGGGTCCCCTTTGTATAAAACAGCACTGTGCTTGGGTGATGAGCAAAGTAACACCCTGTCATTACTATTTCCTTTTTCTTTATGGAATAATACTGAGATCAACCCGAGAGGAAAACTAGACAGATGACCTGAGGTGTGTGAGGTGATGAGATGCATGCTAGTTAGAAAAAAGTCACAGTGATACAGCATGGAGAAAACACTGCATCCCCCATTGCTGCACTGGATGCATGGTATTCCCTCATGTCTATGGATATACATAGAGAACTGGACTGGTTAAAATATGGTCCTGTTCAGCAAGCGGGTTGGTAATGCAATTTAATCCAGAGCAATAAGCTCTTTATAATGCTGTATAATTCTCTATTCACTGCAAAAGGACTTCCCCAATGTTCTACTCTCTGATAATTCTTGATAACAGACTGTTGCCAAGGAAAGTGAAACAGAGCATTGCCATAACCAGCTGATCAGCTGATCTGTAAGTTAATGAACTAATTCAATTTTGTGGAAGCTGCTATCTATCTTAATCATTAAAATGACGAGGATAAACAACGCTTTGTTGCTATGTTTTTGATATCTTCAATAGGTAGCTGTGTAATCAGTGGGATAACATTCTGTGAGGGACATCACTTCACAGTGATTCAAGAGCCCTCCGCTTGCGCGTTGGGGTAGTTATTCCACGACAATAACCACCTCAAAGAACTATTCCTTACAAAGCAGATGTCCAGCAATTGGAGATAGCCCATCCACAAGATAAGCACTCTGGCCCTGTAATCAAAACCATCAAACAGCAACGCATCAGCTATCTATGATCTGTTAATGAAACGTCTGTCTGTTTGTCACTTTCTCTGTCTGTGTCTGTTCCATGCAGAACTCTCGAACCACTCAGCTGACTGGCCTCAGATTTGCCATGTGTCTTGCCAATGGCCCAAGTGAGTGCAGTGCCAAGTTTGTTGGGTTTTGGACAAAACTAAAGATATTGTTAAAAGAAGCGTAGTTGCCTTCTGCCGCTCCATCCACTGTAGTCACTCCCCCTCTCACACTCCCGGTCTCATACTCCCAGAGTAGTAGGCTACTGAACCAACATGGAGAAAAAAAAGTCCAATTCGCTGACAGACTCACCTCTTGCCATTCAAGGGAATTACAACGTCTCACCTCAAAGATCTACACATTTTTATACACAAGTTTGCTGATCTTGCAACAACGTGCTGAAACGCGCAAAGTCATGTGGGTAAGCTGGCTGGTAAAATCTATATAAAGTAACTGCAGTTTCCTATCGCCCTTGAAGTTCTATTGCCTCATGTGTCTAGACATCGACTATGACAAATAACATCAGCCTAAAAATTAACTGCTCAGCTCTATCACACACACATGGCCTCTGCAGCCTCTGCGCCTAATGTTTATGTAATCTTTTCACAATAAGGAAACACACAGATAGGCAATGCAGAGCATCTTTTTTACCTGCAACCTAGTGATGCATTTTACTATACTATTTAAACTCGCTACTTTTGACCGTTTTTGTAGCCTTCAATGAGCAAGTGCCTGCGTGGGTTTGAGTCCGACCCATATTACAGATTCACACATGTCAACTGTGCTGCCAGTTTCCTGGAATGCGTTGTTTGTATTGGCACTGCACTTGTTAATTAATTATTATTGTGAGGCAGGATGCAATGATTAGTTCCATAGGGAATTCAAGTGGCAGTGGGTGAAAATATGGTGTAAGTGTTAATGCCGCTCCACTCCACAAGTTCATTAAAATACATTATCACATGATTTCAGTCTTAAATCAGCAACAAGTACATAGGCCCTCAGTAACATGCTTATTAAATGCCTGCCACATAATAATGCTTTATAAAAGTGCTAAGTCATGTTGAATCTTAATAACTTTTGTGTTGTGTCATTGTTTCAGTGTGTGATGATAGCACCTGATCAAAGACGATTAAAGGTATTCTCAAAGAATCAAAATAAGAGCACATTAATATGGTTTTAATGCCTGATTAAGAGTAAATAATCTTGCACTTTCATAAACAGAATAAAGGATTTATGATCAGAATTTAATTTTCTCCTCTGGTGAAAGCGCTGAGCAAACGGAATAAATAATCAAAGACATCTCTATCTGGAGAGATGCCCGTTTTTTTCCCCATCACTTTGAATGATGATTGTTCATAAAGCTGATAAGCATTTCCTGTCTGGAAACGTTAGATAGATTCTGAATTAGCTTAATTAAAAACTTAGTTTAATATGCAAAAAAGAAACAGGAACCTGCAGAGTTGGAAAATTAAACAGAGCAAGAAGATTTACGAAACACTTTGTATGCCATTGTTTCTCCTAAAAATGAAATAACCTGCTGGGACCCCCTGATAAGACTTCACACACCCGGCATATGTGCACATTTATGTTTCAAATGTAAGGATTTTTATTTTTCTACCTTCTGTGTCATTAAATGTTTGTTTTACTATGTCCAAATGAAATTACTCAGGGAGAAATTACTAATGCATTTATTATTTCTGATTGATAATGTCATAATAATGTCAGTTATTAGCCTATTTGCAGGGCAAGGATTGTGACATTTGGTGACATTTCATTCCCTCTGCATCTGTGAACAACACTGCATGACTTCCCTGCAATATCAGTTGAATTGTTCAAAAGACCTTTTTGTCTGAAAGAAATTGACTGAAGCACAGACAGAAACCATTTCCCTCTTCTGTCTCTCTATCGAGAAGCTCTTTTAAAGTCTAGCACCCTTACTGGGGCCATTACTTTCTGGTCTTGATGCCTGCTGTTGGTTCCATCACCAACAGGACCCAAAGTGTCCTGGAGTCCACTGTTTTCTTAGAACTTTTGCACCAGCGGAAAGGCACTAATAGACGCAGAGGTTGTGCTCCATGGGAAGAGATCGCTTCTCTGTACAGTGCTGATTCTAGGTATTAGTGCCACAAGCTGTGTTTTTAAATGCTTGGTGAGGACACTGTAACCCCATACCACCTCACTGGCCTCAAAAAACCCCTATGCCACCTACTGTACAGAGGCACTGCTGCTAAGGGTATCTGTGTTCAGAACATTCCCTCATTCACTAGTTGAGGAGGGAATAACAGTGAGTGCATTGCAAACTGAATAGCACATGTTGTATGTGTTTATTTGATGGTCCTCTGAATGAGGAGATGTTACAGAACATAAAAGACTGTCAGTGTGGCAAAGAAATACTTGTGTAGGCTTATTATATAAGAGACTTTCTTTTCTGTACAGTCCCTGCAGTTACTGCGGGTGTTGCTGTTGTTACTTGTACCTTAAATAAAGGTTTGAATACAGTAGCACTGTCCATTTGCGCACACAGGTTGAACCCTGGCCCCTGTGATCACTGAAATAGCTCCAGTCCTTTTTTTCTCAGGTGCTGAATGGTGACCAGAGTCAGCTCCTCTCTGAGACTGCAGTCCCTGTTGTCCATTTCATCCTGTCTCAGCATCTAAATAAAAGAACAAAGCCGTGGGAGAGGAGTTCTGCCAGCCCATGGATAATGAGATGGGGGGAGTGGGGTGGGGGGCTCCATCAAGCTGCGGATATTTGTGTGGCTTGTGCCACAGCAGACAAATCATCCTTCCCCGGAGGGTGTGTGGGGGTTGCTTGCAGAATCGATTCGACACGTGGTCCAAAGAGAAACCCCCCAACCCGGCACAGCCACTTTGCATGGAAGTCACGTGGCTCCAATTAGAGGTAATAGTTCAAAATGAGTTCTCTCCATTCCCTCTTAATCAGCGGCCACAGATGCGCCCCGGCACTCGGCAAAAACAAAGGCAGGTGATCGGATCAATTTGTGATTACTGTGCACATTAGCGATTAGTGGGAGAGATTCCCCGGCGCACCCGCTCCGACATGAGACAGATGCTGTGACTGCCAGTCAAAATCTCTGGAGCTGCCAGAGTATGGGTCATTCAGCCTGTGGCTCTCAGAGAAAGATTACATGCAGGTTTAACAGACTCTATAAAGCAACTGAGTCATGCAAAGAAGAGCTGTTTATACACACATACACACAGACAGATTCATGCATACGCATAGGGGGTGCATGGTCCCAGTTTGTGTCTGTCAGCACTGTGCTGGACCGATATATGAAGACCAGTACTACTACATAAAACAGTGAAGCCTGAATACACATTCAAGCACACCACGCAGTGAAAACTCTAATACGGACAATGAAAAGGTATGATACTATATGTAGATTGGAACAACCTCAGTGAGATGGATGAGCAACAAGTGTGTGTGTGTGTGTGTGTGTGTGTGTGTGTGTGTGTGTGTGTGTGTGTGTGTGTGTTGTGTGTGTGTTGTGTGTGTGTTTGTGTGTGTGTGTGTGTGTGTGTGTGTGTGTGTGTCATTTGATGTATTGCACTTGGAGGAGGTGCCCATGCATGCAGTGTAGATCTCATTGTCATGAGGAGGACAGAGAAAGAGAGAGAGAGAGAGAGAGAGAATGATAATGTTGAGAGGGAGAGGAAAGTAGAGAGGGGACTCCCTGACCAGTGGGTTTAAGTTTAATAGTAGATAGAGGTAAGGAAAAAAAGCTTGACAGTCACAAAGGCTTTGGTCCTAACTCTGCCTGTCTGTCAAGGGTTTTTTATTTGTCTGATCATCGTCTCTCCTCTCCCATTTGGCAGAGAATGATCGTTTGGCTCAGTGACACCACTGATCAGACTGTCTCCCTACGGCCCTCATGGTTCATTCAGGGATGCTGCTGATAGCTGGCTGGATCAGATACTCTTTGGTCCTGCTTCTGTCCTTTGTTCATGAAGGATGACAGCAGAAATAAGTGGTGACAGTGAACTGTTCTAGCAGCTATGGTGTATAAATGCTATTTATATAGGATATGGAGGAATAAATACATTGGAAATTCTAAGGTGTAAGATAAATATATTGTCTTTTTTCCACATTTGTTTAGGTTTCTCTTTTATTCGTTGTCAATGATAGATTTTAAAAAAAAAAATGTTCTGCAAATAAACCTACAATAACATCCACACTGATTTATTGTGTGTAGCCATTGTTTTTTTGTTCAACTGAACTGAATAAAATTTTGCTAGAGTAGGGAATCTGGACAATACCAGACACTGCATCACGTTGACCGCTGGGTGGCTAAATAGGCATTTTATCTGCTTGGGGAATAAAGGCAACGTCCTATCTTACTGCGCTGTTTACTTCCCCTCAGGACAGATGATCAGTCTGTCCCTTTAACGGGACTATCCGTCCTGGATTCCAGTAGAAAAGCGGCGTTTTAAATGCCTGTCTTGACGTCACTAAACTTTTTAAGCTGCTCCAGCGAGCGGTGTGTGAGGAGACTGTAGTGTGGGTCCTGATGGTAACGGAGACGAGTGGCTTTACGCGGCGCGGTCAGAAAATCTCCACTCTCAGTGAGTTTGTACTCTGCGCCTTTTCTGTTTCTCGCTTTGGCTAGGACAAAAGCTTTTTTGAAATAGACTAGAACGAGTGGACGAGAAATGTATTCATAAACCCTAAGTTTTAGTTATTGTTGTCTATTCGGTGTGCTTTGAGGAGGTAACAAATTGTGTGGTAAATACTGCATATTGTCTTGTCCTATGCATTACGCACGTTGTTCAGAAACGTAAATCAACATCTTATAGTATATACTCAGACAAAACGAATGAATGTTGCAGAATTAGGATAACTATTTTGTGTGATCATCTTAATGGCGGTTGCAAAATTTGGATCTGGACAAGTCTTGGTGTGAACATATTTTGAAATGGATGTTTGAACTGCTTGGATTCGTTTTGAAAGTAAATTTGAACATTTTTGCGTAGATGTCAAAAAGCTAATACAATGGTACGTGCAGACGTAACGATGTCAGGACTAAGAGATACAATGTGCGACCGGGTTCAGGGGCTGTACTAGGAAGAATCTGTTGATGAAGGAGATACCGGTGTATGTTTTTGTTAGTCCTCTGAAAGATTACTCATCCACAAGTGTCCACGTTGTCTTTTAGATTTGTGTTAGCTATACCACTTAAGCTAGGCAAGACACATGGTACAGCTGTAGTTTATTTTTGACACTTCAGTTATCCTCTTCATCTTTTATCCTGATATTTTCATCACGCTTTGGGTCACTTTTTCGCTGCGTCTGCTAAAAATGTACATGCCTAACTTAAATCTTCGGGTTGACTGGCATTGCTGACTGGACAGCCGTCTTCTTGAAAGTGCCCTTGGCTGGTAGAATTATATTTCTCAGCCCACCAAGCGTACTTGACGCTCCCCATTAAAGTTGGCACGGCCAGCTCTTTACGTCAGAACTGACCTCCGTGCGTGATGTCCACCTGCATGGATGACTTATTTCTGTAAAACCATTAAAAAGGGTCAACAGAATCGTTCAGCAGTAAAGTCACCAGTGTGCAGAGTTGGTTCCTTTTTAACTCATCGCATCGGGAGGATTACAGTAATTTCTGATTGTGAAAATGAATAATATTAGAATAATATTGATCTCGTGAAATGACGAGTCCCAATGCATAGACGCAATGGTTTTCCCCAGTGATTTAGCTATTCTCATTTATTGAATGAAAACAGGCTCATGTAGCATGCAGGCTATAAATATGTATGAATGGTTTGCACACTGAACAAGCATAATTGCATTGGCATATGTGCAATCAGTCATGCATTGCTTCTCTCTCTCTCTCTCTCTCTCTCTCTCTCTCTCTCACTATGGCTGTCTTCCTCATGACAATGAGCTCTACACTGCATGCATGGGCACCTCCTCCAAGTGCAATACATCAAACGAAAAGGCTGATAGGGACTAACCCATGATCACTGCACTTTTTCGCATAATGTTATTAGTCCTTCTTAGTGCATTTGCTTGTTCTCAACCAAACTCGAGCACTGCAGATTTCACTCAAAAGCCCCATCCCCACAATCCCCAAGACTTTATCTTATTCATGCAAGCTCATAAGCACTGTCATGTGAGGTTGCCATACCTTCTTATAGCCATTGTTTTTTTTTTTTTTTCTTGAGCTTTTTCACAGTGTACTTCAAACAGCCAAGGCGGTAGTCAAAAGGCCTGAGCCCTGAGGATCTGATTGAATAATAGAATTGGCTGCCCAAGCGCTCCTCCATCACCCTGGCTAAAAGCAGAGCCACTGGCTTGTGAAGGGGGATAGAGACATAGTCAATCTCTCTCTCTCTCTCCCTCTCTGTGAGAAACACATCAGGGCTCCTTGTTTACATTTATTTATATCCAGTGTGTGCTGTACCAAGCATCCCTGGGGGAGGCCTAACAGAAGAGAAGGGTGGTGATTCATTATAATTATTACCATTAGACTGCCGCAATCGATATGAGAGGAATCAAGTAGATAGAGGGCCATGTAGAAAGTAAGTATATATTTCTATTTTTATTTCATATTATTTAGTTTTATTTATCTGTAAACATACTTACAGTCCAAAGTAATGGCTTAAGTGGCCAGCAGGAGGTGGAAATGGAGAATATATATAAATAATGGGAGCACTATACTGGCTTGTTTATTTGTCAGTTTGTTTAAGATGGATCGTGCATTATTCAAAGCTGCTTGAGTCTTAATTATTGCTGTTTCCTTGCTGTGGAGTTTTCCTCTAAGCAAGGTCATACCCAATGTTACACACTAGCTGTGACTCTCCATTTTTTTGTTACTTGAGGTGAGGCCTGTACCAGACCAGTTGTTGATTGCTGAAGTCTGAAAAATGAGAGTCTTCCTTTTTTCATTTTAGTGCACTGCAGACTTTTTCCCATTCAAACAAATGAAAGGGAGAGTGTGTTTACTTTGCTCTGGGGGCCAGTCTGATTCGTTCCATTTGTGGCTGTGAATGTTTTCGAGAGTTGTACTCTTGGCATCGACCAGACATCTCAGGACTGAGGCTTATGTAGTGTTGATTCAGTACATTTTTCTTCTTCTTTTGCCTGCAACCACATCAAAAAGCATTAGTACACAGCTGGAAGACAACAAGACTTGGACTATGAACTGTGACCCTGAAATCTCATCGCTGACTTGACCGGACAGCATTCATCTTTATAAACACTTTATGATGGAAATGTTAAAAGAATTTTTTTTTCTGAGAAGTGAAATGAGTCCAGGAAGTGGCAACTCCGCGGTGAAACTTCTGAGTTTTCGCTCTTAAATTGGACTTGATTCTATCCTTAACTGAAAAGGACAGGAGTGTATGGAGCAGTTTGAATAACACTCCCAAGGCGGACAGTCTATTCCTTTTGGTTGGAGCTCTGCATAGATATTGACTGCTAGCGGTTTAAGCTGACGGCACAGAATTTTCAAGCATGCAACAGTTGCGGAGGTGGTCCACTCCCAGCCCAGACGCCAGTGACTTATATGCGTCTACTTCCGAGCCTGCTCGATTCCACAGGTCGGCTATGCCCTTGATTTAAACCTGCTATTGATCAAGTATTTACAAATAAGAAATACGGGGTACTTTTTCATTTTTATACCCTCATTTGCAGCATTAAATTATTAAAATGTTCTGTGATTAATTCTAGGAGTGCTCATCTAAGTTGCTTAGTAATGCAAGGCAGAGGGGATTCAACTGGATAGTATTACAGGCCTGCGTGTGCAAAAACTAGAGACAGCGGCGTTCGTCACAGCAGGACCTGAACTTCATGTTTAAATACTTTAAATGGAAGCGAAACACGCAGATAATTGGAGGTGTTGTACCTTGCCAATTTTTGTCTCATTCTTTTGAAACTGGGGCAGGCGTGTCATGAAGAATATTCGCCCTTCCTGTGACACCCCCCTCCCCAGCCCCCTTTTGAAGCTCAAAACTCCCACTCCCCCTCAAATTTAAATCAACAATCATCTCCCATCATGCCAAAACACTCCCACTGATACAAGCACAAAAGAATTTGAACTAAATAATCCGAACGCTTAGCATCAAATCCTTCAAAACATTCAGAGGCTTGCACTGTATCACAGCAGCATTCTTTTATTTAGATAATTGAGCCTAATTGCACAATGACAGCGTAAACAAGGCTCTTGCTGCTAGTTTTCAAATCAGTTATGGCAACGACACAGAAAGTAATTAAAGAACTTGCTTCTCAGAGCTGACTCCAATATGTAACTAAATCAATTCAGGGTTCTCTGGCCTTTGTCACCCTAATCCCTTTGGACAGTAGGCTATATCTGTCATCTTTTTATTTCATTACACCTAACATGTTTAATTACTTTGCCTTAAAAATACTGTTTGGCATTGAGCATCTACCTGGTGGGAAAACGGAGGAGGGCCTTTTCTCACTTTCTCTTTCTTTCTCTGTCTCTCTTTCCATTTTCTGTCTTTCTCTCGCTCTCCCTTGTTCAAATTTGCATATTTTTGTAAGGATGAGTGTGTGTGTGTTTGTGTCATTATTTCCTATCTTATTCTCACACTGGAGAAAGTGATTACTGCACTGAGTTGTCTTGATGAGTGAGTAACATCCTCTTTCCCAATCAGCCAGTATGAATAAGTTCATTTGGATTTATGAGCATAGCAGAATAATGGGGTGTGGGTGTGTTGGGTGTGTGTGTGTGGGGGGGGGGGGGGTATTTTATTCCACTGACATCAAAGATGGACAAGCATGAATCTGTTGGGGAAAGAAACGACTGGTTCAGGTTTGCTTCAAAGGAGCCAGACAAAGCGTGTTCGTTCTCAGAGTGCAATCAGCCTCCCTAATTCATGGCCTCTAATGTTGTTTATGTGCACATGTGCGGTCAACGGGAGTATGGCTGCAGGATTATTGATTCAGCTGCATGCTGTGTCTGTTAAAAAGTGAGATCTTTATCAGGGAAAAGTACCCCACCCCGACATTTAAAAATAGCCCATCCCTGTGCCAAGTTGCTTTTTTTTTGGCCCGTGTCAGCCGAGCGCGTCACAATAGAAGGAGGGAGGCTTCTCTTCCTCTGCTCCCGGCTCCTTGCAAATGAGGTCATTGTGCCTGAATTAGACCAGCTCTTAGGCCTCGCGTCTTTCTTTTTGAAGCCACCACTACAGCCTCCTCCGCTGTGCAGGGGCTGTGTGATGTGTGCTCTTGTTTGGTTGTGTTGTGTGGTTAGGCTTGATAAATGTGTTCAGGAGGCTTTGAAACGCATCAGTGTCAGATGTTTGAGATATGAAATAAAAGAAGGGTGCTCCCTACTCGCTGGGGGAGATTGGCCTGCAAGATGGATGGTGACAGGAAGGACATTTGGACTCAGAGTTGGGAATGGCTAGCCAGGCTAGCCACTGCCTAGTACCTGCACTCAATATTGCATTTCGCTACAGTACTAGTCAGGGAATTCTCCAAAGGCTTTGGTTTACTTACAATTTTTTTTTTATCTTCAATCAGCAAATAGAAGTAGAAGGCAAAACCAGCAGGTTTAGAGTTTAAACAAAGTTCCCACCTACTGCAAAGTAAACGCGTGGGGCTAATGCCATTTCCAACACTGAATTAATACAGTCAAGCACACCAGTGTGTGCCTATTGAGAGTCAGGAGAGATGAGAAGGGAGGAGGGATACCTGCTGTACTCTCTCTGTCACCATAGAAGGAGTGTATTATATATCACAGTCTCAAACCGACACCAGGACTTCTTTGAGGGTGTATTTGAGAGCATGTATTTTAGTCCTCAGATTCCCCTTCACATTCATTATGTAGTGCACTGACAAGTCAAAACCGCTTCTAACTGGTAAACTCCAGAGGCCCTTAACGGGAATAAACAGGGAGGTAAGCCAATAAACTGAACTGCCCCTCAGAAAGCATTGGGCTCAGCATCAGACGAGTGGAGTTTCTCTTAACCAACTCAGGGGGCAGGATCTTATACAAGCCAAGTCCAAATCACAAAGGTTATTATCCAGCAATTTCACATGTGCAGACAGGATGCACTGGAGTGTCTGTCTTGAATTAGGAAGTTGCAGATACCTAATCTCAAACTGACATCACCTTGGGGGGGGGGGGGCATCTATGATATCAATGATTTGGGGGTGGGGACGCAGCATTCCATCTGTGGCGCAGTTGGCTAATGAGTATGTACAATAAGACCAGAGCCTAGGGACTGGGATCTGACTCCGATTAGAGGTAATATGTCAGCACTTCCCCATCTCTCTCTCTAACTCACTTCCTGTCACTCTCTACTATCCTGTCTGATTAAATGCCGAAAGCCCCCCACCCCCCCAGAAAAAAAGAAGACAAGATCATTGATGGAGCAGTAAAGATTAATTCCAACTGTCATCCTAAACTGGTGTTTAATATTTAATCATTTCCACCATTTCCTCTATGGTGTATTTCCAAGTGGATTAACCTACATATAATGTCACCAACTACACTTCTACAAATACAGACCTTGGTTATACCATGTGCATAGAAAGTACTCAAAACATTCCTTGCTGATATGTATTGAAATCTCTAATATGTCCTGATATGACAAAACACAAAAAGATTGCAGCCTCCATTGTTATGTCACATCACCTCATATCCTTTACAATATATCATATCTGCTCCGTCAAGAAATTTAATCTCAGCTTCAACAGTATGACCAGAGTACATCTCATAGGTTATGTTCAGATTGGCTCTGTGCTATGCTATTGGAATCTGGCCTGTTAGGATTCCCTGCTACCCCTCAGTTTACCCACCCCCCCGAAGGAAGGGGCTATTTCCCCCACCCAATGGCACATCATAAGCATGTCATTACACAATTTCCTTCCCTCCAGCAAACAGGAAGTCGGCCCCCGAATCTGTTCAAAATGGAAAATAGGTTTTTCTGTCTCTCTCTCTCTCTCTCTCTTTCTCTCTATCACCCTCTCCATCTTCCTCTCTCTCCCTCTCTGAGGAGTGCTCTTTTTTTAATACCCTATTTTGCTCAACCCTCACAAATGAAGTATTGCATCAGCATACTAATATGGACCAAATGACGCAAGTAGAACATATACACACACTAAACTTCTCCTCCTCATTGGCTGATAGTGGTGCATTGTTTATGTGACATCCAATAGAAATTCAGAGACAGATTTGAAAGAGCCATGGTAAAGTGGTAAGAGTTGAAATTCAGGTAGTGTTTTTAGGTTGCATATTTTAACACAGCACCTTAGTATGCACCTTTAACACAACATTGTTTGCCAGGAGAAAACAAAAACAACACATCGATGTGACTGAAGGTCAATGTGACTGCCAATGCATTATGATAATAGACTATTTTGGTGTAGCATAACCACAACCTTAGATATGATCAACAGACGACCTATTACTCTGGGGTCACAACTAGCATAAACATCCACACTTACAAACATGCACGCACTACCTGATGATTCACACACACTCACACACACAAACACACACACAACCCCCCCCCCCCACACACACACACATACACACAGAGACTAATAATGACTCCAAGCAGAGTCCTCTCTCTCTCTCTCTCTCTCTCTCTCTCTCACACACACACACACATACACACACGTGCACACACACACATAGGCATGCACACACACACACACACACACACACACACAATATGTGTGCTCTGCATGACTCAGGCCACAATAAACCTTGCCTCATCTCGCAGGCAAAGAGTGTGTCCTCACCATTGTCACCCGAGGGGGCGTAGTCTAAGCTGATTAAGCTTTGCTCCTTTCGACTGCTACAATATACAATGAGAAAAGCACTATTACAATGTAAAGTAATGGAATTATAGCCACAAGATATTTTGATGTGGATGTGGCTCAGACTGTGTGTTTAACCATCGGTGTGGGTTTACTGTAACTATCTGTGAGTTTGGCTCAGCTGTTCATTGACAGCATCATTCCACCACACAGTTAAACCACAGTTAACACAGGTGGAAACCACACAACCGTGAAAGTCAAACTCCAAAGATTTCTTTGTTAATGAATATGTGTGTGTGTGTGTGTATATGTGTGTTTGCAGACGCAGGTGTGTGCGGGCACATGTGAATGTGTTTATGTGTGTTGTGGTTTTGCATTTTGTGGATGTTCACATTGTTGTGTCATAGCGGTTGTGTGTGTGTTTATTGGACTTGTATATGTGTGTGTGTGTATGTGTCTGTGTGTGTGCGTGTGTGCGTGTGTGTGTGTGTGTGTGCGCACGCAAGTAATTGTAATACTGCAGGAGTTATTTACCCAAGCTGATGCTGTTAGTAGAACTCCACAGCATTTGTGCAATGTATGCTGTGATTAAGTGTCTCAATTTCTGTCTGTCTGAGATGTTTCCAATACTTCCTCCAATTTTAGCGGGCGAGATTGCCAAAAAGTAGACACGCCGTCGGCTTGAGCATTCATGTAAGAAATTACGATGCGGAAGGCCAATTGTGTTTTGCTTTTCTAAATGTTTCCGTATTTTCAGGGAGCCTAGCGTACTGCTCGCCGTTTCGTTTAGTGCATCAATATTCTTCTCTCGGGGGCCTGATCATATTATGCAGTGAAAAACTTAAGGCTGTCGGGCTTCCACAGTAAATGCACTAGAAAATGGTATGATGCAGGAGACAAATACTGTATTAGAGAGCGGAAGTCCAGAGATAGCGAATCAGAGGCAGAGTTCATCCATCATGTTATGAGCCATCAGGAAAATAAATGTTCGACCTTCCATTGGCATTATGTTTGAGCTTGGGGACGGCTGTGCATTTTTCACCTGCTGTGTTGGTCTTACGTGTTTTGTTTAGTTTTTTTTCCCACTGGTATCTGTTGCAGGCCTTATTGTGCAGCATTGGGATTGTGGTATTGATGTGCAATTTATTGCAGAAACCGTTTAGTTATACTGAAGAAGGCAGTGTTAGTCTTAGAGATTGGGATCACACAACACCTCCCTTTCATTTGCACTCCTAAACGGGGCTGTTAATTTGCCATTAATTGCCCCATCACACTTGTCTACTTGATGGATTATAGAGCCAAAAGCTTCATTAATTTGCACACATTTTGATTTTAGGAATTCACAACCCTTGTGTCCTATTCAGAAGCGGCAGGTTCCATACTGATACACGTGCATGTGTCTGCACATACACAAGTGCACTGTATACTGTATGTGTGTGTTTGTTTGTATTTATATGCATTAACCTGTTTGACACTGTGTCCTCCAGGGGCAAGTGTGTGGATGGATGGATGTGTGTGCGTGTGTGTGTGTGTGCATGCATGCGTTTATGTTTGTGCATATGTGTGTGTGTGCGTGTATATGAGTAAGTGTGTGTGTGTGTGTGTGTGTGTGTGTGTGTGTGTGTGTGTGTGTGTGTGTGTGAGTAAGTGTGTGTGTGAGTGCACTCTTGCTACCTGGACACCGCTTAAGACTTATCTACCCTCAGCAGCCTAACCCTGCAGGGCAGAGCTAGTGATCATCATCCAGCCTCTAAGCCTCTTCTGCCCGAGCCATTCCCGGTCTCATCGCAGAGGAGAGAGAATGTGCAGCTCAGCACCTGGAAGCTCACTGAGAGCTGAGTTGTGAGCTGTGTACTGTGTATTGATGGGAGAAGGAGGAAATGGTGACCCTACAGGCACACTGTGTTGTTTGTGAAAAGAAAGAGAAATAGAGAAAAAATGGTGTTTGGGGGGGGGGGGGTTGCAAGTCTTTTTGTGATGTGTTTGTGTTTATGTGTATTTCTGTTTACAGTGGGCTCTGTGGAATTCCTTCTGCGCTCTCCCTGCAGACAGCTGCCAAAATTATGAACTGATAGAGTGAAAGGAGGGAGGAAGACGGAGAGGGAAAAAGAGAGGATGGGAGAAATAAAGGGTGGGAGAGGCAGAGTGACTGAGTGAGAGAGAGAGAGGGATATGGGGGGAAGAGAAGAGAGGGAGTGAGAGAGAGAGACAGCTAGAAAGAGTGAGGAGTGGAGGGAGAAAAAGAAGAGAGAGAAAAGATGAGAGTGGGAGAGATAGAGAGCCCATATGTGTAAGAGAGAGAAAGAGAGAGGGATCAAAGGACAGTGATAGATAGAAAGAGAGAGAGGCATTGGTGACTTACTTAATTCAGCATCTCAGACAGTGCTATCTTTGGAGCGACTCAGCGCTCACTCCAAGTGAAGGATTGCGCAGTAGCATTTGAAGACTGCTTTTGAGAGACGGCCTGATTTGAAGGCACACTTTTGTTTTCCTCCAGAGCTTCTGAGCATGCTCCATTTCACTTCATTATTTTTTTTATGTATTGGTGGCTTGACATCAACATCAATATCACAGTCTCCCTTTCCTGTGTTCAGCCAACATATGCTCCTGTGTGTATCAACACACATTGATATGTGGACACACACCTAATGGACACTAAAAAAAAAATGCCTGTGTGTTCTCCCATTAAGATTCCCTAAACATAATTATAAATGCACCGGTGATGTATTGAAAATCTAAGTGGAACGCCACACAAAACAGCCTGTTTGATGCCACGGAAAAAATAAACAAACAAAAAAAACAAAGATGGATCACTGTAATTTTTTTTCCATTAGACTCCAAAGGAGAGAGCCCATTTGGCTAACATTGTGTTCGTGACAGGAAAAAAAAACAAAAAAACAACACATCTTAGAAAATGCCTGCTGTGTCCTGTGCCTTGTTCTAGGTGATGGAAAACCAGTCTGTCCTACCATGCACAACATGAGTCAATATGAAATATGCAGATGTATGCACTCTGCAGAATAACAGGCATGCTTTGAGAGGAGAGTCTGTAGATTCCGGCAGACCGCTGGCCCAGATCTGGCCCACGCTCCTCATCTTCAAAGAGTGGGAAGAAAACAGAAACATTTAAATGTTAATCGTGTTTTGACTTTCTCTGATCGTCCCACTCTGATGGTCCATGTGTTTTTAAAAAATTTAAAAAGGTTGCTCACCTTGTGCCTGTGCGAGATTGCCATGTACAGAGTAAATGTCAGCAGCTACAGCTGCAGCAGCAACAGCAGCATTGTAAACTGCGTGGGTAAGGTTGTGCATGTGCTGAAGTAATCATCTACTGCAGCAGGGACACCTTTAATCAACACTCACACAAACACACACACACACATTTTATGTCACATCAGTTATGGATGACTGATTTCTACACACCCTCCTATCTCTTCCGAGGCAAACAAGGAACCATGTGGCACACATATAGACAACATGCAGGAAGTCATCTACATAATTCAGATTTCATGACTCACCGTAAGCCCCTCCAAGCTCCCCCCTGTTGGCAAGAAAGCAATTGCTTTATCTGCAACAGCCCCAATTTCCAGTCTTGGTGCCCTTTTATAACTGAAGGTGGTGAATTGTGCAGTGTTCGGCCACGTGGAAGATGCTTAATGCTCTCTATGTTTGGCCGAATGCACAGACGGAACACATGGGGCCTCTTTGCTTTCTCCCCTTTGATGTTCCAGACAGTCTGGGGCATTAGATCCGTGTTTATTTGATCAAGTCTGCTCTTGTTTGTCCTTGCTAATTGATGAAAATGAATGTTTTTTTTGTCTGCCTGTCTTCTTCCTTATCTTCTTTGTCTTCTTTCTCCTCCTCTACTTCTCCTCCTTCTTCTTTATCTCACTCTCGTGGTGTAGCGCCACCTATTGACAGACAAAAAATGGCAAAGTGACAAAAAACATGGGGTGGTCCGTCATAGTATTTGAAGAATAGCTTGAGAGCCGTAGCACCTAAGCCAAGGAAAATTTGGGTGGTACTTAGGGCCAAGGAGCCTCATCCAACAAGCCCTCACACACCCATTTGTGGTGTAGCGCCACCTATTGACAGGCCAAAAATGGCAAAATTGGTCGTTTTTCTGGGGAGTAAATTTCCGTCTGTGATTCCCGGGTCACTGAAACACCAGGACCCTTGAAACTTGATTGACATGTAGTAGGCTCATAGTGTGTAGTAGTTTTTGGTTTTGGGGACACCGGCACTTGAGTAGAATGAAATTTGGTTGGCGTGTAGCCCTACCAGCCTCGTAGCATGTAAGCTATTTTGGTCTCTGGTGATATCTTCACCCTTTGTGCTTCATAAAACAAATCATTATGTTAAAGAAGGAATTCAGGAATAAAGGAATTCAAGACAACAAATGTGAACTGTGTGTTTGTTGACGTATATATAACTCAAAGGGGCAAGCCTGTAAGACATGCGGTTCAAAAGTTCAAAAGAGTATGAATGGACATTCGTTTTTTTTGAATGGCACATGCAGCAATGTGTGACGGTGGTATTATGTATCGCTAGGCCGTACATCTGTTTTTTCTTCTGGTGGCAATTCCATTTGGTAATCCTGGGAGAGCATATTCTCAAGTCTTTTTTAGTCATTTGATGGTAATGGCCTCTGAAATAGTTTACTGAGGGATTGAGAAAGTCTATTCTGACTAATAATGCCATTTCCATTGAGGCACAATAAGCGTATTTCTGATGATGTGGGGAGAGTTAAATAAGTAAAGAGATTGAATGAGAGTTTCTGCTATCTACACCATCAGCCTTGGGGGAGATGTTGACAAGACATCAGTGCACTACACAGTCTCTCTCAGTAAAAGTGTACACACACAGAGACACTTACATACACACATACTGTACACACACAGATGTATTTCAAACACTTGTTTATGAAGACAGTGTGGCAGTGCATGTAAAGAGGTTTATATGCCCTGTTTGGCAAACTGCCCCAGGAAGAGAAACAGCAATGTGTTATGTAAGTCTGGGCAGTTCTACAGCCACTGAGCTGTCCTGCCTTTCTCTCTCTCTCTGCTCCCTCTTGTCTCTTTCTCTCTGTCTTTCTACTATTCTACACTTCTCTCTACTTCTCTCACCACATTTCTCTGCCTTCCTTTCTCTCTCACTTTATCTTATTCTCTATCTGGGTATCTCTTTATTTGACACTCTCTCTCTCCACTGTCTGTATCTTTTTCTCTCCCTCTCGCTCTCGCTGAAAATATAGTCTCTCCCTCTGTGTATCTCCCTCTTCCAGAGTCAGAGATACCAGCTCACCTTCACCAACTGCAGTGTGTGTGTGTGTGTGTGTGTGTGTGTGTGAACTGCTAACCTTTAAGTGTCTAAGCCCAGCACATCTCTGTGTTATATTCAGCACGCATGCTGCATTTTTGTGCGCCTCACTTTTCACAGTGTGGAACCCTCTCTTTTATAAACCCTAATAAGGTTCAAAAGGGATTAATTTAGCGTGGAGAATTCTATCGCCGCCACAAATGACTGCTCCCACTGAACTGTTTTTCCTTCCAAGATTATTATGCCTTATGTGGCTGCATTATCAAAGAAGAAGTTTTTTTGTGGAGCTTTCTGTCAAAAAAGTCTGATATAAGGTTCTCAAAGTGAAGGTTCTCAAGACGTATTCCCTGTAATAATAGTGCCTTAATCCCACTTTATCCTGTTTGACTTCATGTGTTTTCTGCCTCAAGTGCAGCCTTAGATGTCTGTTGAAAGAAAGTATTGACATTTGAACTTATATTGAAAATATAATGCATTGTGAAGACTGCACCATTAAAGTAAGAACAAAAGTTTTTTTTTTCTTTTTAATTTTGATCAGTCAATAGGGCTGGCAGTCAGGCTAATAATAGAGACCTTAGGGTCATCTCAGTTCAAAGGATGGTGCATTTTGCCGGTTGCTGGTGAAAAATAGCTTGTCTACATTCTCTTAAGCTTTGTTAGGATGGCGCCAGGTTGAAAGTCCACAGAAAGCACCTGCTATGTACCAGCAAGAGCCAGAGCAAGACATTTGTAAGAAAGAACAGATTTTATTCCGAGAGCCCATAAGCAGTTTGAGGAGAAGGCACAAGTCCCTCTGCTCGTGTTTGTTTGCGCTCATGCCTGAGCTGCTGCACTTATTTGTTTGTGCCTGTTTGTGTCGGAGTACTCAAGCCTGCCCCGCATTGCCTCTGCTCCTCACTGATGTCATGTCTCAGCATTCAGGTTTGCCTTTTTTTTTATACCTCTCTGTCTGCTTCTACCTCTCAAGGCAGATGTTTTTACAGCAATATTTGTTTAGGTTTTAGTATGCATCTGTGTCACCATCTCACACAGGAGCATTGGGGGTGGAGGGGTGAGTGTGTGGGGGGTGTTGGGGGGATATGACTGCTGATGGCTAGACTAGCATAGGAAAAATGAGTGCTTGTTATTTTTTTTCTTACTTTTCTAAAAAAAAATGTGTTGGTGAAACTATGCTGATAGTGACCTTGGATCATGGTCTTATCAGACTGGTATGTCTATTTCTCTCGTGGGTTTACAGAATCAGAGGGAACATCCTGTTTGTTTGGATTGGACTGGCCTTGGACTTGTGGTGTGGTAGGGAGTCTTTTTGTCCTTTTTGCATGCTCAATTTTTCCACCTCGGGCGAGAAACACTCCTTAGAAATCAATTCTTGACAGTAAAATATGAGCACATTATAAGTGACTTGGACAAGGCTGTGCATTTCGGCAAAGTAAAAGTCCTTATCATGCAGAAACAGCCATGAAGATTAGAGGCAAATTATTATACGGGATTTAAGCCTGAAACGAGTGCTTGGAATCACTCTTCAAGATTTATGAACCTGCTCCATTATTCTAAAGTGCTTTGTCTTGTCGAAGTCATGAGCTCCTCCACAAAGCATAGAGACGTGCAAAAAAAAGAGAGTGAAAGAGAGAGAGAGATCGGGGTGGACAGGCGAAACACTTCATGTGTGTTCAAAAACAGTGGCCTCCTATGTGCCTGCGCTTCGTAAACGACACCACTGGTTTATTCATCTTCCAAGGAGTAAAACAGCTTAGCTTGGACCATCACTACAATGTCAGCCCTTTCGTATGCTTGACTGGAGAGTGGTACTCTATCGTAGGGAGCCAGCGGTGGCCATACTGGGCTTTAAAAAATAGCCACATGCTGACATGGTTCTCTCGAATGACTATTGCTCTGTATGAGCCTATCCAGATGCAACGTAATGTAGAACACATTATTAATGAGAGGCTGTTAACTTTACAGTGACTGGCTTGGTTGAGTTCACAGAGTAACACTTTATTTGAAGGGGTTTACATAAGAGTGCAACATGGCATGACACATATCATAAACATTAACATGACACTTAATTCATGTTTATGACTGTTGTCATGAAGTGTCGTTGGGTTTTTGTAAGGTCTGCAACCCAAACAGTGTCAACTTTATTACAAAAACCAAATGGCACTTACTGACAACAGTCATAAACATTAAAAAAGTGTTATTAATGTTCAAGATACGTGTCATGTCATGTTTATTACAGGCTCATGTCACTCTTATGGAGATGCCTTCAAATAAAGTGTTACTGTTCACAAAAACTGGACCAATGTGGTGTGGACACATAGTCTTCTTCTGTGGTTGTAGGTTGTCTGCACCTCATGGGTATTTATTTACATGTTTACCTTCAATATTGTACATGCTATTACATGAGCAAAGTCACCTGCTCTACTTAACTGTTCTACTTTCTCTTCAGTATAGATTTTGACTTACATAATGATAGGCCTACTCCTTTGAAGAAATTAAATTTATAAAATGGCGCGCTGATATCGCCAACTGATGTTGATATTTGTTTGTTTGGTTTTGATCTTGCTGTTTGTTTTATGTTGTTAAAAAGCATCCGCTTTAGATTACCTCAGGAAACCGATCTAAAGATACGGCATGTTCTTTTTAAGCCTTTTTTCCTCACTTACTAAACCCCCGCCCCTCTCCCTCCCACACCCCAGGCCCACGTGAAGCTACTTCGTTATTGGCACGCTTACATATTCAAGGTTGATTTCTGCTTGCTGATCCCATCAATGCCTCTCTTAACTAGCCATGTAATGAGATTTCATGCCCTATAAAGCACGGCTAACAGCAAGCCACCCTCTTGCGAAAACCCCCCCCCCCCCCCCCCATTTTTTGATTCCTCTTTGCAGTGAGGGCACATACAGTATATCCATTTATTTTGGTGAAGGCAGAAGGAGAGGGCGTGTTGGTGATGATGGGGTGGAGGTGGGGTATTGGGGGGCGTAAATTAAAACAACTGATGTGTACAAATAAGCTATCAGTGCTTTGGCCTGGAGTGTCTGAGGGTCCCAGAGGTTAACATGCTCCCAGTGGCCCACAAGGGCCAAGAGCAAGTAATGACTTCCTTCACGCTAGCCTTGCCTTTTCACTCTCTCTGTCTCTCTCTCTCTCTCTCTCTCTCTCTTTCTCGCTCTTAAACTCTTGCACTCTGAGTTAATTAAGTGTTTTTTTTTCTTCTTCATGGATATCAGTGCATGAGCTGAACCAGATGGCATCGCGCTCTGGGACGGACAAGGCTGAGACGTGGCCCTGATGCGTATTCCAATTTAACAGGCTTTGCCTTGAGCACCTCATGCGTGCAGTTTGGTGCGGTGTGGTCTGGTGCGGTGTGATGTGCTGCAGTGTGTGCATCCTGATATGACGCTTGCGGTCGGGTCAAGTGAGCATGGCTGTCTGGTTTAGAGAAATTTCCCCAGCGTCAGAGCAGGAAGGAGGAAGAAAAATCAAGAGTAAGGGTCTGATGCTTTTTATTTAGTTATTTTTTTTACTATTTTAGAGCTGCACTCGTGCCTCATTTCTTTTCATTTCATTTCATTGGTGAAACTGAGCAGATTTGATGTGGTCTCCTTCTTGACACCTGTTTGATTTTAACTAGTGCACTCGCAGGGGAGAGACTGATGCTGTTTTTCTCTTTTCTTTTGGTCTATCAATCTTGTGCCTCTCCTTCCATGTCACTTAAGGACCTTCACCTTTATCTCTTTCTCTCTCTCTCTCTCTCTGTCTCTCTCTCTGCCCCCTCCACCTTCTTCCTAAGGTGCCTGTTTTATCTATATGATCAAGATCCACTCCCACAATGGTTGCTGCATGGCCCTCTTCTGCAGACAGTTTGATGCAGTGCCTCAGCACTTCACATGGGCACTGGTAACACAGAGAGAAATGAGATAAGACTTGAGTGAGAAAATGAGAAATGAGAAAGGCATGAATAGATTTGGATCGGTGATAAAACACCATTGGACCAGTCCAAATGCAAGTGCTTGTTATTAATGTGTAAATGTATCACCATATTGTATCACCAGAGATCAGATGCACTCAAGGGATATTAAGGCCTCAAATCCCAAACAGATATCCAGTGATACAGATTGGAAATTGAGAAGCACCCCCATTACATGAGAAAATGTGCTGGGTTGGTAAATCCCATGTTAGATGCAAAACAAATACTCACATGCCTCCTCATATTCTCAATCACTTTGTTCAGTTGTGTTCAGCTATAGCGCTGGTGTCTTATCCAGTCTAAATTAAACACACTGGGAATTCATATGGCCCATGTGATTGCTTGGATACCCTGGTATATTGAGTGGCTGTCGATGCACACGGGAACGTTAAGGCTGCTGAATGAAATTAATTAAGCTCCAGTGTTTACTGACAGGCACTTGCGTGAAACCAAGCATTGATTTCCATTTCTTTATTTATTTTCCCCATTTTCTCGTCTCTTCCACAAAGACCGCTCGACCCCGTACATACCATTTTTCAAGAGTGACGAACAGCTCAACTGGTCTCGCCAGCTCATGCCATAGTTCTTGCTGACCTCCTGCTTGACTTATTTTACCAAATATATAGCTGCCCTGCCACACCTGTCAAGTTTTTAATAAGCTATCCATCACCAGTTCATACATAACTCTAATCTGCTCTATGTCGTTCCAAAAAAAAAAAAAAAAAAAACGACAGAGGGGTTTAGGTTGTGCATCTGTCAGGACTTTAGTAACTCTAGTCATTGTGTGCGGTATGGGCTTTGATGGAAACGCAGCGGTTGGCTCTAAATCCACAGTCCGGCTTGAAGGCCTGTCACACTCTCACTATGCTTATCCACCGCCTCAGCTGTGGCTCTCTCAAGCAGGAACTGCTATACCTGTGGTAAACTTCTACTCCCTTTCATTTTCACACTCTTTTCGTACCTGCGTTTCTCCCCTTTTTTTGTTTCTACTTTGCAAATCAGTGTGACAAATGCCCTTTAAAAGTAGGCGCTACTATGATCTCTCGCGCTCAGTTGTCAGGGAGGTTGATTCGGTCTCGTAGTCTCTGCCTGGGCTGTGACGTGAGTCAAACAGACGTGACAGTCTGGGTCACAGCAGGAAGTTAAAGGCAAGGGGGTGCTCTGAAGAGCTTGACAAGAGCACTCTTATTTTTCCAACAGTTTGTTTATGTTCTTCACCGTCTTTTGAAAAGTTCCTCTTTGAGATGGAAGGAGGAAGAGAAGAGGCTTGCTCATTGCATTGATTCAATTCCTCGTGGAATTCAATGAGCCTAAGATTAATCACTGCACAGGCACTTTTTTCTGGAATGTTAATGCAAACCCATGTATGCCTTTACAACTGCAATGAGGAAGTGAAAGCTTAGCAACAGAAGTGTTTAATGAACTTAGGTGGGAGATGAGCGTGAAAAATTGTCTCTGTCAGTTGTGTTAAAAAATATTGTCCACTCACTCACTAACTGACAGTGCACTCCATATTCTGCTCCTTCGGGCATGACGGTGTCTTACTTGGTTCTCTAAATCCGCTGGGAAGGCAAAAGCCAACACTCTGCTGCAATTTAAATCTCAGACACATTCGCCACAATATGGTTACATCAAACGACTTGGTATGTATGGTCTTAACAAACCTTGTCTGGTGACAGGAATATTTGGCTCCCTTAAGTTATAGGGGAAGTGCTATATTGCTTGCAGAACCACCAGTTAATGTATGAGGGATGGCATAAGTGGATTTTAATGGGCTGTAATGGGGTAGAAGTGCTGTGGCCTGTCAATAGCAGCTATTTGAATTGAAGACATTGATTTCTTTGAAATACGAACAGTCGTAGTCTTTTTTTGTTGTTGGTTTGTGACTGTAGGAAAAATGCTTTGAACGATGAGCCATCACGTCTATCCTCGGTCAACTGCAGTACTGGAAGATTTTTAGAAATGCCAGACAGCTGGCCTTCTTTTAAGTGCACGCGGTGGACAGCAAGACAACATATATTTGATGCTGTTAATGTACCAGGAAATATGAAGCTTTTTCACTCATTGTTTGACTGACATTTTCATTGTGAATGTAACAAAAACCACCCCTTTTACAGTCTGCTTTATCCATTTACATGACTGTCACAGGTTGGCATTTAGCAGTTTCACCAAGCTATTCAATAAGTACACCATAATTGGAAAAGTTCATTTTTCTCTGTTTGTGATGGACATTTCCGCTTGTGAAGATTGCCTTTGGTACCATTTTACGACAGCAAGTATCTCATACATACATGAGCCGGGTTTGTCTCTCTGATTACTATCCAAGAAGTGCCTCAGTTCAAGTCAGGCCATTGATTTATAGACTCACAACAGCTAATGAGGAAGTACAGATTCTGGTTTTCAGTAAGACATGTCCTTTTTTTCACCTCAGTCATTTTAAATGTAGCCTAACAGTTGTGTAGTTCTTCTGTGTAGTTTGTAAGAGTTGTGTAGTATTTCTATAAATAGACAGCTAATGGACTGAGAAAGACATTGTTTATTGTTGCCTTAAGAGGGAAGTCATGACACATTGCTAGTATGACTGGATGACTTTTGTTCAGTCAAATGGAATAATGTGAATGCAGTCTCTCCTTGAGATTTAAATAAGCTTCTCATGAAAGCTCTTTCCCCTTTGGTCTGGCTTAGTGTTGGGCAGTGGCTGTTATGTATGTTTTAGAGCCTTGTTCTCAGGATGAATGAAATTACTGTGTCAGTTCTGGGAGTCCAGGGCTCCTTAAGACTGTGGGAGAATGGCTCTGTGAGTCAATCAGACAGCATAACAGGTCCCATAAACACATGGCATTAAAATTTTTCTTCCTCTCTCTCTCTCACTGTCTTTTTCTTTGTTTCTCTCTCTCACACACACTTCTTTTCTCATTCTATCTATTTTTCTTACTGTTCCTCCTTTTTTCCATCTCACCCTCTGTTGCACTCTCTCTCTGTATGTGTGATTATTCTCTCTCTCTCTCTCTCTCTTTCTTTCTTTCTCTCTCCATCAAGCTGCCTCTCAGTTCCCTTTCTGGCTCTCTACACCTCTAACTGACTCACTGAAGTGTTGTAGTAGGAGTGATAGTGGGCTCTGCTCCTGGTCTTGTTTCCCCTCCCCATCCTGGTCCCTGGGAGAGGCCTTCCTGTCTGATGAGGGCTGGCACGAGCTGGCGTAGCGTAACGTGCCCCGGCCTGGCCTGGCACAGGAGGTTGGGGCTTCACTGAGCCGTGACAGGAGGGAGTGCTGCCAGGCCTCTGATGCCCGCGGACTCAACAGATGCCAAAAGAAAGACGAGGGGGAAGTTGGGGGTGCTTTTGCTTTTTTCTGCTTTTCTTCGCTCAGGTCTTCACCCTTTTTCTTGCTTCTTTTTATATAACTTTTCTTGAATGAATCGATTTCATTAATGGGTCCTTCGTGCCATTGAAGTCTTTAAAGGTTTAGAGTTTAGGGTTAAGGAGGACACTGGTATTCAGCCTGCCTTTCTCCCTCTCTCTCCCTCTCTCTCTCCTCTCCCTCTCTCTCTCTCCCCCTTTTTTTCCCTTCCTCTCTCTCACTCTCTCTCTTTCTCTCTTCCTCTCTCCCCCTCTCTCTCTCTATCCATACCTCTCTATGCCACATCTTCTACCATTCTTTTTTTACTTCTCTCTATCCCTCTCTCTCTGTGTATACAGTGTCTCTCTGTATTTCGCTACCCCAATAACCCCCCACTCCCCCCACCCACCATTCCAAAATCCCTTTCTTTCTCTCTCGTTGTCTTTCACTCAGGGCTTGATGATTGTAGCCTAATGTAGAGCCCCCGTTAGGGGTGATTTGTTTATAGGGTTTTATGTCTTTGGTGTGCTGTCCTGTGCCAGGGATACTCTAATTTGCTGAAAGCCGGGGCTCCTAAGACAAAGAGTCGTTGTCGGCAGAGGTTGGCTGCCGGCCAGGACGCAGATGCACGTGTGCCGTCGTATTTTGCTCCAGCGGCAAAAGATTGTCGCCTCTAAGCGCGCCCGGAGTTAATGGGAGGATAAGCTGCCGAGAAATTTCTTTCCCATGTGGGCACGCATGTAAGGCGGCGTGTCAGGCCACTATTTGGGTCAACAGTTCTTTTTAATCTGTAAATGGCCATGGTATGGGGATGGAAGTTATAAATTACACCTTGCCCAGGCTGTTCTGCTCTGCTGCTTTTAAAACGTGTGCCCTTAAAGCGTTAAAAGTGGAAGCATTCAGTGGCAGAAAAAAACGACTGATATGTAATTGCAAACGGAGATGTCATTTTCAGTGTTGTTTGTTTTTCTTACAGGCAAAACTACGTCAGATCGTCTGGAGTCACCCCACAGACCCCGCAGCATGAACCGAGCGTTTAGTCGGAAGAAAGGTATGACGACATTGTCATCATCATTGTCATCCAAATCAGGTGCTGCTCGTGAAACACTGATCTGGTTTCTACACCCCTGGAATCCATATGACAACCACCTGTTCTATGGACGTCTGTGTTAGTGAAAATGCAGAGAATGCAATGACGGTGTGTCTTCATGGTTAATTTTGCTTCAACGCAGGCAGTAACTGAAAGCAGTTTATGAAGTGAGCCATTGAATTAACTGCTGGAATAAAGGGCCTCAGTCTGCATAAAAGTTTATAGAGTGCTTATAGGATTTTCATAAAGCCCCATTCTTTTACATGCACACATCATCCAAATTTATACAGAGACTGTTTTTTAATCAGCGGTTGGAGGTTGCATTCATCCAGCTAAGCACAACAGGGAGCACATTTTCTCTCTGAACCACTAATGAGAGCAAAAGCACACATGCTCTCATATACATACATAAACACACAATAAACACACACACACACACACACCACACACAAAATCATGCACAATACAGAGCCACGCACAAACCACAGCCACACACAAACACTCATGTAACACACAGTCATGCATAACACATACTGTCAATTTACACACACCCAACCACAGATCCAGACCCTCAAACTCACCCACACATGCACACATGAACACACACACACATACCAAAGTATGTTTTCCACAGCCCCCTTCATCAGAGCAAAGAGGCATTTCCATTTCAAGCTCCACACCTGTGCGCTCCGCACTTAAAACTGCAGCCATGGAAAGTGGACGGCTCTGATGTCAGCAATCACAGCCGCCCGTCCTCCTTGTTGCCATCCCCATCATCACCATCATCATCATCATCATCATCGCCATGGTTAAGGCACACCACTTTGCATTTGCAACTACACAAGAGAGGGAGAGAGAGAAAAGCCTGCCTTCCAGGGGTCTCATGTTTAATGGATGTTGGTGACAGGCCTGCCCAGGACCCACTGCCTTGGTCCTGGTCGGCGGTTCTGGCTCGGTTTATCTCTCCTAGCAGGCAGCCGCTGTAGTGGGTCGGCTTGAATATTTCATGCTGCGCTGTCAGGCCTCTCCCTCTCCTTCTCTCTCTTATCTCTCTCTCTCTCCCCCTCTCTCTTTCTCTCTCTCTGTTTGTCTTCCTCCCTCGCCCTCTCTCCCTCTCCTCCTCCTCCTGTTCTATCTCTTCTTCTCTCTCACTTTCTTTCTTTCTCTGTGTTGGTCTTCAACCCTCTCCGTCTCTCTCCCCCTTCTCCCCATTCTCTCTTTCACTCTCTCTGTTTCTCTCTCACTCACTCTCTCTCTCCCTCCCTTTGTCAGTGTGGCAGTGTGCAGGCACTTTTTCTCTCTTTCACACTCACAGGCATTTGAGGACTGGAGATAATGAAGTTTGAAGGCGGTTGCTGTTTTGCATGGCAGGGGTTTGGAGTGGTTTGTTTCATTCTGCTTTTTGAGTCTTTCTATTTCTTTTATGCCACATTGATTCCAATAGAAATACCTTCTTTATATTATAGACAGGATTAGTCTCCAGCCGGAGTTACAATGATATTATTATGACAAGGAGAATTTGCATTTGCTAAAAACTAGAGATTCCAGCAATTACAGTCTTTTGTGTTGAAGTAATTTGTGTATAGCAATGAATGGAACTAAATACATATACAAAGTGGAACCATTGTCTCAAAGTTTTAATGAGTTCCTTCACTTATGTGTGCAAAGCCTTCATGCTGAGAACGCCAGCATATTTTAGAGGTGCTCGCGAAGCACCTCATATGACAGCCTGTGACGATACCTATACAGGTTTATCCACACCAAAAAATAATCCGAAGTCTCTAATTCAGGTAAATGGCGGCGTACCAGCTGCTATTTGCCCGGCGCTGGAGAGTGAGAATCCCCCATCTGTCTCGCCTCAGTGTCAAATACGAGACGTTCCTCCCGACAGTTATTGCCCGACAGAAAAAAACAGCGTGCCGTGCGGAAAGTTCTAATGGCTTTTAACGCTGGTAATATTTGTAGTATTGTCAGATCCGTCATCCTCTCGAGACAAGGGCAACTTTAATCGGCTCAGTAATGTCCTCTATTTGTATTGCTAATATAGAAGCCATAGATAAGCTCGCTGGAGTGGAAAATTAAATAGGTAGGCAGCTGAGGTGTCTTTGGCCCGACGTGGCGGGGAAAGATATAAAAGTGAGTGGCGCGTCCTCAGTGGCGAAAGCTTAAACGATTGGAATCATCTCAAGAAAAAATCAAAGAGGAAAAAAGGGATACGTCATACCAAAACTGTGGAGTCTTGAAATGGCTTGTCGAAACTACTTTTCTGTGTGGGCTGTTGGAAGTTTGATTTGAAGCCTGAGAAATATTGAGTGGGATGAAATTGGGGAGGAGTGTAGGGGTGGGGGTGGGGGGTTGTAAACCCACAAAAGCCTTGTGGAGTGTCTGGCAATCAGAGGACATTTATCCGAAAAGCACTGGAGGTGCTTGGACCTGAATCTTTTTTCCTGATGCTTCAGCCTACAAAAGAATTGATTTTAGCTCCAATCAGGGCTTTTTTTTTATAGTTTTCTACTTTTTTTTCTTCTTATACCACTGAGGAAAAAACTAAATTGCTCCCATGCCAGGTTATTTTCGCACAGTCTCTTCCTTTTGCTGGCTGGAAAGGAAAAGAAAAAAAAAACTTTTAACCCTTGAGGTCTCAGAGGTCATGACCTCAGGACCTGTCAGTTTAAATGGTTCTTTAGATGCATGCACACAGTGGCGCATATCTGTCACCCTGCATCGTGCTTGTGTTTTTATATTCATCTTTCTACCTCCGAGATCACCTTTCACCTCCTCTCACTCTCTGACCTTTCACTTTCGCCTACATCTCCCCTCTTCTCACAGACACACACACACACACACACACACACAGACTTCACTCGCATGTTGAGCGGAGGCAGGCACCCTGGTGCATTGTGACCTTTTCCTCGGCAGCGGCGGCAGCTCAGCAGTGGCCTGTACCACCTCCAAAGGCCTGACAACTAAAAATGGATCAGATTCCCAGGTTCCGCAGAGCAACGGGCCCGGCCGTCTAATATTATCAGGGTTCTTCAACCCATTTCCTGGAAAGATGTTTTGACTGTGTGTGTGTATGTGTGTGTGTGTGTGTGTGTATACACTTGTGTGCGTGCGTGCAGGTGTCCCGGGCAGTCTCTCTATCAGCTTCTAATTAAGACTTGGAGAAGCAGGTGAGAGGATGCTGCTGTCAATCAAAGGCAGGGTCACCCATGGGCTAAGGTAGCATAAACATGGGGTTTAACTCAGACTCTGAGAGACAGCAGTCATCCAGGACCAGATGCAGCTTGTCCGCCACTGTGCCTGCGTGAGTAAAGTGTATTCACAACGCCGGCACTGTCATGTTTTCTTGTTTACTCGGGGGTTTGTCGGGTGGCGATGAGCCGTGTCTAATGCTCCAGACAGCTGTCAAGGCTGGGCAGGGACTGGATTAGAAGGGAAAAGCTTTTTTTTTCTTTTTGGTTTGGTGAAGGTGTCAGGTAAATGTGTGACAGGACACACCACTCTACCCCTGCCGCATCGTCCCGAGATACTGCCAGGCGGTCGTGCGGTCATTTGGCCTGTGTGTGTGTGTGTGTGTGTGTCTGTGTGTGGGTACGTGTCTATGCGTGTGTGTGTGTGTGCGTGCATGTGTGTATGTGTATGTGAGTGTGTGTGAGTATGTGTGTGTGTGTGTGTGTGTGTGTGTTTATGTGTGTTTGTGAGTGTGTATGTGTGTGTGCGTGGGCATGTGTTTGTGAGTGTGTATTTGTGTTTGTGTGTGTGTGTGTGTGTGTGTGTGTGTGTGTAGCCATGACTCAGTAGGCAGCTCTTTACCTCATTGGTGCCCAAAGATACTGAGGGGACATGACAGTTCCATGGCTAATGCTGTCTGAAGGCTTCTGCAGTTGTGACATTTATGGCCAGCTTTCTCCAATTTTACCACCTCTCTCTTTTTAACAGAATATTTAAGAACACTTTTATGGACATACTCAGTCAAATCAATTAAATATGTATGAACTCTGTGTGTAAATCTGAGTAAGCGTACAGTATATCCACGTATCCATTAGGATCACAAACAGCATGAACTATATTTGTGTGGCTGTAAGAATATGTATGTATGTATTCATATTTATCAGTATAACAGTTCTGTGACCTGCATGCTAATCTAGATTATATATTCATATACAAATACGTTTAGACAGCCTGAAATGTATACATAGAAATGTCTGTACACTGAATGTTAATCAAACCCAGCCAAC
Source organism: Tenualosa ilisha (assembly GCA_015244755.2). Lineage (NCBI taxonomy): Eukaryota > Metazoa > Chordata > Actinopteri > Clupeiformes > Clupeidae > Tenualosa > Tenualosa ilisha. The sequence continues at coordinate 6,869,129 of PYXC01000495.1, read as the reverse complement.
TGTGACCAAGCATGCCTGGCAGTAGAGGAAACAGCGGACTGATGGTGGCTCCATTTAAAACGGCAGGCCTGGTGACAAAGAGGCTCCTGAAGCTCCTTCAAAGTGCCTTCCACCCGGCACAAAGCTCCCTGTGGCTCATCCATCAGCAGCAGGCCTCACACAGGCCAGGAGACAGACAGCAAGAGGAATGGAACAAGCTGCCTCCTGCCTCCACACGACTGGCGAATATTGCAACAGGGAGCCATTCATTAACATTTATACAGACAAAATGAGAGAAGATGAGGGAAGGGCATTACAGAGGAGGGATTGAGAGAAAAAGTTGATGTGAGACAGAAAATGAAAGAGAAAGATTAAGATGGGCGAAAAATCGAAGAGGTAAACAGGAAGGACGAGAGAGAAGAAAACTCATTTTTGTGGCCCGTTTTCTCGCCAGGGAGTGAGAGAGCAGACAGTTTCATCTAGTGCGAGAGAAGACATCAATTCTGCAGGATTTCATTTCCACAAGAGTCTCCTCGCCAGAACACAAGGGTCAATCTCCATTCTCTCCCTCTGTGTCTCCGGAGACATGAAGGATATGGTGATTCACACAGACACACTTCTGTCCAGACGTCCAGTCAAAACAGTCGAGATTGGAACCCATAGAGGCTGAATCCCCATGCCCCCTGAAGGACAAAGACAAAACGTCCACTAATTTTGATTTATGTTTTTTAAATTATAGGCTTACTAGAAAAAAAGAAAAATGCAAAAATGGCATGGTCAAAAAATTTACATGTAGTCAGTAGTATAAGCCTATGTTTTCGGTCTCAAAATGGAAAACCATTTTTTTGTTTTTTGTTAAAATCCTAAGATACTAACTGGGCTTGTTCTACCATGGGCTGCTCCATTGCATCCAAATACTCCATCTCCATCCTCGTAATTGTTGGTAGCAATGTTTAGAGATGGTGAAGTAGAATATAGCGCACAGTTACTTGGTAGCATAACGCTAGTCAAACTGGGATGCAAATTCATATGATCAGAGCAGCATGTCTCAAGCCACATCTGGACTCCTTATTCAGATGAAAAGGCCAGCACTCACACAGGATTAACAGGTAAGGTGCATTGTCTAAAAATGAAAAGCCACTAATTGACCTAGCAGGTAGCAAGCTGTAATTAGCAAGCGTGACCACCAACAATGGTGATGCTAAGCCCAGAAAATAGCATAGACAGTAAAGGCAAATAGCCTCTATGGCCCAGACAAGAGTGCTTCAAGTTCAAAATGACAAAACGTATTTAAACATGTTATGCATCACCCATTGGGAAAAATGGGAACCTCAATGTTGCAACATGCAAAGCGGCTTCATAGAAAACAATGTATCTGATTGGTTTGAACATCTGAGACAACACAGCTGCGCAGCCTAGACAACTTCAGCAAGAAAGTGATAAAAGCCTAATAATAAGAAATGAGATGCATTTTAGAAATGCAGTAGAGTAAAAGTACAGACAATAGCTGTAAAATGTAGTGAAGTAAAAGTAAAAGCATTCGTCATTATTTCTACTCAAGTACAGATATGTGAAAAACGTACTTAAGTACAGTAACGAAGTAGTACTTCCATACTTCCATTACATTTCACCACTGACAACACGGCTATGGTTGGAATTACTCCAAACTGTCACTTTACCTGGCATGAATCGACTTCATGACTGGCTGATTTATGCCAGAAGTTTCAGAAGGTTCAGAGTTTAAGATTAGTGGAGAAATTGGAATGCAGACCCACTGCGTTCCCATCAAGGTGATCTAGGAATAAAGACCTGTTCCGTGGACAACAGGAGAACGCAACAGACTGGGCTCTCAGCAGTGGTCCAGTCAAGGAGATCTGCTGAGACAGAACTGTTCTTGTCATCGGCTTTGAATGGAACATACACAAGTTCTCCTCGCAGCAGTGGTCCGGGTCAAGGAGACCTGGAGAGATAGAACTGTTCTGTCATCGGCTGGAAGTGGCAGACAGGGTTCTCAGCAGTGGTCGGTACACACAGGTCCAAGAGAGAGGACACTCTCCCCAGCCAGCGGCCCAGAGGTCAACACAAACAGCTGGACTATGAGACAGCCGGCCAGAGGAAGGAGAGGAAAGGGAAGATCAGACAAAGAAAGAAGAGGACAAACTGGTACAGCATCTATTAAAGAGTTTAGTCCCCCCAGGGGCATATAAGTGTCTTTAAAATACTTTTAAGCCTAAAAATAAATACCCAGTTTTTCTTGCTGTGAATTTTGCTGTGAGAGCAGAAATAATTTGGGGTCAGTTTCCTTCCTCATTTCCTTCTTCCAATTTAGCTCCTCAACCACCGTCGTTTGACTTGAGTTTTTATGGTATGACAACAAAACAACACTGCCTCTGAAGAAAGACGCTAGTTTCTAAATGGGTGCGCCAAGACACGCGCAATTTGCCAGCCAAGTGTTAGAAGAAGACCTGTTTACAATCCTGCGTCAAGCTTTTTGTGATCACTCACAATTACAAAACAGTGCTTGTTAGGGCTGTAATGTTTGCTGTAAGGCATAAAGAGGGTTGAGGATTTTGGATGTTGGGTGTTTTTCTTTGGTTGTCATGCAAAATAAAGCAGAGGGAGAGAAGAGAAGAGAATAACACCTGCTGCTAGTTGTCTTCAGCACAGGGAGAACTGGAGCCACTACTGTGACAAAGCAGCACTCTCATTTATCTCCCAGCCTACAGACTCTCTCCTTACACACACACACACACACACACACACACACACACATACACACACTTTGGCGACTTGTGTGTCTGGTGTGTGTGTGTGTGTAAGAGACAGAGAGACAAAGAGTGGTGGGTTTGTGTGTGTGTGTGTGTTTGTGTGTGTGTGTGCGCGCGTGTGTGTGTGCATCTGTGTGTATCCTCAGAAGGACTGTGTGCTGCACTCTCTACATGAGCCAGAGCTATAGCAGATCCATAGCTAAATAGGGGGGGGGGGGACATTTGTCTCTCCACCTGCATTGTCTCCTTTTGTTGCCGCCGGCCTCCACTCTCCTCATGAGCCGCTCTCTTTTGTGTGTTTCAGATAAGCCCACCATGCACACCCCCGAAGCCCTGGTGAAGCAGCACGTGGCGTACAACGCCAAGGTAGGCTCAGCCACACTCATTCATCCGCTTCACATCCCCAAAACAAATATAGTAAGAGAGCTCAGTAGCAAGGAACAGTAGCAATGGATCCCACTCCTCTTCAAAGCAAATGACTATGCAGCAGTAACAACAGCAGCAGCAATAGGCTCTAGTCTGCCAGGCTCTGGTGAAAGTGTTGGAGCCAAGAAGAGAGGAGAAGAAGAAGAAGAAGAAGAAGAAGAAAGGGAAAAGTTTTGCATGACAATTGTGGCTAATTATCTTATTTGAATAGCAATCTCGGGCTAAGCTCACGGGACTCTTTATGAGCAGAATGTGACTCACACTCGCTGGTGTTTTTTTGTGAATACGACTAAGGACAATCACATGGGATCTGCTAATCCACACAGCTCAAGATGCTATTTTGTCATTTTAAAGACAAAAATCTTTTTTTAAAAATGTTTTTCCATGTCAAATCTCCCACAGCTAACGAATGGGATGTTGGGATGCCATTTTTGTATTTGAATTTAGCACAGCATGTGGCAGTGCCCCCCATGGGGAACAGAGAAGGGACTCTTTACCTCGGAGCTATAAATCTCAAAGCATTCATCTCCCATTGAACATGACACTGGGTGACAGAGATGACTCTGCCCTGTCATAAACATGACACATAAACACGTCTCCCCATCACTCACCCTGGTTTATGTCATTTCACCTGCCTTCCAGGCACAGCTAGTAGATATAGTTTTTTTCTTTTTTTCACATAAGTAGTCCCATACTCTATCTCTCTCTCTCTGTCTCTCTCTCCCTCTCTGACACTCACACACACACACACATGCACACATACACACTCACCCTCAATCACCCAGGTGAGAGCTGGCTTTCACTGGGAAAAGGGCAAGACGTTCCCTGTCTAAATTTGACCTGGCTCTTGTAGCCTCAAATTGCTTCACTGAAACCCACCCTCTACCTCCTGTAAACCTAAACCTCACCCCACCACACACACACACACACACACACACACACACACACCAGCCAGCTGCACATACACACACACATACACACACACACACACACACACACATACTTCCATTATAAATCAAGCAACAGCGTATGTCTAACTTAACCCCATATTATAATACTGGATTATTCTTTTTCTCTGTTATATTGTGTAGCCTGTTGATACTTGTATTAGATACAGAATTTGCACTGGCAATGTTCTTGCACTGACACTCTCTTGTGCTATGGATACCATAGTATCATTCTGCTCATTTCCACACCAATCCCCTTCACACTTACAACCTAACTTTGCCCCTTAATGACACACAATCGATTTCTTCCTCTGGATTTTTGAAGTGTGTGTGTGTTTTAGTATGTCTGTGTGCGTATGTGTATACAGGATACAATGTGTCCTTTTTGGACAGATAAAGTATCACACACACACACACACACACACACACACACACACACACACACAACCCTTTCCCCTCTTAAAAGTAGCACACAGCAGTTTCATCTCTTGGCCCTGTAGTTTGCTGCTGTGCTGTGCTGTGCTGAGGGCCAGTTGAGGAGTGGTGGGGGAGAGCAGAGGAGGACAGAAGAGAGGAGAGGAGAAAATGGAGAGTAGGAGAGATCGGCGAAGCGCAGTGGGAGGTGGAGGATGTGTTCAGATGTCTCCTCCCAGAGGCTATAGATCATCTCTCTCCCTCTCCTTCTCTCTCTTTCTCTCTCTCTCTCTCTCTCTCTCTCATACAAACACAAACACACACATACCCACATACACCCATACAATCCCAAAATTCAATGCTCTTTTTTGAAAAGCATTTGTCTGGATTTGATCCCATTGAGCTTGTTGTCTCAGCAGGCATTTTAACCTGTCCAATCACTGAACAGAGGGAGGCGTTGTGAATGCAGAGCTAGAATAATATCAGTCAAGGCTAGCTATCAGTTAGGGGCTGATCCAGTCTTTTTAAACTTGAACACCTCAAGCAAGCAATCGAATCTCACTACCGAATGTCCAGACCCTCTGTACGAAACGAATGTGTAGAACAAGGGTCTGGTTTTATTACCAGGGCAACACACACTCACACTCATTTTTTGGATGTGCCTCAGTGATTTTACACACGTACTCTGGATGACTCCAATGTCTTGCTGTGCTGTGCACACACACACACACACACACACACACACACACACACACACACACACACACACAAACACACGTAATGACTCTAGGACTCTAAGCATTTACAGTCCCACTGATCATCCCTCTCTCAGTGAGTCCCACCCAGACTCCCATCTCCCCCCTGGGCCCTCTGTGTGGGCTGGAGACGAGTGGTGCCAGACAGGGTTCCTCTGCTAAGAGGATCACCGTCACCAAGGAGAGCTCCATCTCCACCTGACATCCTGCCTAGGTCTCCAGCCAACTCCCTTGCATATTCCATGTTCATTTATGAAACCGTGCTTGAGAAGCATTGCGAATCTGCATTTTTTCATCTCGTTATGTGAATTAGAAGTCCTTTAATTAAGGAAAGACTTGTGAACAGCTGTGGGCTCATAACTTGAGACTTTTAGGGAAACTTAAAAAAAAAAAAAAAAGTGCAATTTAATCAGTGTCCATCCGTGTCTGTGTCCGTCTATCTTAGTGTCATTACCTATGCAATTTGAAAGTTAGTCCACAACCCCCAAAGGAATTCATTTCTTACTCAAGTTAGAAGATTGCAAAAGAATGTAAGTGTCCACGTATGTCCTCTTCTTTAAGAAGGGGCAGAATTCACTTTTAGTTGGGGGCAAATCAAGCCCATAGGCATCATTCACTATCCTCACACAGTTAAAGATTTTATGATACAGTAATGCGGTAATGCGTAAAGTGCTATATAGCGTTACAGCCTATTCCCAGAGTATGATTATCACCCTCCCCCCCCCCAAAAAAAAAAAAAAAAATCTGACGCACACACACACACACACACACACACCTGCCCTGAGTAGACACCTGGTGGCAGTCCCATTAGGGTCTCTTATCATCCCTTGATCTATCCAGTGGTGTTATCTAATCTGGCCGCGTGTTTACGGAGAGATAAAGATTTTTGTCTTATCTGTCTCAGAGTGTAAGATGGCAAGAGGAGTTAGTATGCTGATAGAGGAAAGCAATGAAGAGATCTAGGGGTGAAAACTTTAGCATCGGGGGAGATCTTTGAGAGCAGGCCAAGCCAATCAGGGCTGATAATGTCTGACAGCGAGCACAGGCTTGAGATGCTCTCTGGCATTGCAGGTGTTTTCATATTGATGGGCTTTCTTGATGCCACTTTGGCCAAGTTTTCAGCTTAGAAAAGTTTTCTTGCTTTCCTTCTCCCTCCCTTTCTTTCTTTATGTCTTTTCTTTTCACACTCTCTCTCTCTTTTCTCTCTCTCTCTCTCTCTCTCACACACACACACACACACACACACACACACACACACACATACACACACACACACACCACAAAGAGATATTTATCAAAGTCTGGAGTCACTTGCCAGGATGCCACTGATTGTTTTTGCTGCTGTCTGTTCTGATTTGGTGTCTGTCTCAGTTCCTGGGCATCACTGAGGTGGACCAGCCAAAAGGCACCGATGTGGTGAGGGTTGCTGTACGGAAACTCAAGGTAATACCCCCCCCCCCCCCCCCCAACCCGAGTAGTCTAATCTCCTCCACTAAATTTAATATTTTTCTCTGGGAAACAAAACCAGCTTAATTCATATTGGCCCTTCCATATTCAATACTCTTGTGCTTTCCAAAAGCACACTTTTATGTTAGAAGTACTGCAGAGGGTGAATAAAATTCAGACTTGAAGATTTTTGGGGGGAGCAAAACACATTAAGAATGCCTGTGAGGCGTAGTTGAAGAATGAAAAGATCACCGTAGCGTTTTCCCCTCTTCTTTCATTAGCAACAGGTGGACTCCGCACACAAACGAGCCAGGTGGCACGTAAAGTTAATTGCTTGCCTTAGGACAAGTAGGAGTGTTTGTTCTTCACTGCCCCCTAGTGGAAGACATAACCATCACAAGTGGGTGTCAGTATTGTAGATACGGTGGCAAAGATTAAAATTTGAGGGAGTGGATCTGTTTCAATTCTGAAACATCAGAATTGTCAGGCTTAATGATGAAAAGTTAAGATTGCTCTTCAAAGTTGTTTTTGCTGTTTGTCAGTTTCACAGGCACATCAAGAAGTCAGAGGGACAGAAGGCTCCCAAAGTGGAACTGCAGATTTCCATCTACGGCGTGAAAATCTTAGATTCAAAGACAAAAGTGAGTCACTCAGTCTCACTGCACAATTGAGCCTGAGGGCTTCAGGCTTCTCTAATTAACACTTATCTGTGCTGAGCTTTCCCTCACTGACTGACAAACATTGACATATAAGTTATATCGAGTTATATCATCCAGATAACTCTTTTATCCACAGAGACTGTTTAGGTGCACATTGCAGATCCACATTTTTAGTTTTAGTTCCTGGGTAACAAAGCCAGCAGTTGATGATGCTGTTGCTCCACCAGTTCAGAGTGTAGTACAGTAGGCACCATAGATGTCAATCTTATTGCTGATAATTCTTATAGTTTTTACAAGAATAGACACAAATAAATGACCATACAGTTAGTCAGGTTGTTATTTAGTTACTTAGTCTAGCCTAAGTTACCCTTCAGTGGAAGGGGTGGTAATGCTATTATTCTACCGACCTCACAAAAAAGATGGAGATCCATGAAGCTGTTGATACTTACATGAATAGGAATGGCTTTCCAACTAGTAGGCCTATTTTTAATGCTAGCACTGGCAGTGGGCATGATGTACCACAAAGTAAAAACAGTCTGTTAGTTTAATTAAAGGTGGACCACACTGAGTTGCACTGCATGGCTTTCTGATTACTTCACCTCTGACTAAAGGGCACAGTGGTGGGCTTGCCTCTGTCTAAATGATGTTGTCTCCGCAGGAAGTACAGCATAATTGCCAGCTGCACAGGATGTCTTTCTGCGCAGATGATAAAACGGACAAGAGGATATTCACATTCATCTGCACCGAACCCGAGACCAAAAAGCATCTGTGTTATGTGTTTGACAGTGAAAAATGTGTAAGTCAGACATGTGAAAACAGCATTTTTTTTCCTTGATGTACTGTAAGCCGAGTTCTGCTAGACCACTCACTGCATATACTGAGCTGATATAAAGAAGAATCTCGAAGCAAGTCCAATATTATTAACAGAGATAATACATTTGAATTTTAATAACCTTGAAGAGTGCTATTAGTGCCTTTGGACTGGAGGGGTTTTATTCTCTGTAGTCTCTATGTCAACATCATTCAGATAAATTTGTCCAGTTCCATGGCTGAAGTCTGCCTCTACCATCATCCCCTCTTCTTATCCAGTAACTTCAGTCCGAAAGTTCTGAACTCTTGTTGACACAATAATCACTGTATCCTTGCTGTTAGCCTTCTGTTCCTTGCTGAGCCACTGTCTACTTTCCTATTTTACCTTTTGTTCATCCCAATGAAAGACTTCCCTATTTCTGTGTAGGTCCTTTTGTGTACAGAAAACTATAATTGAAATGTATCTGTTTTGGGAATTAGCAATTACTTGATTCATTTATTGTCAGTTGGTGTTTGACTTGACCTTAGCTGTGTGCATAAAGGATTGCCTGCTTTCACTCTGCTGTTTACGTTTCTCTGCTGCCATGTTTGTTTACTGTTTGTGTTTACTGTTTGTGCCCGTGTTTGCTATTGTGGTGTAGGCAGAGGAGATCACCCTTGCCATCGGCCAAGCGTTTGACCTGGCCTACAAAAAATTCCTGGAGTCTGGTGGTAAGGACGTGGAGACCAGGAAACAGATTGGCAACCTACAGAAGAGGGTAGGAGTTCAACAGGGCATTGGATTGTTTATTTATACATATTTATTAATAATTATATTAACATGTTTATTAATATTTTATTAATTAATTAAAATTTGTGAGTTAAAATCTCATCTCCAGTACTGAGGGTCTTTAAAACAGAGATTTAGATGTCAACAAGATTTTATTGAAATTGACAGGATTGAACCCAAAACTGTTGTTGTTGTATATGTGATAAGTGAGCCTGAGGCCTGAACATATCAGTCAGTCCACCCTTGCTATTTATAGTATGCTGCTGTTCATATCATTTATATTCTGCAGAGCTGAGAGACCTTCACTCGTTTCAGAAATCTCTTTGATCCATGATTGAAATAGAGTTATACAATATAAACAGTAGAACGCTTCATTCTTAGTTTTGCTCTGTCTTTTTGTTCTCATTGTTGTTGTTGTTGTTGTTGTTGTTGTTGTTGAACTTTGTTCTTCTTGTTCTAGATTCAAGATCTGGAGGCGGAGAACTCGAGATTAAAAAAGCAGCTTCAGGAACTGGAGGACCAATTGATCAATGCCCAAGTCTCTCCTGTATGTTCCACCACTTATTTTTGACTGACAGCCACTTCAGCAAGAAGCCACTGTTTTCTTTACAGCGGTCGCTTTGGCCTTGCCCTAATTTTCCCTTAGATGATGGAGATGAATTCTCTTCATGTTCATGTTGTGTTCTACTCTTTTACACTTGCCCCACACTGAAGCGTCGTTTCAAAAAGGTGTAGCTGACAACTTGATGAAATCGTCCATGCTGGTTCTGTTGTGTGACCACTTAGAGTGGATCTCCACTTTTGTTTTGCTTTTTAACCAATGATATGTCATCTTTCAATTCTAACTGTTGACATTTAACCCTTTAACTTTAGTGAAACAAGAAGCTCCTCCTGTCTCTCTCCACTTTTGCTCTCATGCATCCCTCTCTCTTCCTCCTCTGTTTTCTTTCTCTGAACTCTCTGTTTCTTTAAGCTGCTCCGTTTCTTACTTTATCCTATCTTTTCTCTTTCTCTTCCTCTTTTCACCCCTTCTTCTTCTGTCTCTCTCTCCTTCTGGCTATCTCATTCTCTTCTCCCTCTCCTCTCCCTGCTTCTCTCTCTTCTCTCTCTTTCTCTGACTAGCTTCTCCACCTGAATCCCAGTAACGAGGCCTTCATGCTGCAGCGGCCGTCGGCTCTGTTCTGGTGCGGCGGCGGTAGCGACCTGACGAGCTTCTCCTGTCTGGAGATCTCCTCTGTCACGCTTACCCCCGCCAGCTCCCCTGACTCCAGCCAATCAGCCGGCCTGCTCACGCCCCCGCCCTCCAAACCTGTCCAATCAAAGCCTCTCAGCGACCACAGTGTGCCACGCCCTCGCGTAAAAACAAATGCTTTGCTTTTCTTTACTCACCTACTGTTCTGTTCTCCGTGTTTCTACACAACTTACTTTCTCTGATCATGCACATGTAGTTGACAGTGGTCTTGATTACCACCAGGCATTTAGATAAGATTGCATACAAAAATAGATTCAGCGTTTCTTTTCAGTAAGAGAAAACCTTTTATATATTTGCATTAAAGCCAAAGACAGAAGTCATCTCAGTGCACACACACTCACACACACACACACATTCTGCCTGACATTTTATATTTGTAGATTCATATTCCTAAAAATGTCAGAAAGCTTTATCAGAAACTAAGTTTGAGAAAGGAATGAAATATTTAAAGTTTAATTTTGATGTGATTCCACACATTTTCTGGCATATTGATTATGAAAAAGCCAAGAGTTGTGGTTAACTCTGCTGCATTATGTATAAAGGTCTTATCCGCGCTCACCCACCAAAGAAGATCAAAGGGTGCGCTGCAGCCTTTCAACCCCAGTCGCTACTTTGCAACTAATTGCTTATTCCGCTTTGAAGACTCCATCATTCAGCACTGACACTTGAGCATGTAGTGGAGCTGACGTGTAAGGTTCTGCAGCCAATAAGATTCACAGGTGACCTTTGAACTCTGACCTTCCCTCCAGGCTGGAAGCATCTGCATGCGGGGGCGATCCATGGACGTATTCGACATGGTTCCCTTTTCTCCAGTGTCACCCATGACAAAGATTCTGGACAGCAACGGGGGCACCCCACCCCCTTCCACACCCCCTCCTCCTCCTCCTCCTCCTCCTCCTCCTCCATCTTGTCTGCCTCTGAAGGAGAGGAGTGAGTATCTCTGTCTGTCTGGTCCATGTTTGCAACACTGAAGCCTTTTGAAATTCTTTCATCTTATACTGACTTTGGTGCAGAATGACACCCAAAAATGAAATTTATCACAGGCTTGGCTTTGTTTTTGCAATCTCTCTCTCTCTCTCTCTCTCTCTCTCTCTGCACCCCCCCCCCCCCCCCTTCATATTTTCTTATTTTCCTTCTCCTGTGTTTTTATTCTTGATCATTCCCCCTTGTCTTACTTAATTGGCCAACTCCTTTTTTTTATCATTTAAAAAAAAATATATATATATATGTATATATATATTCGAAATATCTTAAAATCTCCGTGCTCTTGTTTTCTCCTCTCCTTCATATTCTGGACCTCCTATCTTCTCTCTTCTCTCTTTTTCCTCCTCTTCTTCTCTTTCTGTGATGTTGTTTCCTCTTCGCTCCTCCTCTCCTGTGTGTCAGGAATAGACCTGTTTGGTGCTGAGCCCTTTGACCCTTTCAGCAGTGTGCCCACAGTCTACTCTCCCGACATACAATCCAAGTTGGACGAGATGCAGGTGAATACTGAATGCTCTCTCTCTCTCTCTCTCTCTCTCACACACACACACACACACACACACAGAGATCTGTCTCTCTATCTCTCTTTCACACACACACAGATCTATCTCTCTTAAAAGTTGGAGAAAATGTGTTCCACCATCTATGTAGGCTCCATTAAACCAGACGTTTCACCATGTACATTATAGCAGGAGAAGTCAAGAAAAGTTTATGGCATATCCTAGTAAAACTCAGCTTTAGGCCAAATGAATCATTCATGATGCAGCTTAGGATCAATATTAAATTGAAGCACTCGCTGACATGTGATTCCGATTTATAACTTTTTTTTTACAACTACAGAAAATGAGACGAATTGAAGTATTTAGAAATGCAGGCTACTAGCAGAACTTCTTATTAGGATTGTTCTCTGAGACAGCCCAAAGAGAGCCCATAGGTGTAGTTTATTTACAATGTAGAAAAAAATTTTAAATATTGATCAAAAAGTCCATATTCCATCACACCTGATGTAAGGTGAAAGTTACAAACAAACACAAAACACAGACCAAAATATTTAACGATCTGAAGCCAATGGGCCTATACAAAGCAGACGGAAAAAAGCAAGGCTTACACCTGCCTCCTTACCATGACAGCTACAAAAACACAACAGAATCTGCAAATTACGAACAAGTTGGCATTTAAATGGCCAAACACTAATTACTTCCACTGACACTGGCGAAGTCAAAACAATCAAACCTACTGAAAATCGGCACACCGCCCCTACCTGGCAGAAATCAAATATGCATAGGGAATAACATACATGACATTGATCACTCCTAAACATAGCCTACATGAACACAATAGTAGGACAACATTCCTTGTGTGCAAAAGGAACGCTCCCCGACAAAGCGCACTTGCATCGAGACATTATACAATTTACTGTATACATAATTATCAAATCAATAATGAAAATATTAACTCTAACAGTGTGATGTGCTGACTAGGGCGGCACGTCCCCATACATCCCCATGATTGGCAACCACTCTCAAGACATAAATGTCAAAGTGGTGACAGGATGAGACTGACAAATACCTCTGACAGGTGTCTCCACTTTTCAACCAAGAATAAAAAATAAGCAATTAGATATGTTGAGTTGCAGTGTGGCTTTTTAAAATTGGCTTAAATATAGAATTCTAATGAAAAAAGAGCCACACTTCTACAGATCTACAGTTCGTTCTCATTTTTTTTTTTTTTTTTTTTTTTTTTGACGACTGCCTGCGGTATTTTAGTATTCTAGTAACAGCTCTGATCTCTCTCCTCTCCCCTCCTCTCTTCACGCTGCAGCGGCAGAGATGGTTCGTACTCTCATTTCTTCCTCTCCGAGTCTTGAAATAACCCTGAATGTTACTGTTGTTGCGGCTCCCATCATCCCCCTGGTCTCTCCGGCTTCTGTGACGTGTTTGTCTGTGCCGTGGCCGTCTGTCAATCACTCTGCCACCCAGTTCAGTTCAGAGACTCAGATTGGGATTAGACAAGCAAAGGGTTTTTTTTATACCCGTCCCTGCCTTTTTGCATTTCAATAATCTGCTCGATGATAAACTGCCACTGAATTATGTATGTTTGCAGTTGAAAGGAAGCGAACTTTTCCATAACCCCCCCCACAAACACACACACTCATACACACCCACACCCACACACACACACACACACACACACACACACCCCTCCTACCTCCCCAAAAGTAGTTTATGAACTGAACTGAGTTTGGTGCTGTGCTTCTGGATTTTTTTAAAAATGAAAATTACTTTCGTTCCATAGTTGTTTTTTTTATCCCCCGACCCAGAAAGCATGGCCATGACTGCTTTTTCCTTTTACATCATCCTGGTTTGTGCCTTGTAACATTGTCACGCCCCTCGAGACTCTTTTCATTTCTTTGTATTTTTGTTTATTCATTTTGGAGAGGCAGAGCAGCTATCAAGTCTTTGCTTCTAACTATGGCAGACTTATATAAACACTAAGTGCCCTGTCAGGGTAAAGTCATGTGGCATGGCATGCACATTGCACAAGAACGGCTGTGGTTTGTAGGAGGCAGGTTTATTTATGAACAACATTATAAACCTCTTAATTGTTTTGGTTTGTTTGTTTGTTTACCCACAGGAGGGGTTCAAAATGGGACTGACTCTGGAAGGCACAGTGTTTGCAATGGATCCACTGGATAGTCGATGTTGATGTCAAAACAAACTTTTTTTATGTGAATATACTCTAATTGTAAGTTGTAAATGATTTGTAATAAGTTGCTGGAATGTTAAATCAAGATTTTCTGTGTATTTCTATTTGCATTTTGCATTGTGTCAAAGAGATATACTGTTAAAGCCACATAGCCTATGTGGAATTTTTTATTTTTGTAGGGTGAATGAAATAAGATGGACACATATATATGTAGGGGGTCAAAGATTGAAGTATTTAATATCATTCAATATTAAAATCTGTTTATTTTAGTGAGTTTAACTGTTTAGAGGGCATTTTAATACAGACACAAATTAAAATCCTATTTAATTTCGTAATTTCTTCATTTTAGAATTTGGCACATGGAAGGACTTAAATCAATCCTTAAATCAAACTTTGTCAGTTGATGTTGCCTATAATGAGTGACCAAAAAAAGTGTCTTGCATGTCTATGTAAATCATCCCATGTACATATCACATATGTCATCTTAAAGGGATCCCTGGGTAGTAAGACATGTCTTAAAGGGATCCCTGGGTACTAAGACATGTTGGCTGTATAAGATTGAAGGTGGCGTCAGCTACATAAACTACAAAAACACTCAAAATGTTGTTGGTTTGGTAAAAGTTTAGAAAATCCTTTCGCTTGTAAGCTGCCATTATTGTAAAAAGTGACATCACCTGGTTGCATCTAATCAAGGTCCAATCAAGGTGCAGCAATCAAGTTGTTGCTGTACATAGACACCATCAACATCAACCAGGTGATATCCAGCAAGCACTCAGACTTAAATGCAATGGCACCTCACAAGCTCTGCAAAAAAAGGGATTTCCTAAAAGTTTTAATAAAAAAGAAAACATTTAGAGTATTTTTAAATCCTGTTAGATATAGCTAATTCCAGTGTCAGTTTTATAAGGCCAACATGTCTTACTAACCAGGGATCCTTTTAAACACCCACTTAATCTCTTGAATGAAAAGGACCTTGAATTATGATTGATAATGAATGTCAACATTGTTTGTCTATTTAGCCTTTTTAATTTGCTTAAACTCTTACCGAAAAAGTCACTTTAACAGGTTTACTGTACTGGTAAAATACAGTTTGATAATACAAAGTAGTATTTAACACCAACATCTGCACTTACGCTGAACCAGCAGTTCCAGCACTCTAAATGTAACCACTGTTATTTTCTCTATTACAACATTCACACCATGAGAGGTGGAAGCCTCGAGATGTGCACTTACACAAAGGCTTTCAACTGCAAGTGTTATGTGTGTTTTTTATGCTATTTAGAGAATAAACTGTAAATGTCTCAAGTCCTGTATGAAATCAGTCTATTTTGTTACCTGACATAATATTGTTGTGGCCACATCACTGTTTTCCTTAGAAGTTCCATGGCTGATCTCAGACAGTCCTGAACTGTCTGAACCCTCAAAGACTTTACTGAATCGATTTCTGGATTGGCTAAATTATGGTTAGGTTTTTCAGGATTCTGAGCTTATGACCTCTAGGGGACATTAAGAATCAGCCAATGATCGATGTGGTTTAGATATACTGTTGACATTACAAGTTGAATGATTGTGTTATTGGAGAAACAAAACAAAAACACACTGGCCTGCAGGTTCTTGAATAGGACTACGTTAGAAATACTGTGAGCCAATATAACTTGTTTCATTTGGCACAGGTCTCCACATAATAGATGTGACCATTATTTTGACTAGCAAATGGGGCTCTTGGCTGAACATAAAAAAACTGATACATTTATGCTGAACATAACAAACTGACTTTCAATGCGGACACAAATAGCCATTCATACTGACTAGACTGCACTGCTTATCAAGCGGTCATGACCATATTATGTTAAGTGATTACCACAGTCCTCACCTCTAGCGTCCACCGCTGGCGTAGGAGAACCTCATTAGTCAGCCGGCAATTAATCATCTCTCAAAACGACCTTGCATTACCATAAATAACGTCCAAAGGTAGCACGCATGCATAATGTCATACGTGAAGGGACGCCACTGGAAAAGTTAATTTTTCGATTCCATGAAGAGGTCAGGGCAAAGCTGAGATTAGGAGGAAATTGAGTCAAACAAAACACAAACAAACACACAGTCCTTCCAGGGCCCTCTTTAATACAGGTTCACCCACCCATGCCCTGGGGCCCGACTGAGGGGCAAGGACAGAACAAAGAGGTAAACAAATAATAGTCTGAGCTTAGATTTCATATTAGATTTCATCACCACCTTGAAAGAATTACAACTAGGACAAAAATGATTCATTCAACATAAATAACTAACATATCAAAACATTTTAAAACTTATTGCATGTGGTCATTTTTTGTTTTATTTCTACTGAAGAAAAGGGTGATTGCACGTAATAAAAAAAAAAAAAAATATGGACAAAAGATCATCACGACTTCTTTGTATGGATCAGTATGACCCTACTAAAGATCTCAAACAACCCAACCAGTAGGACTTACTACAAAGTTCAACTTGAGAGGAAGAATACTGTTGTGGTTTTAAAAAATATATTTTCAATATGGCTCCATTGTATCACTGTCTCCTTACAAATTTGATGTTTGGTGATGTCTATCAGAGAATGTGTAATAAATATTTCTCTTGGGCAAGGAAGTCTGTGTTTGTCAGCAAGGCTGATTGCATCAGCAGATAGTTCATGGGTCCCTTGGTGTTTTTGTGCCAAGGAATGGTGTCATTAGGGTGTTTTCCTCCTGCATTATGAGAAACACACAGGGCCTATATCGATTCCAAACTCCTGATCAGCTCTACCGACGTCCACGGCTGCAAAGTCCACAATGGGCAGTCTGGTTGGCTTCTGAGTCCGGTACTCAAAAACAGTCCTGCCCCAGTCGCTGGGTGCATTCTGTGAGGCCAAACAACAAAGAAATAACTGATGTTAGCTGTGTGTGTGTGTGTTATTGTTAATATCAATAGTAAGGTATATTGTATATGATTACATTGCAATGCACTATTGAGTTATAGTGAACTATAACATTGTTTACAATGCCACTTGGGTTATATATTGCACAAGAGAAAGCAGACTCAATAAAGTAAATGAACACAATGGTGTGTAAGACTTTGTAATACTATGTCTGGTATAATACTGATTCAGGTCATTCCTTAAGGCACAACTATTAAAACACATTTCAAACCACACAACCTATTTGTATGATTGTATGTTTAGTCCTGAGGGAAAGATCACAAAACAGCCAAAGGAAAACGACATACGGAGCAGCTGTCCTCGCTGACAGTGTACTTCATTCGGTTGTTGCCGTAAGCGCGGATGTCGACTCCATCAGCTCCCTTCAAGATGGCGGCCTTCTTCAGGTTTCCGGCGCTCTCGTCCTTGTAGGCCACGCTGTTGCGGCAGTGGAAGGTGAGAGTCTGTGAAGCCTCTTTGGACAGCAGGCGCATGAAGGTCAGCTGAACAGCCACTGAGTTGCGTGAGGTGCCCTCGTTTCCGTAGGTAAACTACAAAGACATTTAGAGTAATCTCGCGTTAATGCTATAAAGTTAATATTCATGTCACTTGTCACATTAGCGCTTTGGAATACGTAAACATCTGTTGTGCCTTTCACAGAAAAAGTGACTTTAAAGTTTATGATGATGAAATGAATTCATGGCAAGCAAGTATCTTTATATCTGATGTTTTAAAACAGATGGAGGAGAGACACCCCAGGCAAAGGGTAGTTTCTCTGTGGATAAAACAAGCTGATATACTACTGTAGCCCATTCCATACATAAATGTTTTCTTTTTTTCTCTGTTTTCACTTGTGTTCCATGATCATGGGCGTAACTAGACTGTGTTGTCATACAGAATGTGTGTCTGTGTGTGCTGTACACAATACAAATTTAAAAAAAAAAATCTCGAAAAAAGAACAAAAAAGAGTTTTGCTTAATCAAAATAAATAAATAAATAAATAAATAAATACATTTGAAGGACCAGTGAAAATCAGTACTGGCACTTACACGAGTTCCTCCGTTCATGTTGGCTCCAAACCATATGGGTTTGGAGTTGTTGGAGCTGGATGACCACCAGGATTTGCGTGGTACGTTGCTACTAGCAGGGATGCATGTCTCGCCTGTATCCATGTTGCAGTGCACCTTGATAGCGTCATTCAGACTGCCCTCATTTGGATCAATCCAGTATTCACCTTTGGCAAAAAACAAGACAAAACAAAAAACATCCTCATAAACAAAAAGCTCAGTTAGGTTCAATTCAATTCAGTTCAAGTCAGTTTTATTTATACAGCGCCTTTTACAATAGTATTGTCTCATGGCGCTTTATAGTAGGAGCACCCAAGAGCAACAGGGGCAAGGAATAACTCTCTTATGTTTAGTTAGTCTAGGAAGAAACTTTGGGCAGATCAACTGAATCTAAACCACTCACTTAACTTAAAATGAATAAGTTTAATACTTCAGAGAAGTTATTGTGTCTGAACAATATGCTTCAAACGAATGAATACCAGAACAATGGCCATGTCAGCCTCCTCCTTGTTACCCCATTATTACCTCACCACAGGGAAAGTCATTTACCAGGTATCGCCTGCTTGTGCTGTGGCATAAATAGGCTTTTCTACCGCTGAGGGGCTTTTATGTCTACAGCATGGGATTAAACCCATTCAACCTCCTGCCTTTCAAACAAGCTGCCAGCACACCTCTCCCTGCCTTTAGTAGATGACACTATTTCAAAATCCCTTTGGCATCCCAACCCACCCCACTCCTGGCTAAAAAAAAATAGGAGTTTAGCTATTGTAAACTCCTGCCAACTCCCCACCCCACCCGACCCATCCCCGTCCCACTCCTGCATGACAGCATGACTCTCCACTCATCAGTTTTCTTATGGGGGTAGCATCACCCCCCCCAACACACACACACACACACACACACACACACACACACACACACACACAAACACACACTTTAGTAGATTACTGCAAACTATTCACTAACACCCCCCCCCCCCACACACACACACACACCTTCAGTAGAAATCCCCCATCCCATGTACCTAATGCACCTCACGCCACCTTCACAACCGCCCCTCATCCCCACCCCCAGCATGACAGCATGGTTCATCACATACCGCTCTTCTTGTGGGGGTAGCAGCGCTTGAGGTCGTCGCAGGTGCGTGCCGGGTGCATGCGGCTGCCATCAGGGCTCTTCATGCTGTCCAGCTGGCTGCTCAGGGCCTTGAGGGTGATGTGGATGCCCGTGTCGGCGCGGACCTTGGCCGCGTCCTTGTTGACGTCGTTGATGGCGTTACTGATGGGTAGAGCCTCGTCCTTGATGACCTCGGGCGGAAGAGGAGGGTCGGCTGCTGCGTCGGCGGCTGCGACGTTGATCACTGCGGGGCCCGGATCCTCACCCTCGTAGTCAGGGAAGGTCTCGGCGAAGAGCTCATCCACGACTCCTGTGGGGGGACCAGCAGGGCCTGGAGGACCCGGTGGACCAGGCTCTCCTGGGGGTCCCTTGAGGCCAAAGAAGGGACAGAAACTTCAGTTTGCCAGCTTTGAATATTTTGTCTCACAACAGTACTAAATTTATACATTCACATCAGACCACATTCATCTTCATTGATGAGAGACACCATTTCCAACCATACAAAAAGTAACATCCCTTTGCCTGGTCAGTAATATAAAGACTGGCAAAAGGGCTCACCTCAGGTCCAATTTCACCATAGTCTCCTCGCGTTCCAGGAGGACCGTGAGGTCCAGGTACACCCTGATCTCCTTCTTTTCCTTGGGGTCCTACTGGGCCTGGGACTCCCTTCACACAACAGAATTCATTTTATGATAAATAATCTTTCAGATAATATTCAAAAATATACTGGGGCTGATATTACCTTTTTTATTTTAAGATATGAATTATACAATATAGGACTACACTATGAAATCTTCAAAATGCCATGCTGATTATACGTCTACATACATAGATCTACATCTAGGCCTATATACATATTATATACTCATTTTATATTCCAGAGGGCTTAGGACCACATTGGCATCATGGGCATTTCATCAACTTTACAATAGAGCCAAAACAAAAAAATGACTTCAATGTTGAGTCCTTTGTTTTTTTTCTTAAATAGCTAAGAATTTCATTAATAATAAGAGTTTATCAATATCTTTTGTCAGCAGAGAAAGCTCTCATTTTCTGTATAAATCTCCATTTTGACAAAACTTCACTAATCCCATATGGTTCTCACCCTCATGTACTTGCATGATATAGTCATATTATATCTGCAGTATATGTCTATCTTATGGACTGCTGTCTCCAGGTAGCACTCACCCTAGGGCCACTGGGTCCAATGATTCCACGAGCCCCAGCATCTCCACTTTGTCCCTGAAAACAGAATCAAACACATACAAGTTGGCTGGAAGGGTTTTGTCAAGACTTGCTAGTGCTCAAAGAACTTTAACCAGGCCTATACCAGGCAAGACTGCAATTTTTTTACCTCCACAGCTCCCCCTACAGTTGCAGATTTTTTTTAAAAGAATTAACAACAACATTGTAAATTCTTACCAATCCATGTGAATTTGTTTGCAAACCAAAGAATAAGAATCAGTATGATCATTTTCGTAATGAATGTGATTTCCATTTCATTCAGTTTCAGTTTTCACCGAGTTGCAGTTTAAGATCCTGCATGTGTAATAACCGCTGAATCTATGCTAGAAGCGGCCAAGAGAGCCTTCATTCACTCCATAACGAGCCATTTAATCATCAAAGTGACTATGAAGCTGATATATTAACTTAAAAACTTTGCATGGTGTGCCCTTCAGTTGTTGAAAAGTACTTGAAAAGCTATGCACTTCAGAGAAAAGTTCTGTATTGAACATGAAAACCAAAAACATTGATGTGTTACATTTGTGTGATGTGTATGTTTCCTTGTACACACATACATCCACACACACACACACACACACACACACATTAACACACACACGCACACACACACACACACACACACACAGGAAACAAGAGCACAGACTTACGCCTATTCCAGGGAGGCCCTGGAGTCCAGTGAATCCTCTGTGACCCTTCTGACCTCTCTCTCCTTTGTCACCTCTCTCACCCTTATCACCTTGAGGACCTTGGGGCCCCTGGATCACAACACAACATGATGTACATTATACCAAGCTTCAGGTAATGCCCAATGTAATCAGAATGCTGTGCTATCAACCTTACAGTGACTTTTGGTTCAGGCAACCTATATCTAACACACACACACACACACACACAGACACACGCGTGCACATAGTTATATAATACACAGTTCCTAAGGGTCCTGGTTGGTAGTGGCTGACTGATTTAAAACACAGTCATCTAACAGATGTAATACATGGTTAATGCAATATAATTATATTCAGTTTATCATATATAGGAAATTATTTACCAGAAACTCATCTTACCGTCTTTCCACGTGGACCAGCTGGACCTGGTGGACCAGGAGGACCTCTTGATCCCTGTCAGAAAATACACCACAGAGCTAAGAGATACAGGAAAAAACAGTCCTCTGCCTTAAGCCTGAAGCAATGATGTCAATTTTGAATGTGATAATGTATATTATGTCTGACATGTATAGCAAAATAAATCCCAACAAAACGAAAAGGATGCACTCAGTGTTTCATTGGAGGAGACGTGTCCTAAGCTGTTACACTGACCGAATAAGTGGCTACATGAACAAAAGGATGAATATGAGGATCAATGATCAACATATATTGACAACTGGGATGTTATTTATGACAGATAAATCTATCAATCTGTCTGTACAGCCTCACCTGTTCTCCTCTCTTCCCTGCGTCTCCAGGAGCGCCGACTGGACCTGGGGTTCCAGATGCACCCAGACCACCAGCCAGTCCTTCAGGACCTGGGTTTCCTCTGTCACCCTACAAAAAAACCAAACCAATAAATAAACAAATAACTATGGCTATGTATAGCAAAAGTAAACATCAACCCCATCTTACTCTGTTTACCATCCTACGCCTGTGTTATTTCTTTGAGAAAAAAAAATGAATTTATTGGCAAGTTCTCTTTTCAGCATTCAAATATGGCATAGCTATAAAGGATTAAGCCCACATGTGGGTGTTATAAATATTTCAGCTAAAATTTCCCTCAAGAAAACCTGACAAGACATTGTGAAGACAAAGGAAATTATGTCCCTTCAGGGAAGACTTCAATTGATTTAAAAATGTCAAAATGACTATAAAAATGACAATAAAATTACTATATTTATGACAACAACAACAACATCTAAAGGAATCCATCACAGTCCACAACAGATTAGATAGGGAGAGCGAAAAACTCTATTACATGTTTCTGTTTATTTGTTATCACAAGCTGCACTGCAGTGACTTTCCTTACCCTGACTCCAATGATACCATCTTTTCCTGGAATTCCATCAGATCCTGCTTGGCCCTGTAATGTCAGAGATAGCACATGAATGAATGAATGAATGAATTAATTAATGTACAATAACTACCAAATCCAATAACGTCCTGAGACAGTAAAACCAAATGTCTGTAATCCGGACATATTGGTAAGTATACAAAAGTGGGTTCAGAGCAGCTAAACACTGGAGCCAGAGCCCACAGTCAGAAAGAGGACCGGTACCTCTGGACCAGCTTCTCCTCGAGGTCCAGGGAGGCCTGGTAATCCTGCAGTCCCTGGGGGTCCTTTCTGTCCGGCACCGCCAGCTGAGCCAGCCTTCCCTGGGGCACCCTGAAAGCACACAAAATCTAGTCACATTGTTGCAACTGTTTCTTGTTTTTTTATTTATTTACACAAAGACTGCGCTAACTGCAAAAGGGCATCTTGAATTCGCTGTGTCGGCAAAAGTCTTCCCCTGTCAAAACAGCATGGTAAATACCACAGAGTTAATTTGGCAGCTATTGTGTTTTGGGGGGCATTTTTCTTCTAGAAACCTATTGTTGAGAAAACCAGGTGAGGCATTTGGTACCACAAGAGCTTAATAAATGTCATACACATATTAAACCTACCTGAAGATTTTCCTAGTATTGGCATTTGAAGATCATTAAACTGCAATGTGCAATCTTATCCACAATCAGCCACTGTATATTATTCACAATATTCATCTTATGTGAGTCTGTTGGCAGCATCTGTGCTTCTGAAAACCAGTATGGCATCTGCATTGATTGGTTTTAAGACCCAATTACATGGCTGTCATATTTTCACTTACCTAGTCCAGCTACAGAATATACACTAAGTTGGCACATTCGTTACTCTTTGCAAAACAACAAAGGCAGACATCACAGACGCAAACATTTAGGAACAAGGACCTGGGGCTTATTCTAAGTAGCTGATTAACTCAGAGGAAGTGGAAAACCTGCGAATAGAGTAGTTTGCTGGCTTTGTTTGACTAACAAAGAGAATGAGGTCCTATAGGCTCTTTTGTTACCAGGTTTACCACTACCTCCTGGTTAACTTATCCAGGTTTGCCATTTAACCACCTTCTTGGAGTACTCTCCAGTATAAATTCACACAAATCTATTCTTCTTTCTAAAATCCTAAAAATGTCATATCATACAGCCTCAGGAGTACCCTGCAAACAACACGAGCAGTAGCACTGATACTCACGGCAGGACCGGGGAGTCCCATCATGCCCCTCTCTCCTCTCATGCCAGGCAGACCCACCAGCCCTCTCATGCCCGTGGTGCCAGCAGGACCGGGAGGCCCAACAGGCCCCTGGGGAGGGAGAGCAAGAGAGAGACAGAGAGAGAGAGAGAGAGTGGAGAAGACAGGGAGGAAAAGAGATTAAAGCAGCAGCTAAAACAAATTACACACTAACTCATAGATGAATGAATAAATGAAAGAATGAATGAATGCATGGTAGAACAACAAATAGAAATCCAAATGAAAGATGTAAAGCACAATTTGGTGTCTTATAATACTTATTATAGTATTGGACTTGTACATGAGCATGACAATGGTGGCAGATATTGCCATGGCTGCGATTACCAGACACTCAGACTCTCACCTCGTGCCTTTGTGATAAATGCCTGCAATGCCACACTCACTTGGGCCATACTGCTTAAATAAATACCAGCTAGAGGACGTCAGCAAACAAATTCATTAAGGTGACTTTTAGCATTAGCACAGCACCAGTGGCTTTCAGCATTAGCACAGTGCCGGTGGCTTTTGGCTGCTGTCGAACACTAAAGCAGGGAGAGCTAGGTCGCTATTAAAATCGCTAATTACCCCCTAAATGATCCATAAACTCCCTAATTAGTGAACCTGTCAGCTATTGCTAAATGTGCAACAAAGAGTAAATCTGAAGCTCAGCTGTTGTTTTATTTCTTATCAAGATCATTACTGTGTCAATTTTGTTGTCAGAACAAGCATTTGTTTCTGACATATTGACAGAATAAGGTGACATGAATAACATGATCGAAATTTACCTCCTGCCATTTCAAACCAACCATCATGTCACGCTCAAATGACTCATCACATCAAACTAAAGGGAATAGATTTTCTAGCCAATTTTCTGGCCAAAGACATTGTATTCTTTGCTACTTTACCCCTGGGCCATCTTCTCCAGGATCACCCTTGTCTCCGGGGCTTCCAGCAGGGCCTGGGGGTCCATGCTCCCCAACGCGTCCCACAGGACCCTTCTCTCCTGGGATACCCTTAGCTCCAGCCTTCCCAGGCTTGCCAATAGGCCCGTCCTCTCCAGTTGCTCCCTGGGGAGAGAAGTGCAGCACTGTCAATATTAAGGCCTTGTGTGGTTACAGTGGGAACACTATGGCATATATATATGACCTAATATCAGCATAATCTTGTTTACTGTAAAACTGGAGTGCATGAGTTAAGTGACTGGTGCACAGAATTCAATTCAATTCAAATGCAATTTCACTACATGTCTAACACTTAGTATTTCCATGTAAGTGACAATAAAAACTCCTTAAATCCCAGAGAATTCAGACAAGCACAATTATTGAATTAGTTAATAAAAATCACAGTGTAATTCCAGAAATGTGGTTGGGAAAATGTTGCAGTTGTAAGTGAAATAGAAACACTCACAACACCACCAGGGGGTCCAACTCCACCAGGGGATCCAGGGAAACCACTTGGGCCCTAAAAGGAGTGAGGGGGGATATGAAAAGTCAAATCTCTGTGAAAATACAGGAGCGTTGTTTGATCGTGAACTCCACAGTAACTCACCGTGGCACCTTGTGTTCCTCTACCACCTTTCAGTCCGCCCACTCCGGTAAGTCCCTGTAAACAAATGACCACATAATTCAGCCAAAAAAATCAGGCATTTTTCAATTAAGAAGCACTCCGGTGACAAATGTTGGCAAAGCTGGAGCAAGGATATTGTATGACCTTGTAAAAACTCTGAAACAAGAAACAAGTTTCCTTGAAACATTCCCTTAATTTAGCAGCTTCACCATCAGTTGTACATAACTCTAGTTTGTTTTACCCTCTCATCATGGATCACAATGCAATATTTCACTGTGTTGAAAGGTGTGGTCCTAAATTAGGGTGGGAGAGAATGGAGATTTGGTGCTCAGCCACCAATCAATTCATAGCAGCTATCTGTAAGCAATGTGTTTACTAGTTAATTAGAGTGTATAGCTCAGTCTGAGCCACTTTGCTTCTCATCTCCAGAGCCAGAACTGCTCTGCATGAATACAAGAATATGTTTTGAGTGCACAAACTGAAGAAATTGTTAGAAATAAATGTATCATTTACATAAATTTATATAATTTACAAATACATTTTTACACTGTAATACTGACATACATAAGAAATGATAAACATGTCTTAGAACACATGTATATAACCAAGATCTAGTAAATCCACACTCACCCGAGCGCCAGGCTTTCCAGCCAACCCCTGTGGGCCCACAGACCCCGCCTCTCCCTTGGCTCCGGGCTCACCTGGTTCACCTTTCACACCTGGCTGACCATCAGGGCCCTGTCAGGAGATAACCACCATTAGAAACACTGTGTATCATTACATGACTGGTGGGTTTTGAGATAACTCCAACATTTTCCCATAAAAAGCCCCATAAAAAGAGGTGTGGATTGACTCTTTTAGTTAAGCAATCTTCTCTTTGAAAATGACAGATTACCCTCCACCCCCATCTCTACTTGAGCCCATCCAAAAATCAGTTGATGTAACACCACTGGATGCACTGAAGATAGCCCAGTCATCTTGTAACTTTGGCTGTATGTCAAGATGCTGTGTCAAGTTTAAAACAAAACACTGATCTAAGTTATCAAGGTGACACGTGACCTGACTGGGTAACATTGAGTGTGGTAATCTTTGTTAAGGTGTGCATCAGTGCTCTTACTCACCGGAGGTCCAGCAAATCCAACGGGTCCAGTAGGTCCAGGCTCACCAGGAGAACCCTAAAACAGAATATTACACCAATAAAGACTTTATGACCAGATTGTGGTACTTCACTGACACACTGCTGATGAGAGCTTGAAGGCTTTTCAGCTTAACTATTAGTATTAAGATTTAGGGGCTCATCTGGATGCATGTGGAAAGATTGAAAACACATGCGAAAAACATTAGGCATTGTTGATAAAACTGAACCAATCGATCAGTTGAAATTATTTTCTCCACCAAGAAAGGTCTGTTTTCAGTGTAGTTTGTTTATCTCTGTGATTGTTTGTTTGTGTGCGGGATTACATAAACACTACCAGATCTGTTCACATGGTGAAACCTGGTGGAGGAGTCTAACATGGGTAAAGAAAGAATCCAAGAGATTCTGGAGAAACTCAAATCAAGGGCAGATCCACCTTTTTGTACTTTCATCAATAGTGCAAAACATGGCTTTGGCTTCAGTAGATATCCGCACTCCATGAATATCTCTGGTTATACATTGCAAAGATTTTTTTTTTATGATTGATGAAAACTTTCTTAGACGACCTTGGAAGACGTCCATCAAAATTTTGGATATTTAAGGTTAACTGCTTTGACAGAGATTCAATTCTTGAACTTTCTCCAGGTTTCGCTTAGAGAAAAAGAATTGAACAGCAGTCAAACTAAAGCCCAAATCTGGACAAGAAATCAACATTTGCGTCTTCATCTAGATAACACAACACAACATACATGTACAGACACAGAGCAACACATCAAAACAAAGCAGAGCACAGAAAATTTCAACACAACACAAACATAACCCAAACACAATGCAAACACAACACAACACAAACACAACCCAAACCCAATGCAAACACAACACGAATCACAAACACAATATGTATCACAAACACAACCCAATGCAAACACAACACGAATCACAAACACAACTTCAGATCTACTCACAGCTGCTGCTCTGGAGCCAGGGTTTCCTGGGGGGCCTCGAGGACCTTGCTCACCCTGCACCACATAGCACAGGATTATATAAACACACAGATACACAAGGTGCTACCATTGATAATGTCAGTGCCAATCAAAGTCAATGTCAATTTATTTATAGAGGATATTTTAAATCAATGGCAGACTGCCAAAGTATTAAGGATGCACACTAATGAAGAAGAATATGCTTCTTTCTAACCTTCTCTCCACTTGGTCCACCTGGGCCTTGAGGTCCAAGAGGACCAGGCAAACCCTAAGAAAAAGGATATCATCAACATTTACAATATTTTTGACAGTTGCATTGCAGTTCTGTGAAATGCTAACAGTAGTAATAGTACTGTTGTAATAGAAATAGCAATACCAATTTAATACCAGTGCTTATAGATGGAAATCAAAGGGTAATGTGAATATTCAAAGGAACGTCTAAACTTTTTCTTGAATTCAAATGTACTGATATCATAGACATGGGACATTAAGTCTGATGCAATGATGTCTTTAAAGTAATGAAAGAGAGCAGACAGTGGACCCCAGAGGGACTAGCATTACCCACCCTTGCACCATCAGCTCCAGCTTTTCCCTCGCTGCCTTTGCCTCCATTGGCTCCCTAAAACACAGGCAGAGAAGAGTCTGACATGAGAAGCAGCAGAGACCTTCAAGACCAAAACAAAACCAAGGCCGTGGCATCAGAGTGATTATGTGTTAGGGAGTAATGACCACACAGCAACAACACACGCACAAAAGATGAAGCCAGATGACTCACAAATAAGTTCTGCATCTCAATGGAGCTCATTAGGCAGAAACTATGGGTACATTTACAAACTAAAACAGATCCGGTGATGGAGAAGCCAAAAACAGGGAGTGGTGGAAGCAACCTAATTACCTCAGTTCATTTCCTGCATGACATACAAAGTTTGGAAGCATGCATACAACTAAATAAAGAGCATCATCACTGTCTTCAGGATTGCCTGAGCTAAAAGCCATCTGAAAACCAAATGCTGTTTGTTTCATTACTGAGCAAACTACTACGGCATATTCCAGTGTGATTCACAATAATTGCAATTCTCGTTGAAAGGTCAAAAGTCACTTACTCTCTCTCCTTTTGGTCCAGAAGGGCCAGTACTTCCTCTCTCTCCTGGCATACCCTGTAGTCCTGGGGGTCCCAACTCTCCAGGGTTGCCTTTGGGGCCAGCGCTACCCTAAAGTGTGTGTGTGTGTGTGTATGGAAGGGGGGGGGTGCACAATATTGACAGTGCTCAAACCAAACAAACCTCACTTAAAGAGATCAAAGATGTAGAAGAAACTTTATAAACAAACACTGTGTATAGAAGTGTTGTGAGGTAATGTGTGTTCAGGACATGGTTTTCTGATTTGTCTGTGCAATGTACTGTATGATGTTGTATGATGTAGTGTGTGTTTGAGGTATGCAATGTGAGGACATGACATTTTAAACATCACAAGCCAGCACCTTAGTTTCCTCACAGCTGTGTTAAGTGTTTATGACAGACTCACCTTGGGGCCATCAGGTCCAGGTGTGCCTGCCAAACCTTTTGGCCCAGGAAGGCCATAGGGCCCAGGTTCACCTCTCTCTCCAGGTGTGCCTCGCTCACCCTTGGGCAAAGCAAACATGGATTTAGGTGGTGTCCATCAATGATATAATACAGTGATTAAGTCTATTGGCTAAGTGTCATTGATGTGTCATAAGTGTCATTGATGGTGCTTGATGAGCTTTATAGGTAACACTCCTTAGAGCACCCTTTAAGATGCTGAATACTGTTACACAATCCGATTCTGGGTATTGATGCAGAGTTATGTAAATTCTTAGCCAACGGGCCAATCAGCTTACTCTTGGTCCTGTTGCTCCTAGAGGTCCTGTCTCTCCGTTGACACCCTAGGTAAGAAAAACAGTCAACATATGATTTCTGAACCAGGCCCTGTGATGGCACAAAGAAATAAGAAACACTTTTAATCTTATCTTTTCATTCTTTTCATCTCTGGCTAGTTGATGGCCAGATTCATCTTTCAATCACCTGCTATATGGGATGATAGGGAATGCTTGGTGCTTTGGTCAGTGCAGGTCAGACTGTACTACTGTAATATGTGCTCTGGTGAGTACTTATATGGGGTGTTCTGATTTTACTATACTGGCACAACTAGTTTTTTGTCCATATGAGGAAAAATCCCTCACAAAAAATCTTCTTATTATGAATGTTTTCACACATAAATCCACTTCTTCAGGTTGTTACCTTTTCATTTGACACCTCATTTGCCATGAACTGTGAGAAGAATGGTGTTTAACAGCAAAAAGTATTATTATCATTCTCTCATTTTGGCTAAAACCAACTGTGGAGCTACACCATACATCAAATGTTGCCCTAAATCTTGCTCACCTGTTTCACCTGTTCACGTGTAAGCATGTGTTCGGGTAGGAATGTAGGTGCATGTGATCTGGTGGGCAAATAACACTCTGATTGTGGTATGTGTTCTCTCTGTGCCTGTTTGTAGGTAGATAAGTGCTCTTGTGTCCTGGTAAGTGTTCTTCTGCTCTAGCTGGTGTTATAGAATTTGTTCTGATAAGGATAGGTAGAGGTACACAGTGAGCAGTGTTAAGTACTGTAGGCTGCCATACTCTTTATGGGTTGTATGACTAGTAGGAGGAGATGTCTGTTGTGGCTGTGTGATGTGAGGAGGCGCTTAGGCAAGTGTAGTGTGTGTCTTTGATTGGAAGGGGATGATGAATATCCTGGTTGCATTGACTGTGTAGATGCTATGGTAGGTACACATAGACTATTTAACTAATGAAGGTGGTGAATGTTGTGGTGATATTGAGAGAGTTTGGCACTCAAAAACACTCCTCCTCCTTACCTCATTTCCTGGCTTCCCCCCCTCTCCTGGTGGGCCTGAGGGTCCAGGCAATCCCTTAAAAATACAAGGATAAGAAAGTTTTAAAGACTGAAATTTATAATACCCTGTCACAGCAGAACTGAAACCACTTCAGATTTAAGAGGATTGCAAAATGGGAAGGCTATCCGTGGAAAAAAGCGTGACAATACCACTCAATCCTAAACCGTTTTAAAATCCCCTCCTTGAGAGATGGTGAAGGTCAAGAGTCTATACCTGGAATCCATTCAGGCCGGGTGGCCCCTGTTCACCTCTTTTTCCTGCAGGGCCCTGAGAGAGAAAGAAGAAGAAGAAGAGAGAGAAAGAGAGAGAGGGAGAGAGCATATGTATGAGAAAGAGAGAGTGAGAGAGAGAAGGAAAGAAAGAGAAAGTTATAGACAAACTAGCTTAGATATACAACACAACCCAGCAAAAACTCCATCAAATTATACAGTTCTCTGCGACACACACACAATGCAGGATTCAATAAACTGGATCAGATAAGAGACACTTACGGCCGGTCCAGGTGGCCCTGCTGCCCCCTCCTCGCCGTCCTTTCCGTTGACTCCCTGGAATGGATGCCAAGACCAACTCATTAGCAATTCCCTCCCGCTCTCCTCTGCTCTCCTCCCTCATCCACCAAGGCCTTCACTCCATTAAAATTACATTTATTCATTTCTCAACACGGTCCGTTCTCAGGACTATCAGCCTCTCCTATCTCAGCCTCTCGCAAGAGACCCACTTCAATGGGTTTGAAGAAAAAGAGAAAGAAGAGGAAAAAAGAGAGATAAAGAGAGAGAGAGAGAGAGAGACAGAGAGAGAGAGAGAGAGAGAGAGAGAGAGAAAGGGATTGAGGCAGAAAGAAATACACAAACAGTGTTTGAAGATGGGCCTCTTCTTTGGTTGTGCATAACAAACTGTACAGGGACACAAGGGTTTGATTTATGCAATCACAAGTGACCCTTGAGTGGGTATTCATTGGTAATTCAGTCCTGAGCCCTAGCCCTGATAGGGAGAGTGCTGTCTTTATAGTGGGCCTACACAAAGATAACAGATCTCTCTTCAGATTATCTGGTGCTGATCCAGCTACCATCCAGCTCAGATCTGTAGTTGCTCTGGTTCTGATATGGTTCTGATCTATGGAGCCTGATCTGGACCAAATTCGGCCCAAATCTGTTCTAGTGTGAGAGGCTTGGTTGAGGAAGGACAAAACTCACTCTCTGGCCAGGTACTCCAGGGGATCCTGCCTCTCCAATCTTCCCAGCGTCTCCCTGATGACAAAGATAGAGGATAAATATATTTTAGACTTAAAATCATTCAAGTTGTTCCCACTAGAAGCATTAGATACATTTTATTGTGTAGGCCTACTGTCCATGTGAATGAGATGGTAGATATAAGAAGAGGATTTAGAGGGTACAATGCAAGCAGTATTCAGCACAGAAAGTGGTAATGTCAGTGATACAGCATGAAATCCAGCAAGATCAAACAAGGTTCTGAACATTTGCTTTTACTCACACTAAATCCTTTTGGACCAGGCAGACCCAGAGATCCTGGCAAACCTCTGGTACCGGGAGGGCCAGCTGGACCCGGACCACCATCCTCTCCTGGGCTTCCCTGTCAGGAGAAAGAAAACAGCTTAGAAATCACTGTCTATCTGTCCCATTAGATAAAGCTAATATCAAATCGGAGACTTGTGTAAATGCTACGATGACATTTAGGCCTAATTAATGAAGTGTGTCCTCACTGAGTGAGCAAATAAGGCACGGTCAGACTTAACCCAAGGGAAACTAAGGAAAATGGCACTTAGTAAAGTAGCAAATTAATAGTTTTAAAAAATTCCTCCATATCTTGCTATTAAGACAAGGAGGCAGAAGCCCTGGCTATGTTAATGAAAGGCAAATCTCTGACATTTCTTCCCAGTTATCATCTGCCCTTTACCTGGGGTCCAAGTTTCCCTTCTGGTCCTTGTGTTCCAGGCAGTCCAGTCAAACCCTGAAGGGAGACAAAACCAAGTACGGTGAAGCCTCAGTGTAAGCATTAGCCAGGGACTTGAACCCACAACATCACAGCTACCTCGGATCGGGAGTCCAATGCCCTAGCCAGTCAGCCGCAATCAAGCAGCTAGGTGGTTCAGATGTCTTGAGGGAGAGTTTACTAATGATCTACATGCATATCTAGGCTAGATGGCAACCATTGCACAAGATACCAAACAGATGTGCTCTGACTGATAACAAGATCAACAAGAAGATAAACCAAGAGACTAAAATATGATGATATTTAGACCCCATAAGTGATAGACTGAAGAGGAAGTGATGCAATTAATTCCACTACACAGAACTTGTAGTCTTCACTAATGGTTTGTTGAAATTCAATTTTTGTCTGCAATTGTTGTTGAACAATCACGGAATATCACCTTAACCAAAACCCAAAATCAAAACTAAATCCACCCCATACTCCTAATCGTAAGCACAGAATGAATTTCAGAATTGAACATAGTGTCAATATGAGGTTGGTTTATAATCTGCATATAATCTATAATAGATTGAAGACTATCCAAGTACTGTTGTGACCTGCGATTCTTACCCTAGCTCCTGGAAGGCCTGGTTCTCCCAGACGTCCAGGGTCACCTGCGGCTCCCTTCAACCCAGATGTTCCAGGGCCTCCACGCTCACCTTGGGCACCCTAAGGTCAAGAAAGAAACACTGACCCATTAAACATAGATAATTTACTATTAACACAATTATTAACACAAATAACCTTTTCACATGCATGCCTTGCATAAATGATCCTGTCCTTTGTTATACTGCATCATACTGTAAGTATTACCATAATTCATCAATAACACCTTACTGCGTACCTTTTGGCCAGGAAGGCCATCCGAACCAGGAAAACCTCGGTTACCAGGAGCCCCCTGATAAAAGATGTCAGTAATTAATTTCATTTATCTTTTAAAGACACAAAGCTAACAGTCATTACAACATTCACCTCATTTGCTTAAATTGATAATTCACAATCCTTTCTCAGCATTCGTGTCCCTGATATCCAATACCAATTGATGTATTTCACTTTTTCTATGAAGAATACTGTGCTGTGCCAAATAATTAACAACTTCACCCCAGTCCCATTAGTGCTACTAAGGCATACAGTATACGCCCACACATAGTTCTCCACAATTATTCAACATTATCTCAGTGGCTTATGGCTCATCTCTTATCTTGTACAGCCAGAGCCTGGGCTGAGGTTGGGGAAGCTGTCTTTAGAGCTCCAAAGCGCACACACACACACACACACACACACACACACATACACACAGGGAAGGTCTTTTTAGAGCTGCCTCCCTCATCTGAGCTTCATTAGTTTATCAGCCACATCAGCTTCGGCTATGGGTGATGGCAACCATGTGACAGCGATGCGAAATGGAGTGCATAAACTGAGTGTGTGATAGTGCACATCTGAAATGTCTCCTCTTGTGTGTGAACTTGTGTGTCTGCAAGAGGTGTGGGAATGACTGAGTAAGTGAATGTGTCTAGTGTGTGAGTTTGTGAGTGAGTGAGTGAGTGTGTGAGTGAGTAACTGATTGAGCAGTTGATTGATTGATTGCAAAATACATAAACAAATAAATTGTGAACTGGAAATGAATGAATGAACGAACAGATGGATGAACAAGTGAATGAATGAAAAGTATAGTGCTCACCCTCTCTCCAACAGGCCCGGGTGGTCCTTGGGACCCAGCGTCTCCTCTCGTTCCTCTCTTACCCTCCTCTCCCATTGGACCCATCTCTCCATGAGCCCCAGCCGCACCCTAACACACAGACATGTTGCTGTGGCTGTTTTCAAGTGATCTGTTCATGCTAACAGAAGCCTGGAGAATCTGGTTGACCTTAATTGCCTTTCATTGTCTTATAAAAGGTAACAAGATAGCATATATATGGAGAGCATTTACTGAGCATTGACCAGTGAAAAAGGTAAATAACATTATCATCATCTCTGACTACACACATCTACAATAAAGTTATCTACTACTACTACTGCTACTATTCTTAGTGACAATGTTCATCTGTCATTTTTATGAACACACTCACTGGTTCTCCCTTAAGACCAGGCTCTCCTTTGAATCCTGGAGATCCCAAGTCACCCTGTTGGCCAGGAGAGAGTTTAAGGTCATTTGGGAACAAACTAAGGTCACATATAGGACAAATATGAGAATACTTTATTATGCTGTTACGACATCAGGATCAGGTGATATATGAGGAACGTTCATTACCGCTTGACCTTTGACCCCAGGAAATCCAGTAGTACCCTGAGGTCCGGGAGGACCAAGTGGACCTGGAAGTCCCACGGCTCCTTGAATGCCAGGCAACCCCTGTGGTGGAAGCACATATTACTGTCCATCCAAACACTGAATCATGCCAGCATTAACACATTCATATCCACAACACACACACACACACACACACACACACAAACTATGGTACATTCATATCATCTCTCAAACTATAGTGAGCTTTGATCTCAACACTCACAGAGAAGCTCTACACTGGGAAAGTATGAGAACAACATTCATCGCCTGGGCTTTTATCAGTGTAAAAGTACAGACATATAGATGTAGATTGATAAATAAATAGACAGGTACTTTAATAATTTCTAATCACAGTCATACAATGTCATAATCTATACAAATAAAAAGACAGTGCTTTATAATATGTACTGCATCAGTGAATCTATCATATCTCTGACAGCATAATATCTCTGACTCCCATAGTGTTCACAGATCAGTGGAGACACTCTTGAAAGAGACAGAGAAACTTACCAAAGGCCCTTTAGCTCCAGGGCTTCCATCAGTCCCAGCAGCTCCCTGCGAGTAAACACAGCCAAACACACATCAGTTTTCTTTTTCTCAGTTCATCCATCAGGTCTTTTAGCACAGGCTAGCCAGCAGCAGCAAACACAATGCTCACCTGGTTGCCCGAAGGTCCAGGTGCACCCAGTCGTCCAGTCTCCCCTCTCTGACCCTGTGGCCCAGAGGTGCCCCTGACACCAGTTGGGCCTCCTTCACCCTGTATGGGAGTGGAGCAGATCATGTCCATTAGATATGAATCTATTAATAGAATTACAACAGGGTTTTGACACTGACATTTTTTTCTATATAGGCCTACTGCTGCTGCAATTGGTCCACACTGACAATGTACTAGAGAGAAATAATATTTGTTTTGATATGGTGGTCTGACATTCTTATCATCCCAGGTCTTCGATTATCAACCGCTCTTCAGCTTAAAATCAAATCCACATATCTAGCGATGCCTCAGCACATCTTTACAAAACTGTTTACAGCTTTTCACAGATGTAAGCAAACTGCCATTACCTTCATCCGGAGCACCTGGAAAACCAGGACCTCCAGAGATTCCCATTGGACCCTGTACAAACAGATATGGATTATGTCATTGGCTTGCTACTGCTAACTAAATATGGTTGCAATATGAAATTTTAGAACGACACATTCTTTCACAGATTCTTTTGTATTCATCGCATTATCTGTGTTATGCTATTATGGCACAAACTCA
The DNA here is from genome assembly GCA_015244755.2 of Tenualosa ilisha. Classification (NCBI taxonomy): domain Eukaryota; kingdom Metazoa; phylum Chordata; class Actinopteri; order Clupeiformes; family Clupeidae; genus Tenualosa; species Tenualosa ilisha. The sequence goes on along the minus strand of PYXC01000495.1, from coordinate 6,833,438 downwards.
CCATTGGGCCTGGTTTACCAACATCTCCAGAGGTGCCCCGCTTGCCCTAAAACAAAGAGAACAGATATGTTATGTTTATTACTAAAATACTATGCTAATTTCCTGACTATCCACTTAACCACAGAACAAAAGCGAGCACAAACCAATCATTTGGCATTGATGAGGCATTGTCTACTTACATTAGTCAAGTTCTTCATGCAATTAAACACACAGGCCTACAATATTAGAATGCATCTGGTCTTACCACAGGGCCAGGTGCTCCAATTCTTCCCCTGTCTCCAGGCATTCCCAGTGGACCCTTCACAACAACACAACATGCAGACAGCCCATAATAATCACACACCCAATCATGAGTTATGGCAAATAAAATCACTGTGATTAATGGCTGCATGATCCAGCTCAGCCCCTAACCGAGACCAGCTGTTTTATTCTTCTTCTATCTCTTGCTGCGTATAGCATATAATCAAATGTAATCATTGCTGCTGTAAATTAAAACATATTTTTAAAAAATGTCTCTAAACTTTCAGGAAAGATAAAGTCTAAAACTCAACATTAGGGTCAGATATATTTATGCAGCTGTGAAGTCATGGCGACCACACGAGCATGTCAGCCAAATGAATTGCCCGTCTTAATTGGAAAGGGGACTTTCATGCTTTATGGTGATGTGACCTAAGTTTGATTGAACTGTCAGGTGACTATTTATCACACGTCTGATTTGTGGGAGAGTAATGGTGGTGCGGGAGAGGAAAAAAAAAGATGACTGCTCTGCCACACACTCACTCGAGGACCTGGCGCACCCGCGGCACCAGGGTTGCCTTGCTCTCCCTGTTAACAAACAAGCACATGCACACACACACACACACACACACACACACACACGCACACACAATAAACAAACACAAAGAAAATATATCAGAATATCACACACACCTACATCAAATACTCAATCATTTTTAATAGAATTCATGAATATACTTCAATAGAAATATTTCAAGTTGATTACCTTCGATCCAACAGCCCCTGATTCACCCCTGGATCCTAAAGGACCTGCGTGTCCCTAAAATAACAGAGAAATACGCATGAATAATTCAAACACCCTCTGGGATTGACTTCACTTTCTGTCCTTATAGCAGAATTTCTGTCCTTATAGCTTATAGCCTTATTGCTGTTAATGTTCACGAGGGATATCATTATCATTTGATCAATAAGACCATCCTAATTTGACCTAAAGTAAAGCTACATATGATACTTAATATTATGATATTTATACTATAAAATTACAAATATTATAAGCAACAAATATGAAATCCAAAATATTATTAACAGCAAAAATAAAACAGTAGAAATAAGTATGCTATCTGTGCGTTCAAGAAATCACTTGGCATTACTGACAGCAAGTAACCTCTACGGGGCCAAATAAATCAAGGTGAACCACAAGACATTTGAGCTGCTTTCTAGATTCAGCTCAGTTGCACTGTGCATGAATATGAACTGGGGGAATGAGCAGCCAAGTAGCTGCACTTAGAAATTTGAAAGATGTGAGAATCCATAACTAAACAAAGCCTTCTGATTGTCTGAGAGTTAAGAGGACTTAATGACTACTTTAACTAACCTTCAATCCTCTCAGTCCTGGTTGTCCTGGCAACCCGGGAAAGCCTCTAGGCCCCTGTAAAAAAAAAAAAAAACAATGTCAACACAAGACATTAAACATTAAATACAAGAAATTCCATTTCATTTCACAGATCTTCAATCTCTCAACAGGGGACCAACCCCTTCTTACCCACACCAGACCACAGGTGCACACTATTTGCCATACCTTGGATTTCTAGATTGTTCTGTGGATAGGGAGGTTTAAGAATTTGAAACAGGTGAACAAACTGAGGAAGGGATGGTTTGGATTAAAAGTGTCAACGCCGCACAGATGTCTAAATATTCCCAAAATGGGCCAACTGCTGGTTAGCAAAGTCTGATTAACGACTCTATTTCATTTCTGTAGGAAACTACAGAGGAGCCAAGGAATGGGAATTTGCTATCTAGTTGGTGACCCACTTTTTTACTTTCGAAGCTCTCAGTTAGCTCTAGGCAGTGTTGTCACACTCGTGTCACATGACATCCACTGATGACAGATAAGCGAGGCTGAAAATGTTAGTTTTTGGGTCTTACAGGGAAAGAAAGGAAACCTTTAAAGAGACCACAGGAGGGAACACTTGAAATGGCTCACAAGACATGCTGAGTTTATGTAGAGTTTGGCTAAGGAGAGAGATGTGATATTTCATGATTAGGGTTAAAAGCAGAAGCACATTACCTGAGATCCTGGAAGGCCAACTTCTCCTGGGTTTCCAGGCTCGCCAGACTCCCCCTATTACAAACACAAAAGAGCATTTATCATGCTTGTTTAGAAATCATTATCAACATTGCTGATTTAAAAAATGATAAATTCATTCTGTGGCCAACCTTATTTTGTACCATAATGACTCTGCATGAAGAAATGATATTGTTAAGAAGTTTGTTATGGAAATGAGCAAGTAAACAAATAACTCACATCTAGACCGGGTTTTCCTGGTGGGCCATCAGGTCCTCTTGGGCCAAAGGTACCCTACAAATACAATAACAAATAAGGTATCACACACAAACATACACACCACACACACACACACTCTCCTGCTCTGACAAATGTCAGTGCACACAGAAAGTATTTGAGGAGCTGAGTGATAATCGTTGATCTATAAAGGATTGCACACAAAGACAACCCATCAAAGTGACATTCATGAGGTCAATTTTGGGACACCTCCAATGATGTTGAAAGTCAGTTCTGGAGTTCTGAGCTTTAGGAAAAGCTTCTTGAAGCTTCTAAGCTCTCAATAAAATACTTCCAGGGCATCACAACTGGAAAGGCAGGTTCTATTATCACTGTTAAGCAAAGATCATTGAATACTGACCAAGATTGAGCAATCTAGAACTAAAATAATACACTACAATGGGAGCAAACTAGAATAGTTCCAGTCTGCATAAGTGGAAGTGTCACATCACATCACAATATAAACTTTTCAATGATCTTTTGTATAATGAGGGAACACAGAACTTAATGAACGTCTGTACTTTTCGCTCTGAACTTAATACAGTGAAGCCTACACTCCTGTCACTCACTACTAGAAAAATGATCCTCAGTATCACCTTATACTTTCCTAATCCCATATAAAATGAAAGTTATAGTAGCAGTAGGTAAGATTGAAGCACAGATGAGAATGTCTTCAAAGAAGCATAGGTGGTTCTACATTCATCAGGCCTTACCATAGGTCCTGGCTCACCCACTTCACCAGGAACACCTTGGCCACCAGTAGCTCCCTAGAGAAAACAGAGTTTAAAAACACAGGGCATTACTTGCTCTGTCTAAGATGTCAGTTATATAGGGCAAACTAGAGCCTTGCATATTGCACAATCACAAAGCTGTGTACATTTGCAATACTTTGATACAATACTTTATAGGTTGATTATGCCTCAAAGATAATGCATAGTCATCTCCTGAATACAAGGCGCACCATGTATAAACTGAAGGACAGTGTTTTAGTTTGTTTGAGGGTGTGGAGTGCTACCAGGGCACAAGATATCAAAACTCAAAACGAAGTTTCCTTTCCCTCATCAGTTAGCGTTGGCTGCCGTTTCGCTTTTTGGTCTACATTGCAACACAGTTTTCATTTTTATTCCTACCAACAGCACTCGGCATTCACGAACTACAGGGCTATGAATAGACTGGACTATTATTTTAATGACCTGTGTGATGGTCTGCCGGCCTTGCCTGCGTTTGTCTTGCTCTGTGTTTTGTGTGTCGTCCTTGCAGGCGTGTCACCCATTCACGGAATGGGTGACACCTGGACCCATTGCCCCCATGTCCTTAAAACTGCCCCCACCCCACTACCTGTTGGAGCTCCCACTTCTCTCCTATCTGCTTTCTTGCATGCAACATGCTTCATTGCATTGTCCATAACTCACCCAGACACTTGCTCTGCGTTACTGACTTCAACACTCAATAAATACTTCCAAATACAATAAATTACTATTATTTTGACTTTAACACTGACTTTAACGCTCCCCTCCTTTTTGCCATGATTTCTGAGCCAGGTCATGACACCTGTCGATTTGTTTTTGCTTCATGTCCACGACTTCCTGTCACCCCATGAATGCAATGCATTATCCATACACACTGACATGCCTGCCAGTCAAGGCACTAGCCACTGTACTGGGAGTAGTTGAGTGTTCAGTGTTGTGCTCCAAGACCAGGATGATGTCCAGCTATCAACCCTCTGATTTGTGAGTGAGTGACCCCTGTATGCTACTTTGACCTCTGAAGGTTGTGAGAGACTCACCGGTGTGCCTGCTGGTCCAGGTGGACCTCGTGGTCCTGACTCACCCTGTGCAAAGAGACACAAGAACACTTAGGCAAGGAGAACACTGAAAATATTAAAGCAACAGAGCTTTGAACAGAACAGCACAGAACAGAACAGAGGGCAAAACATAATGACATCACACATCATAATAATTCACATCATAATAATTGGAATAAAAAATAAATCTTGTTGTAAAAACGATGATGAAAAACGAAGTATCTGCCATGAATTTCATGCCTAACTCACTTCTATAAAACAGAAAGAAGCATCCTGTCCCTATGCATAATTTGCAATTTAATTTTTTTTGTGTGTAACTTGTTACCTTGTACCACATCTTACTCCATACACAAAATTACATCTTCGCAATATACCTCTTCAAATAATGTCATTGTGTGGCTTGTTTCAGCTGTCCAAATGAGCTTGTGAACGTGTTTTAGGAAGTCTTAGGAAAGTAGCTGTGTTAAAAGTTTCATTAAGCAAATGTTTTATCTCAGAGAGCATGTCAGTGAACCCCAGCAAACAGTATTTTCATTAAGCTGTGCTTGAATGAACTAATCTGATGTTGAAGTGCATGTAAGATCATGGCCTCCGTTATTCACACTAACTTACTATTCCATTCATTCATCCTGTATTCACACCAGCATAAACATAATAATCATAAAGATTACACTGCTAGCGTATTGTTTGTGACTAAGTTTTCACGGGAGTCCACTTGAGTGTGAAATCTGATGCGGTGCCTCCTTACATGGGTTCCGGAGACCATCCCTGCCAATCCAGCTTTGTCATTAAATCCTGACGCCATCTGTGAAGCCAACTGGCTCTGCAACAACAGGGAAAATTGATTAATTAAACATGTACATTCATAAACACGAATGTGACTCATTCATTAATTAGGATGTGTCAAATTCAGTTTGAACAACAGTGCACAAGGTCACCATAACACAGTTCAATTAAAGGGAGTGATTAAAACAGACAAAAAGGTATGAAAATGGCATTAGGGAGGCAAATGAGACTTGATGAGAGCTTGATATACCTCACTGTGTGAAGTAGGCCAAGGATACATTTAAAAAGGGTCACTAAAACCGCAAAGAAAGTTTAAAAACGTGCTACAAAACTGCATACTTGATGGCCTATGTATCGCATGTCCTCAGGCACTGCACTGACCTTCACTATATGACATAATTCCAAACATTTTAAAAACATTTTACTCGTGACCTGCTTCCAGACACCAGCTGGGGCCTCGACAGCATCACAGACACAGTGAGCTCCTTTGAGAGAGCATGTGTGGGGGTGACTTCCAGTCCTGCCTGACAGTACACCGGACAGGCCTTTGTCTGCAGGGGAAGCTGGCTCGCTAGAATCTTGCTTTTCGCACTTAAAAAAAAACAGCCTTGCACAAAGGCACTCTGTGGTTTACAATATAAGGCCACATTCAGATGCTGCCTACCAAAGTCACCTTGTCAACCTGGTATCCACCCACCATTTAACCATTCCATCTGCTTCTCAGTAATAGGAATACAAAGACCAGAGCACGCATAATGGATGGTTTAAACTTACAAACTTAAAACACTTAAAAAGGGCTTAACATTCACTCATCCCATATGAGAAGTCACTCCTCCGTCCTTTACAGCCACTGTCTCTGAAAGGTGCTGGATACAAACTGACTAACCATGTCTGCGTCCGTAGGCTACATGGATCCTGATCCCATATGGACTAATGCCCATTCATTTGCTTTTGCTGTCTATCTTTCTTTTTCTCTTTTATCCAGCTAATACTCTAATTTATGCAATTTTACTACATGTCTTACATTAATATTTCCATGTGTGTGACAAATAGACTTTTTGATCCTTGGAAATTGGCTGCCCTTGTAACACTTACATGCATATACAAACTTAAAAAAAATACCAACCCTGTGGAATGCCTTAAACAGTTGTGGTTCCAAAGACAATGATTGCCCTAATTTTTGGTAGTTTGAGTAACGTACATACAAATAAATGAACCACAAACCAGTGGACTCACTTAAAAAAGGCTAAATAATTTGCGCAGCACTACTCTGTATCAGCTACAACTGGCAATCTCTTCATTTGGGTATGTGGATGTCACCTCCAATCTAAATAAAGAATTAACATGAGTGTGTGTGTGTGTGTGTGTATGTGTGTGCATGCCTGTGTGCGTTCTATCATAAGTATCTCCATTAAAAGTGAATCTGAATTTTCTGGCATGGTGAATGACAGACTCCTCCCAGCCTCTTATCCAGTAAAACGCTTCCAATAAGAACAGTTGCTAACTAAGAACAACTGCTTACATGATTAGCACTATATGTAGTTGCAACATAACTGTTTCCTCAAAACCAAATTCATTCAAGCTACCATGGTGCAACTTACATAGTTTAATGCACTGTTTAGCCACTTGGCAGTCTCCAAACAGGATATGACAGATGTTCACAAACACTGTCAAGAAATCTATTGTTCAAATTCCCAAGAAAAATACCAGAACATGTCTGAATGACTACCACCCAGTGGCACTGATATTCCTAGCAATGAAGTGTTTTGAAAGACTCATCACATATTACATCTGTTCAGCTTTATCATCTCCATTAGACTCCTTTTATCCGTGTATCACTTCCTGTGACTGTCTATCAGGAGTCTGAGGAAATTAAAGTTCTCTCCCGCAGTGAACGCGCATTGTGCCAAAGTCTTATGAAAGTAGTTGTGTTCAAAGTTTCATTAAGCAAACTCTCCCACAGTTCTCAAAACATTCTTCAGTACCAGTGCAGAATCGGTGCCCCAGTGGTTCCCACAAGATTTAATGAGACTATGGTTGGGTGCTGGGGGTACACTGCAGTACACTCCCGCTTGTTTGATTAAAACATCATGTCTCTTCTACAGCAAAATTGACCTGAATCAGTGCAGATGATAGAACTAAAAATAATCCAAATGGCTGAGGCTGAAAGGCTGAAACATCAGTATCCATGCATCAGATATAGCTAAATATTTTTGGTCCATATTTGGACTATGGTGGACTATGGTGGGGGGAAATTAGATCATGGTGGGCTGCCATAGTCTAATCAATGGGAAACAGTACCAACAAGCTGTGTCACTGCCTGGTTTGGCAAGTGCAGCTCATAGGACCATGAAACACTTCAAAGAGTGGCCCAATGTGCTGAGCACATCACAAAGACTCCACTACCACCACGCCTGTCTGACATTTACAGTCACTGGTGCAAAGCGGATAATCAATGACACCTTCCTTTCCAACACAATATCCCGCCTCACAAAAAGTAGGAATGAGGTGACTCACTCCATTCCAGTAACTCTAAGCATCAATGACTTTATGATTTTTTCAATGGCAAAATTTAATCCATAAGACTTCAAATAAACAACTCCCTTGTAACCTTAAATCCAGTCTGTCCCCATATGATGGTTAGAACACGTTCTAATTGACCTGTAGTATACCTTGATTCATTTACACCCACCAATATATCAGAAACCACTTCTATGATCTCTACTAAAGCCTCAACATGCTTACTGAATCCAGTCCCTACAGATTTCCTTAAGACTGCTCTCCCTCTACTGGCTGAAACAATACTTATTAATTGTAAATGACACTTAAAACAGGGCATGTTCAAAAATCTTTCAAGACATCAGTTACTAAACCATCTATTAAAATATCTAACCTTGATCCTGATGTCTTGACTAATTACGGACCTATAACTAACCTTGCATGTGTATTAAAAATACTTGACAAAATAGACTCTAAACAAATCTGTAGCTTTCTATGAAAATGAAAATAATATTCAGGAAACCTTCCAGTCTGGGTTCAGAGCTAATCATAGTGCAGGAATCAGCCCTAGTTAAAGTCCTCAATGACCTCCTTATCTCATCTGATCCCAGAATGCTGGTCTCCTTGTAATCCCAAGAATATCAAAATCTACAATAGGTGGAATAACTGATAATGAACTCTTCTAGGGAAGATAGAGCCATATGACATTTTCTGTCACTTATATAATTTTGCGCCATTTGCACTTTCTAACCTACCTACTAACTACCATATCATACCTATAGCAAGGTGTAGTGGGAAAATAAGAGGTTGGTAAACTATGAATTTGCAACACACAGTATCAGAGGTATAAAAAGACTTACAGCACATGCCTGATGTTAGAAATGGTAAATGCGGATAATGCAGATGGATTTTGCAATCTTAAAAGTTGCATTTGATGCATAAACTGTAGAGATGGATTAACTCTGTTTCCAAAATGTGAGAGGTAGGTAAACTGAGTTTACTTGCATTTAGCCACCACTACAGACCTGAACTATAATATGTCTATGTGTGCATCTACTTCACTGCCATTGTTTTCATCTGAATTTGAAGTAATTTACATTTGACCATGATACTGTTCAACTGAGACTGAGTGTCTATTCTTTGACATTTTACGATGAATGTGATCTCCAGGAGGGAGAGAGTGGAAGGAGGGAGAGGGGGTAGTATGATCTTACCCCTGGGGGAGTGGGGTGTCCAGCAGGGCCGGGCTGTCCTGGATTTCCTGGTACTCCTGGCTCGCCATCAAACCCAGGGGGTCCTCTCAAACCCTGGGTCACAAACACACACACACACACACACACACACACACACGCACGCACATGAGGTGAGTGTTTCTCACCTGAACTCTTGTGATAAGCCATGCAGGTATAAATAGCTAATAAAGGTGTTCAGCTAACTAAATGAATAATCTCTGTCATTTATTACAGTCTGGTGACAGTCTTATAACAGTCTGGTAACAGCACCACATCGACATCATATTTACTTATTACTATGTAATTACATCAATAGTGCAATAGTAATAATACTGTAATAGTGGCATAGCAAGGGTTACTTATCACTATATTACCACACTCTTTACTCTAAATGCAAAACAAGTCATAAGCCTCACCCAGGTACATCCGTGTCAATGGAAATCATGTAAATTGGCTATTGACGTACATATAATTTTATATGGAGTGGCTCCATATGATTTACCCTAGTAATATAGGACAAGCCTCTTTGATCTATGGCCATCACATGAAAACCACTGTTCTCTGTAGACTCTAATCCATACTCCTATTCTACCACAGAATCTAACTAAAACATTTCACCATAAAATAAATAGTGTGAAATAAAGCATTGATCCAGATAAAGAAATTATTCTACATCTATGGTGTGTATCACATAAGGAAGAGGTAAACATACGGGTTTTCCTCTGGTTCCTGGCCGACCTCTTGATCCAACAGCACCTGGGATTCCCTGTTTGAATATCACATAGGCTCAAGAGATGGGAATAATGCATGTGCGTGTTGTGTGTGCTGTCATGATCAGCAGTGAGGAATTGCATTTTTACCCTTCAATAAATGCTATCATGGAGCTCACATAATACAGTGAATGCTAATGATTCATAAGCTCCTCATTCCTCCTCACCAGGAATGCAAAATGTGAAACAAAGTATTTGCCTTTAACCACAGACATTGAGTCAGAGCCTATGGCTCTGCATTGAGTTTAACAATATTGCCATCTAGTGGCCATTTACAGTGTGGCTGTTTAACTCTGAGGTGAGCGCAGCAAAACACATATTCATTTTATATTCACTGTTAAAACAAGAGTAATTGGAATGCTTCAAACTTACCGGCGCACCAGGAGGGCCCATTGGTCCCACAACCTAAAAATTTCAATATCATTTTTATGTTAGTGAATCTAATGATGTGGGTCTTCCCTAAAAATGCACACTCTGTTCGTTTTATCTTATCACTGATACAGAATACTTACATAGGGAATGTCACCTGGCTCTCCTTTTTGTCCCTAAAATATGATTTAAAATTGACAATGAAAAGATCACTGTGTGCATCCCAGTGATTCCAAATTATTCCTGTTTAAGGTTTAACAATTGCCAATTGCCTATATATAGAATATTTAACATATTGACTTACCTTCAAATGATAGGCAATAAATTCTGCAAAAAAAAAAAAAAAGAAAATCAGTCATTGACTTCATACAGCTATTGGAATATTAAAAATGCCATTTTACAAATATTTACAGCATGCAGTACATATGTCTTCTTGGATATGGGTATGGAGAGTCGAAATCAGAAAAAGACGTTCTGAATGTTTTAGTCCTGATTCATGAGTAAAACTAATTGGAGAGTCACTTTCACAAAAAACTCAAAAAAGGCATTGTTACTATTTTTGCCTTTATCTAATGACTCATGGATATTATCAGCAAGGAGTTTAACATCCTCTTTATCTAAATGTATTTCAAGGGTTCAGTGAAGGCAGATATTTTCTTACCCAGTAAGACAACGGGACAATACAGAATGTTAAGACGGCATAATGGTTGTACAGGGACTACAGTGTGTAGCTTCAATTTAAAAAGCCCAAAACCCCTACATTTTTTATAGAATGCAACAGTTTTATTATAATGTCTAATACTCAGTATTAGCCAAAAATCCACAAAAATCAGCATTTAGATGGCCCATCTTTCTTGAAATACTTATTTTCATCTTGGATGATTTGCAACACAAGTTAAAGGACCAGCACATTATAGGAAACAAATGATACATTCAAAGGAGCTCTGCATAAAGCCCCTTTAGTGCATTTGTAGAAGAACCAAAGCTGCAGCACTGCAGACCCTCATCTGGGGGTGTCCAAAAACCTCTAGAGGAGGTAGTGTGGTGTGGTGGTGGGGGTGGGAGAGTGACTCACGTGTCTTCCCAGATGCGCTGGCATAGTTCTGGCACACTGGGCAGCACTCGCCCTCTGGGATGGTCACCTTCTCGCAGTTGGTGATCTCCTCACACTGAATGTCCTCGCAGATGATTGCTCCATTGTCACATACACACAGCTTACATGGCTCAGGTTTCCAAATCTCATTGTTGGGGTATACTTGGTCATTCTCTTTACAGCTCCCCTGGTCATCTGCTTCTAAGGCAGTTAAATACACAATGTTAAAAATCAGCACATGCTCAGACATTGATATGGCTATATTAGTTATGTTTAGGGACAATATATGTGAGGGCCCTAATAGTCAAATCTCAGACCCTGTTGTGGTGTTGGTCAAAAGTTGGTCAAAGTTGTGCAGATATATGCTTTAATTGTAATAAACACAAATTACGCCTAATTTAGTGATTCCAAATTCTTTGACTTCATTTTATGTCACAGAGCTGACCATACAGCTGACCATGCACTGACTATAAACCTATGTAGCCTACTGAGGGCTGTTCAAACAACTGGCAGAAGAGGGCAGTCGAGAGTCAAATTGCTCATGAAACGGGTGGTTTATTTGGTCAGGTATCACATGGCTTGCTGTGGCCCAGGTCAACTACTCTCTGTAGTTGCCCTCATCAGTTACCATTAGCTACCAGTTCGCAAAGCAGGTCTATGTTGTACCAAATGTTGTCATTCTTATACCTACCGACAACACTCAGAAGCCTCACAACCTCTTTTGGGCCCCTTTGACTGGCAGTTCAAACAAACCCATAAACATTCAAGTTCTCTAACTATGATAAGTAACTGAAAACTGAAAACATTTTAGGGTAATAAGCACACAGACTGATTCAAGATAAAATGTTTCAAAACTTAATACACGTAGGGGCCTAATAAGAAATAGGCTGTATGATCCATTCTCTTTACATTGTCCAGCCTAGAGACTGACCATCAAAACCTATAGAAGAAATATTGGTCAAAACCTCACCATCATGGGATATAGTGGTGTACTGGTATATGATACAAAGCCAGTAGGAATCTAGCTTGTGTCAATAATCTAAATTTGCAAATCAATCCTCGACCACACAAGGAAATGATGGTGAGCTACTGGGAATGATTAATTTAATTTTAGCAAATGGACACAAACATGTCTTTACCGTTGGATAAACTCAAATAAACCAACTCATTGGTTCCCTGCACATGAACATTTGCTCTAGATTCAGGGCTACAGTACACAAACCCAGCAGCAGGAATATCTACACTATGTGGGTTACAGATAAGTAAAGGACAATAAACAACACTGAAGTTAATGCATGTTAATGCAAGGAGGTGATGCAGCCACTACAAAGACACAGCCCCCCACCCCACCCCTTCCCACACACACACACACACACACACACACACACACACACACACACACACACACACCACACACAGACACAGATGCCAAAGGTCTTGGCTGGTAGTGGCTGAGTGGATTAATACATACATGAAGTAATTATGTGTAATTATCTAAGGGAAAAAATAAAATAATTTTTCACACAAACACACCACACCACGAAACGCACACTCACACACACCAGAAAATACACCTAGCATGCTGTACCTCTAAAAACATCTACCTTTCATTTGAATCACATCTAAACTTATCATTGTTGTGGATTTTTCAGAGCACTTTACTCTGCACCACAACGGACTCTCTCTCCTGGATAATCTGTGACCGTGGCTGAAAATATAGATTCTCTCTTTTGTTTGACTGACGCTTTTAGGTAAATTATAGCGCATAGGCCACAAACAAGCTGACACAAGATGCATGTAATTCATGGCTTCATAAAAAATACACCCAAAAGAGAAGAAGACCATCCAACTTTCTTCTCAAGCGCTTATTCTCTGCGGGTACAGGGTGAGACTGCCTTTGCTTGTGGTTAGGAACTTCTGTTCCAGACCATAATCATTTCGGCTAAAACACTCAGTTCAAGCAGTCAGTTTGAATGTGGGAATATTCATTTGCTGAGATTTACCTTATGAGGACTACCACTTGAGAGGCTTATTTTATGATAGATTATTGTCTGATTGATGGCTGTCACCAAGTAATAAGTGCATGAATCCCTTAAGTCGTCTACTGCACAAAGCAAATACTGCCATTATGAGTTTAGCAGAACATATTTCAAGAGAATTCCTGACAATTTAGGGGTGCAGACAAATTATACTGTTTTGAGTGAGTCGTGTAAAGTTACGTCAATAAATCAAACTCAGGTGACATTAGCAGATTCTAAAACCACATCTAACATGTCTGATGGTTTAAGTGAGACACAAGAACAGGTCATGAGGGTTGCAAAGAAAAAAAATCTTGGCTTTACTGTTTTTCATCTCGTATCTTGCAGACAACAGACATCACTCTAGTCTTGTGACTCATTGCAAGTATGGCAATGATTACATACATTAGATTGCTTAAGGGCAAAGTAAATGCTAATTTAACAGAAAAAGCTGAACGTTCAAGAAAATAAGCCCTTGAAAAGGTTATAAAAACAGGCCCAAGTTCTGGGTGGTCACTGTTCAAAACTAGCCAACTGTTGGTGACATACTGCACTTCATGACATCCTCTATGTGACTTTACAGGCCTTCAGCTGGCCAAGTTGGTCTATATGGCAACCTTTCATATATGATCCATCTTGTTAATTAGTAATAATAAGTAAACATTTTTTTTTTTTTTAAAAGCTACATACAATACATCTGAATACACAAGACCAGCGCAAAGCAGGCTGAAGTAAAATCTCAAGGACTAAGCTCTAAAATGGTGGCACCTGCTACAGTTTTGAAACACATGCAGCTATCTTTCCTTTTTTTCCTCCACAGAGAAAACTTAAGGGAGCACAAGTACCAATTTAGTGGGAGCGCAGACGTTATTTTAGGGAAACCACAGCCGCCTGTATTATACGTTCCGCTTCGCATTCGCCTGTGGGCAACTTTTATTTCTGACAGCCCCGGCCACACCCTCTGTCTACAACCCCTCACACAGAATGTCCTACTGCATCTACAGTGCATAAAAACATTGCCATTTTTTTATAACACACACAGACTAAAGAGAGGATAATATGAGGCCCAATGTAGGTTTGACTCTTAGTATGTTCCCAAATGCTGGACAATGAGAGTGTAGGATTACTGTAATCTCAGATCTTCCATTTAAAATGAGATGGTCTACTGATAGATGATGATGCTTTTCCACTGACCACAGTAATTACTGCATTTGAAGCTGACCCACTTGGTATCGAAGGACACGTCAGATTTTTTAGCCCTCTCTGGATAAGACGATGAGCCATGATTATGATATGATTACAGTGATAATGATTACAGTTAAGTCAGTTGAAAAAGTATTTCAGCATTACTTTCAGAGAAACTTAAAAAAAAGACCAGAGTGTCAACATATTTTCTCAAAGTAGAAACTGAAAGGAAACTGAAAAGGCTTTTGTTGAAAACGAAAGTCAGCTAGTCTCTCAGAGAGACCACTATGAGGACATACAAACACTGAAAGCAATGGCTAAACACGTTCCCAGAAATAGGCAAAACATCACACACTGCATGATTCTTGTCCTAGCAGCCAGGCTCAGGGAGGTACAAGCATATAAACACCTCTGGCTGTGACACATCCCTATGCCCATTTTCTTTGGCCTTGTTTGTGTTTACTTCCAGGCGTTTTTAGATATTTCAATGATGTGCGCAGTAAAACATAAGTGTGAGTGTGTGAGAGATGACGCCAGTCAACCTGCGCAGAACAGGCACACCAACTAGTGTGTGGGGGAGGGGAGAGAGTGGGTGGTAAGTATTTTATTAGACTAAACATCTGAAAATGATGTATGCTCGGTGAGTTTGTGTGCCGTGTGTGGCGGAGAAGGGGTGGTGTGTGTAGGCAGGATTAGGTGAGTGGTAAGTATTTAATTAGACCAAACTGATCTAAAAGTGAAATAAGTCGTGTGTGTGTGTGTGTGTTTGTGTGTGCCATATGGATGTATACGAGTGTAAGGGGGTCGGCCTTAGTTATTTACACCGACCTGATCTGAAAATGTCCATTTCAAGAGATTGTGCATTGTGCATTCTGTTTATGTGTGTGTGTGCGTGAGTGTGTGTGTGTGCGTGAGTGTGTGTGTGTGTGTGTGTGTGTGTGTGTGTGTGTGTGTGTGTGTGTGTGTGTGTGTGTGTGTGTGTGTGTGTGTTTTATCTGTGGGTGTGCCCTTAGTCTCTTTCCTGGGCAGAACTCTGACCAAAATTGGTGGCCTCGTTCTTCCCGGGTGCATGAAAACCCCATATGATTTCATACCAGGTCCCTCTGCAACCTCTCATTCTCTGGAAGCCTCATACTGAAATAGGGCCTGAAAAAGGGCATGCAGACAGACAGGCCCAGCCTAGCACGTAATTTCACACAGAGACTGACCACTTCCAAATCTAAATTGTTTTAAATCCACAAGAAAGGTTCATTATTGTAGGTTCATTTTTTTCTTAATACATCTTTACATATGCAATGAGTCAACAGCAACATCATTCAAAGTCTGTCAAGAATGAAAATATTATCTCAAGTCTGGAATACCCATTACCCATAAGTCTGCACTGACTGAAGATAAATGTTATCTAAATTTAGGTACACAAGTCTGGTCCATCTTAGAACAAGGCCTGGTCCAGACATCAGCTGGACTCTATCTGTGGTCTGGAGAAAAATAGATGCTATCATTAAAAAGGAGCCAACTTAGCTTCCAAGGAATGGACATTGCAGCAACTAGGCTAATACATGGCCAAAGCAGACAGAGAGGCCTTGATTCCATACAGAGTGTGAGTGTCTCTGATGAAACAAACACATGTATGGTGCTGTGCAACCAATAGACTCCCAAAACCCCATGGAGTCTCATCTATCCAGAGGATGTAAGGGACACACCAAACATCCTGTATTTGCACAGAGCACTGGCCACTTGCAGCTGATACAATCCTCAGCATGTCAGCAAACAAAAAACTTACAGTGTAAAAGTATCAGGCTTTGCAGGTAAGATAAATCTAACAAAAACGACTAACATTGACGTATTAAGCTGCCTTATGTTTCTGAAACATAGGCCTACTTCAGTACCCTACACTTTCAAACAGGTTGTGCGTTGGATAGGCAGAACAGCGCCTCATCAAGACGCACATATACACCTGTAACGAAATGTTCCCCTTAGGCCTACAAAAAAGCGTAAACCCAATCGCTATAGGTATTCATGGTCTGAACACATGACTGTTTCAGTTCAATGCTGCCAGCTGGTGTTGCCATTTGGTCCGATGATTAATTCCGAAATGAATACATCCGATTGCATTAAATGAGTTTATATATAAACAAATGCCTGTGAACTCCATCAAAGTCACACATTAAAACTTACAAGTGGAAGGTCGTTAACTTACCAGGTTTGGCATCTTGGCACGTCACAAATAATACCTGCGCCAAGGAAAAGGCGAGCCAAAGACAAATCCTATGGTGTTGAGAAACCGCCATTCTTTCAACAAGACACACGCGCCCACCTCAGGGGCGCTCCGTGGGGTGATAGATATCCCAGTCACACCGTCACCATACAGCCACTAGAGCTTGCCCCTTTCCCCAAGGCGCGGTATTGCCAGCCTTCACCCTTACGGTGCCTGTATGAGAACTCAGCTGCAGTTCAAGTGCAGCGCACAGCACAGCGCAACCAGCCGACCTTCCCCGCCTCCCCCCGCCACTTTTTTCTCCTCTGTGACTATAGCATGCTCTAGGCGCCCGCTCACTGGCCGCCGCAAGTCAGAAATAGAAATAGCTGAGGGAAAACACGGTACTTTGGGCTGAATTTAATCTGAACAAATCTTGTTTAAACACCAAATGCTATTTATTTTTTGCACGAAAAAAAACCCAGTTGAAACACTTAACACCAGATATGTTATCTAAATGTTATCTAATGTTATCAGCAAAATATCAACTTGGTCAAAGGCACCTTTCAGCTAACTGACTATACTGACTACTTTGACTGACTACACAGTGTCACATGGACAGCTATCATTCAACTGGGTGTTGAATGTTTCAAGTGTCAAGTGTCAACCCAAACCCGGAATCTCCGGCCAACATTGGCCAGGTGCCTTTCCCATGCTACCTAGTGTGACACAGACCATGACGGGGCAAGTGAAGTCTCACGGAATAGAAACAATTGCCGCCAAAACAGCGTTGGCTGAAGTGCACTGTTTCCCCTTGTGGAGTAGTCTACAAACTTGTCAGGTGAGGAGGATGTAGACTGACTGTGAGGGTCTCGCGTGCCTCTCTATACGGAAAGCGGGAAAAACAGATGTGTGTAAGGTGATAATAGTTGAAATGGCAAAGATTTATTGCTTGTGTTGCAGTGAGTCTCAGAGTAAGCAGAGGCGCACCTGAGGAAAGTAGGAAGGGAAGGAAGGAAATGTACATGACACATGTGACTAACCATTTGTAAATCCATACACAGTGTATTTTTTGTATTGGCCCACTTTCTCTACTGAAAATGTTTTATTAATCTATCTAGCATCCAGTGATAATTTATTCTGACAATCTGTGCATGTTACAATCATCAAATACATGGCTTTTCAGTAATCTATCATAATTGTTTTACCAGCTGTAAATGCTTTTAACATCTGTTGCCTACTTTCCAACTTGTCAACTTCTGTTTGTTGTTACAGAACCACAAATATAGGTCAAGTTCAAACTCAGCTAAGTGTAGTGATTACTTTGACCCCATTATCAATATTCTGAGGGAAAAATCAAATTTAAAAATCATCCTGTGTTTGTTGACTTTTTGTCAGGATGCATTGTCATACAACATTGCCAGAAACATTAAGATAATTGAACATTTCATTCCACTCTATGGCCAGTATGCCTTGGTGTATTTTGGTAATTGTTAGGCCTATCTGTACTTTTGTTTTCTAAATAGCATCTAAATGACAAAGATGCCCTTTGAGTATATCATTGTCAGGAATATGCAGTTTTCTTCTACACTTTTCTTCCACAGTAGAAGGAAATTCCAGTGTTGCACCTGATGCGTAGACAACAAAGAGGTTGCTGTCAGAACACTGTTTAAACTTTCACATTTTCAGCCCATACCTCTACAGCAACGTCACAGTAGCCACAGTTCCCAGTCTTTGTTTACCTACACTCCTGTCATGGGAAATGCTGGCTAAAACTTGTCACATCCTTTCTCCACCCTGTTTAGACTCCTGTCTAAATGACAGCCAGAGTAATTACAGCAGAGCTGACATGACACGGTTGTTTCTTAGGACTCGACTCGCGCTATGCCTAACACGACACTGCTGTTTGGACTTGAAGACTGAACTGTCAGCTGGACTGTTGATTAAAGAGGAGTACATATGAAGCAAGAGTGATTGGTACATTTCTTTCCCTCTGTTTTATGGCTGTTCGCTGTGCCAGAGTACCACTGTGTCCCTCAATCTTCCATGCTACGGCAGTAGAGCAGCTGTTACAGCGGAGATACGTTTGGGTCCATGACATGTGATGTGATGTCTAATTGAGGCAGCAGATGCGGTAGTGTAGTGACTTCCCCTCTTTACTCTCCATGTTTCTTACTTTATGTCAGCCCTTCTCTTCTCTCAACAAGTACTCTCTCTGTGTGGACTCTAAAGACCAAAGTCCAGAGAAACAACAACAAACAGGAGAATTATTTCCGTCACTCCTAGCTCTCTCTCCCTCTCTCTCTCTCTCTCTCTCTCTCTCTCGTGCCCTCACTCACTCTTTCTTCCCAACAGCCACCTCTACTGTACACAGATGACTCACCATGCTGTTTTGAGTGAGTTTCCTACATGCCTTGCTCTATCATCAAAATTGCCTCTGTAAGTCAGTGACCCGCATCGCACGCCCCACCCTAGTCACAAAGGCCCACTGTAAATGCCTCATGCGGCAGGTTTACGTTCTCTCCAAAAACTGACTGAAGTGTTTGCAGGATAAACTTGTCTGTCTTTTTTCCCCTGCTGCCATGAAGTTGTTTAAGGAGTGCTCACTCAGTTCAAACAAATCAGCCCTTTTTTTCTCACTATTCTCCACCCAGCCAGGGGAAATTACAGGCGATGGAGGCAAAGTGAGGTCATGGGCATTAGGCATTCACGAGCGGCTCTTGAGGGGAGGGGAGAGGTGGAGTAGTTAATGTGGATGGGACCACACCAATGCGGTGGTCCACTGCAACTGGGAGGCTGCATCACCACAAACGACGGGAGAAAAGCCCCTTGAGATCAGGAGAAAAAGGAAGGTAGTGTGTCAGTGGGAGACATGAAAGGCCATTGGCCAGCATGGAGGGTAAATATGGGCAGGGTGACTTTGATTCAATTCAGGCTTACAGGCTTAATTTTGAAAGCTAATTAATTTTAAATGTATTAATATTTTATTTACATTTCATGATAAGTAAATCTCATCCAATGAGACATTAATCAGAGGAAAACACACAAGAGACTAAATTAACTTCAGGCAATGTTGGGAAGATGTGGAACAGCACTGAAATGGTTGTAAGAAATTGAAGGAGTGTCAAGCGCTTAACCTAATAAGACGATAGAGTATACAAGGATAAGTATACTGTAATATAAATGACGTAGCCAAAAACTAACTAGTACAGAGATGGATAAAAATGCACAGGAAGCTGAAATAAATAATAAATATCTGAAAGAAATATCTGAAAAACTCCAAGTCAAGAGAAGCAGCTGGTGTATGGTCAGGGCTTCATGTAGGTCTGACATTGAGTCCCATCACCTTGGTTACCTCAACTCATTGCACAGGCCCCCATATACAGGAAATGTCTAATAATGTTGGCCTGACCACAGTCAGCAGCAAAAATAGTAGCGCTATTAGAATGACATTTATGTGCTATTTACTAAGGAACTATGCATGTTTAAGGAGAGTTCAACTCCCCACAGCACATACTAACTTCTAAACCATACTCAGACACACACACACACACAGATTTACACTTGCATGCACACACCTATACACAACAAAACACACACACACATACTATTGCAACCTTTTCATCAAAGGCCGAATAGCACTCTGAGGAAGACAATTGAAGAGAACGATCCAGTGAACAGATGTTCTAGTGGTTCTAGAATATAACATGTGGTTTATAAATTCACCAGCAGGCTGAGCCTACTGCAGGTGGCTGTTTCATGAAGCCCCCCATTACATTTACAATATTATGGCCTTACATGGCCTCCTTACTGATTTTGGACAATGTGTACAGCAACAGTATAATATGTATGTTATTTATACTGTTTATTTTTATTTATAAATGTATACTATTTATTTTTATTTTTTCTATTTTTTCTATTTTCTATTTTTTCTAACTATTATTTTCTAACTATTATTAGATCAAAAGTGTTTTAATTGCCACAGCATTAGAAATGAATTCAGTGTAAAAACTGACTCTTAGATAAACCAAGATTATCTCAGAACAAAATGTACCAGTCTGAGGCACCCCATGGAAAATGACAAAACAGGTCATGTGACACAGTATCAATTTTGTTTATTCAACAGGCTGAACAGATGTTACCAGTGTTACCAACCATCTTGTGACAACTTCAATGTGAATGATTCTAAATCCTCAGGATCACAAAGCTGGGCATGTTCTTGACTAAAGGATGGTATGGCCTACTTGGAAAGGGATGACAGTCACCTTGACACACCACATATGACTCCGAGTTCCCTATCACCTTACAGGAATCTGCATTATTCATTGGGTCAGTCTTCAACAGGAAGCATAGACCACACTCTCGTCTCACTGTCGCTAACAGACTCGGCCACTGAGGATCCCGTGAGCTCGGAACATTTTGCAAACAGAGGACATAGGGGGTCATGTTTACCAGGCAGTCGGTGTCCTGAGTCTCTGCTGTGGTCTTCACCATGTTTGCAGCAGCCACCAAGAACTTTGTGAAACAGGTGGGTGACACGGGAAGGTTGATCCCAGTGCCCTGTCTCAGCGAAGCTGACCGCTATCAGCCACTCAGTCTGGTGACCAGAAAGAGGAAGAGACACATCTTGAAAAAGAACAAGTATGGCTCGACCCCATTCTCACTGAAAGACATACTTGTGGGAGAAAAGGAGATCACAGCTGGTAAGAAAAAGATGCAAAAGACGAATAAGACAAAATTAGAATAAAGTACAGTGAATATGTCAGGTTCATAAGTGAATATGTGAAGTTCATATGAACAAACATGCTATACTTAAAACTGTGTCAAGAGTTGAGCTGAGAATTATTTAATGCAAGGACTTTTTACTCTCATAATATTCCATACTTAATAAAGACAACAATATGTAATTAATTAAGTATGCAGAATGGTTTAAAATGTACTAATCAATTGTCTTAACAGTGAAAAATGTTTTTTTCATGAGACGCAAAAATGTTTTGCCTTGGCCTATTTTTTAGCTAAAAAAGTTAATTATGATACACAATATAGACATCATCAGATCTGGACACAGAGAGGATGTTTTGTATCCTACCACTCAGGTGTGGCCTCATACCAGCTCCTGAACTATGAAGACAAGTCCGATGTGGCTTTGAACGGCAGGCTGGGGAATCACCTGATCAACGATGTGGGCTTCAACATCAGTGGCTCAGACTCAGTGGCCGTCAAGGCCTCCTTTGGCATTGTGACCAAACATGAAGTGGAAGTCCCCACACTTCTTAGAGAGCTAAACTCGAGGTTTGTTTCTTTTCCAATCCAATATATAGATACATAGATAGATGATAGATAGTTTACCTATCCTGTAGGGAATTCAGGCATCCAGTGTTTATCACAGCTGGCTTTAAATGCATTAGGAAGTGCTCTAGCATCACAATGTCACCCAGTGACCCCTTTGGAGAGCTGCTTTCTAAGCCAATTTTACTACGCTTTTTTCCATTAGATTTGCATGTAAATGTGAAATGTTGACCGTCTCACGCTCTCCCCCACAGAAAGGTGGATCTTGACCACTGTCTCATACGCCAATCAAAAGACAGTGGGAGAACTGTGCTGTGTGTCGTCATGGAGAGCATTCGCACCACACGCCAGTGTTCTCTTACAGTTCACGCTGGCATGCGAGGAACCACAATGAGAGTAAGCAAACGTAGAACACTCATATATACTCACACAGGAAAGAAGGGAGAGGAGAGAGAGAAAAGCATGTACAATGATAAATTCCAAGCACCATAATAATATATGTATAAACATTTTCTATTAGAAAACCCTCACAATCAAAATCTATCAAAATATTTTTCAGTTTCAGATAGATGATGGGCGCAACCCCAAAGGTCGTGATAAAGCCATTGTAATTCCAGCTCACACAACAATTGCATTTACTGTCTTTGACCTGTATGTGCGACTTGATGGACGCCTTGGTGAGTATGATAACAATTTTACTGAAACTGACAAGAGTGCAATGGAATTTTATGCAAACTTTAAGAATGCTAGTTAATAAATGTACATGTTAACATACATACATACATACATTCCTTTCATTTAACTTGACTTTTTAAAACTTTTTTGTTTTGTTCACCCCTAGCTTATTCTGTCCAAGACCTAATGTGCCAATACACATATATTTCACAGCAACATGAAATTTCTTCTGGTGACATACAGTATAACTATCATCCTGACTTAAGTTGCAGCCAGTCAGATCTCATTTCACTCCCATCAAAGCACAAATGATATGTTGGTGTGTGTGTGTGTGTGTGTGTGTGTGTGTGTGTGGTCACACGTGCCCGTGTGTGTGTTGTGGTCAGACATCTGCGTAGCTCCAGAGTCCTGCGGGGGCTTTGAGAAGGAGCAGATTAGAGAGCAGCTGGGCGGTTTCATTGGCCGCTTCTCCGTGGGCCGCCTCAGGAGGTTCCTTTCCGGAATCATCTATGGAAACCCATTCAGAGCAGGTGACTGCAGTCCTTCACTTAATTAAAGGCTCTAAGGGTCAAAACTTTTCATATATCAATCAAACCTCAAGATAAATAAATGAAAGGGTCATGTATATTTCTTTTTTGCTTTGCTAATTACCATATTATTTAATCTAACTCTTATGGCAGGACTTGTAGATGTTGTCATTGTTGTTGTTCAGTGGTTTCAATCCTGCCCTCCCATAGATGACAGAACATTCGAGGAGCTCACTCACTCGGACACGTTCCTGGACGACGTGGCCACTGACTACTATGAGAAGGCGGCTAGCATGACTGACCTGTCCACGGTTTACCTGCGCGAGAGCAACCACACCCGCGTCAACCTGCTCAACCACAACATCCCCAAGGGGCCATGTGCCCTGTGCGGTATGGGCCAGCAGCGTCGCGAGACCGTCTACGGCTGCCTGGAGTGCACAAGCGGTGGGCAGAAGTATGTCCGGCTCCATGCTGTGCCCTGCTTCGACCTGTGGCACAAGACACTGCGCTGACCAAGGCGGAGGCCAAGGGGTGGGTCAATGGTAATGACATAGACACTTCAGAGGAAAAGCCTGGAAAAGGAGGGAGTGTTGGAGGAAGTGTTTGGTTTTTGGACTTTCTCTGAGGGCAGGTGGTCTTGCCAAATTAAAAGGGTCCTCTTGCTGCTGTGGTGTTTTGGTCTGATTGGATCCCATTTGACCTACTTTATAATAACTTTTGAAGCCTTTGTTGGATATCTCACCAGCCGTCACCAAACTGTGCCTGGACATTCACTTGAATGGAGATCAACATCAACTAGCATCTTAAGAGTGATTTTGATCAGGTTTGAAATCAGTACATTAAGTATGTGTGTGTTAACCAGCTAGAAATGGTGCTACAACAGTCTTGTTTACACATGCTGCAAAAAGACAATGCATGGGTGGATATGTGTGTGTGTGTGTGTGTGTATGTATATGAGAGAGAGAGAGAGAGAGAGAGAGAGAGAGAGAGAAAAGGAGTGTGTGTGTGTGTGTGTGTGTATAAGAGAGAAAAAGAGAGAGAGAACACAGTGCTTTTCACTGTCAGGTTGGTGTTGGTTGGTGTGTGTTGTTGACTTCCTAGAAAGCACGTGTAATAAAGCCTCTTAAGCCCCTCCTTAGCCATCTCACCTTGCCCATCTCCATGTCTCCTGCAGAGGTACCACACCTGTCATGGCCACCAGACTCAAATCACCTGTCTGAATTATTCAGGGTTATTAAAAATAAACAGGAGGATCAGGTGGTTCAGGAAACATGATTGACAAGCGCAGTTCTACACTGTTACCATGCTAGAGAGGCAGGTGAACACTGGGGCTGTTAGAATGTTGAATATGGTTTGGGGATTTTTTTAAGTGTAGGAAGAAGAGGTGTAGATGTGAATAATTAGACAATGAACTAACTTACTTGACACTAAAATACCTAAATTTATTATTACAATGACAGTCAGCAGGCAATTCTATGTGATTTGTTTTAAGGCTTTCATTTAGAGAGAGTAATTTCAGTGTTCTTTCTTTGAACACAGTTTCGGCCATTTATACTTGTACCTAATATATCTAGTTAATATGCAGAATTTTATTCCTTATTCCGTGGTAGCTGTCTCTAAATCCAAATTACTTTTGCACTTTAAACCAATGTCTGAAATTCATACCAGTAGGGTTAGATTATATGGATTTGCTTATGACTTAAAGGGTAGACTGGCAAAGATCTCCAAAGAGCTATGTTGACTGAAAAGATTATGAATGAACACAAGTTCATACAAAGGCTACTGCCTGAATATGAGTTGGGAATGGGATGTTGACAGTGAAGTTGCAAGGCTGTTTTTTTCCCCCCATAAAGCTCAGGCAGAGGTGCAAAGGGTTTATCCATCCATCTCCAAGGGTTTTGCCTTCAAAATGACCTTGATGCAGTTCTATTAAGGGAAAAAATTGTATAGGGTGCCCTTAAAATCTGCCAAGCTCAGCAAGCACCATTTTTAACTTTCGAGGTCAGTCAAAATGCACTACCCACCTCACCACTTCTTCAATCGGTCAGACCACACAGAATCTTCCGACAGCCCACCCATTCCTTACGGTTTCCTCAACCTTATTCTCTGAATAGTCCAATGGCACCCCCTGGTGGTGAAAAAAGGTATGAACCAGAGCCATAGAAAGACACAGCTCTGGTATGAAAATACCAGATACTCTCCTGTAACAATGAGAACGACAACCTCATTCATCCAGTTCTATTTACATAATACAACAACTCTCGTGTTCTGTGTGTGAACGGCAATATTAATGCATCAATAAAAACAGACGTAATTTCTTTCATCCAGTTCTTTATTACTTACAAAAATAATGAGCAACAATCTGTACAGGTCTATGCAAACAGAAGACACATACTGTGCACGTTGCATCATAAATACTTAAGATCAGCCCGTAGTGTAAAGTCTCATTGCTGTCAGTTCAGCTGCATTCTACATTCATTTTACCCTCTCATTTCTATACAGAAAAAAAGCACACACTGGAAGCTGATGGTTCTGCTATTTACAAGCCAAGCTGAACACTGAAACAAGGAATAGGAGCAAAATAAATAATGCTTTTCTGTCTTTAAATTAAGGGCATTTCAGGGGGACTGCAAGGATAAGAGAGATGGCACAAATGATGGGAGTGGGGGAATAAAGTGTTTGATTTCAGTTTTTCGAACAGCATGCAATCCTCTCCTCTCCTGTTCTGTCAGCTGCTATGCATTTGGGAGCCAAGACTTTTTTGTGATGAAACAAGAAAGCATGTAAAAAGATTAATGCAGTTACATAAAACTTTTACAGTTGAATTAAGTGTACTCAAAAGATCATTTGTGTGAAACTAATGACATCCGCACAGTGCATACACACCACACCCACCACACAGAGCTGAGCAGTAAAGAGAAGCGCGCGCACACACACACACACACACACACACACACACACACACCACACACACACACACACACACACATATTAAAGTACAGACAGCTCATCAACTCTACAGCCTGTGCCACATCAAGTGTGGTGTACAGAGACGATGACAATGAATTTAAGGCACTTCAGTCCAAAGACACGCATTATGGGATGACATGTACATTCAGGATGTCACTAAGGGGGTTTAACACATTTTGATTGACACCACACCATAGGCCTTACTGGATAGCTCGCACGCACACACACACACGCACACACACACAAACACACACACCTCAACATAAAAATTGGTCTTTCATTTTAGTTACCTGGCACTTTCTTTCACATTAAACAAAATAACTTGAGGTGGCTACTCCAGTCAGGCAATTTCAAGTTCTGCATTCTTGCAGCCAGGATTCTCATGTAGTGCATAATCCCACATGTCTCTGTCAGTACCTACACCATCATCTTTTCTGCTTCGCTGGCTAATACAAGAGACAGTAACAGGATACACATCAGACAGCACTATGGATCATCCAGTTATTCACCAATGCAATATCAGAGGGATAACATGCAAATGGCTGTTTTCATAACAGATACCTATTCTGCACTTGAACTTCTTTTCTCAAGCAGCGCTCTACCTCTTCTATGGTTTAAAGCTAGTATTAGCTCATATCTCCTATGTAGTGAACAGAGGCTAGTCGCACTTTCTGAATACTAAAACATTGGGAAGCAGGGAGATTTGAGTTGGTCCTGTTTTGGTTGAGTGGGGCCTGAGGATGCCAATCCATCCTCTTCTGTCTTCTTTTTACAATAAGCGCTGGTGGAGAATCTCCCAAACCATCAGCTTCCTGAAGAGCGGCATGTGACACTAGGATAAGAGACAACATGTGCAGTATAGCATTAGGAATAGAAGTCAAACCAGCTATTCAAACTAGCAACTGCACCATAATAATACGTTACAACAGCACTGAAACAGACCCTGTTCCAGATAGAGAGGAATGTGGACCAACAGGACCCTCTGGTGTTCAAGATATCTCAAGATATTTCTCTATAATCACTCCATTATCAATCAATTTGTCCATGTGGCTGGGTGTGGCTTACCTGTCTAAAGGTCAAAGTTCGTCCACGGGAAATGTAGTCGGCATATTTGCAGACAAAGACTCCACAGTCACTGCCATTCTTTTGCTGAGGGATCTCCTACACACACATAGAAAAAATAAAACTACATGTAGAGCTTTGTTAATATCTGGCTATTATATATATTAAAAAAAATAAAATTGGGACATCATGGGGATAGAGTGTTTTTCTTGTTTCTAGAAAACGTTATCAATCATCTTTACTTAGTAGGACACTCTCACTGTTCTCTGGTGCCTTTTTGCATCAGTGACTGTTTTTAATGATCTGGTCCAACAGTTGGGTAAACCAGACACAATTTTACCTTAGGGTATAAAAACCTCAGTTTCTCTGCCCACACTTACAGAGGCCTTCAGACTGTAGACATTCCACTTGGTGACATCCAGATCTTTTCCCTTCTTAATGCTCATCTCCTCCTTCAGATACAGTCTGCAATTAAAACACATTCAGTTACAGTTCATATTTAGCACAGGGATCCCAGCCAGGTTGAGCCTCATAAAGAGCCACACAAAGGGTTTATTTTACAGGATGCTTATTTTGGCACCATAGTTACATTCCCCAGGGTATCACATTCATCTGTTAAATTATGCAGAGGGGAAAACCAAGGAAAAACCAGTTATAAAAAAAAATAGAGGCAAAATGCACAGGCCTAGGGGAAAGAAAGAAAGAAAGAAAGACAGAAAGAAAGAATTCTCTTACAGTATCAAGTTGCAGATGTCATCATGCCTCTGACCCATGGAGTCATAGGACTTTACACTCTTTGCCTTGAAATCAACAACCTTCAGAGGACAGAACCAAACAATTAAATTGTGCCTTGTGTAAACAAATGTGTGTGTATGTGTGTGTGTCTATGTGTTTGTTTACGTGTGTGATAAAGAATCTAATTCTGGCACTTACAGCAAGAGACCAGTGCACTCCCAGGTGGAGCGGCACCAGGATGATGTTGTAGGTGAAGAGGTCCACAGCCTTGGTCCAGCGCTTGACGGCCGCATGGCCCCCACTGTGCAGCTTGGGGAAGAAGAAGGTGTTGAAGGGATAGACCCTCTGTGCACCCGTGCCCTGCTGCTGCTCACCACGACTCATCAACAGGTTCAGGTAGAAGTTGATCACCTGAGGAGCGAGAGGAGAGAGAGAGAGAGAAAAAAAAAAAAAAGAAAGAGTCAAAAAAAGAAAGAAAGAAAGAAAAGAGAAAGAAACAGAAAGAAAGAAAAAAAAAGAGAGAATTTTGTTACATATGACTCTCTACCACTTGGTTAGGACATTGCTTTCAAACACATAGCTCTTCCTCTGTTCCTTGAATGGTCCACAGAAAATTTGATTTGAGGCAACCTAAGCCTTTGGAGAGTTCACTGGTGTAGTACTGTCTCAATACTGAGCAGAAGCACTAGGGGGCATTAGCCTGAATAGGTCTGGCCTTCCATACCATCCAAACAAAGCTCCGACCAGACTAGAGGTCTCACTTCAGCAGCTTCAACAGCATACATTGTAATGGCGAACTATTCAGATAGGCCCAAAGTATTTATGACCATTTACAAGTTATTGTTATGATTCAGTGTAACAGATGTATTGTCTGGTTGAATTTTAAACACTAGGCTATGGAGGTATCCGTATGGAGGTATGAATGGACTCTAAAGGCTGAAGTGTGTGTTGTAGGCTGAGGTCAGGTGTGTTATCTACCTCGTCATTTAGCCAGGCACCTTCCTGCAGGGTGGCCAGGTCTCTCTGGGTGATGTGCAGTTTGAAGGCGCTGCTGAGGACGAGGTTCGGGTCCCTCTGGGCCAGGGCAGCACTCACCTCCCGCTGCATCTCCTGCCAATCACACATACACACATCCAAAAATCCAAAAAAACATTTCAGCTTTCACCAACTTCCATGCTAACTAGAAGGTACTTGTACATGCAGTAATATACGACATATAAACAAATTACAAACACTGTGAGGCTAAGGGTCACAGTATTTAGTATATATTGAATTTTCTCTCAATCACAGGTCCAGAAACAGAACAAGATTGCTCAGATTGCCTTCCAGATGCTTCCAAATCAGAGTATGCTCCAAAATTAACTGTGTGTCAGGAAAGATCAGCTGACCTTGGAGAGGCGGGGGAGCTCCTCGTCAGCCTGCCGGGCGTCTGCCTGAGCGCTCGGACGGCTTTGGAACCCAGATGGTACAGACAGAGGCAGTGGCTCCTTGTCCTTCAAGTTGAGGCGAGCAGCCACTTCGGCAGACAGGTCCACATCCACGGGCTTGGTCTATGAGAGAACCCATGAAAATACACATTCATCATCGTCTAAACTCATAGACTTAGCATGCAGATGGCTCCAGAATATTTTAAAAGTCTGATGCCATACATTGCAGCTTTATTGTCATTAAAGAACATATGTTGAACTTGATGAAACAAGAGTGTTTATATCCATACTAGTTGAGACTGTGACATCCTACAGCCTGATGTCAGTCAGCCACATCTACAATTTGACCAAGTTACCAAGTTTCTCTATGTCAGACATAAGTCCTGGGGGCCAGATCTGGCCCTTCACATTATTTCATTTCATTCACTGCAGCCCAATTCAGAAGGCTTAAAAATAATTATGCGGTCTGCTTGAAAATAGTTTTAACAATTGTTAAAATAATTATTGAGTTTCCACAGCGCATTTCTGGCAGCTCCGCATGGACGGCATGTCACTCCTGAACTCAACTATGAGGTGTATCATGGAACTTACCAACAGGAAAGGAAGATGAAATTAAGAGGTGAGGAAGTCAGAACAGAACACAGACAAATTAGAACTGTGCTGGTGATGCCCAGAACGCAAGAAAACGTGCATTTTTTAACCCGGCAGTTTGTGTTTGTGCATGTACATGAGGTACGTCGGCCCTCTGAGGAGAAGCATAATGCTCATGTGGCCCCTGATAAAAATGATTTTGACACTCCTGCTCTATGTCACCAATTTGCATTCAGGGAAAGTAGCAGAGCCCTCTGCATTCTCTCAGGAACAACAACATACAAGCTTCTTAGGACAACAAATGAGTTCAATTCTCATCTTTTCCTGTCAGACTGATACTGACTCCAAGTGTTAGAGAGAGAGAAATTTTCCAAAGCTGTTACCTTGCCCTTCCATGCGGATTGCTCATCCACTCCGATGCTTCTGCCTTCTCCAACAGGCTTACTCAGACCCACACTCACAGGCCTGACACAGAGGGGAAACAAACAACAAGTTTACAGAAAACCACATGCCACGTGCGCAGTTAGGCAAATACAGCTCCAGGGTTGGACGGACAAAAATAAAACCAAACTCTACCACCTAGCCAGGGCCATGGACAAGGATCTATTTATCACTCTTAAAATCTGACCATCAGTACATCTATGTGGTGGATTGAAGATTGCAATACAACACGTTGTATTAACCTTATGTGCCGTAAATTGCTGAACATCTTTTAGCGACACATCAACATACACTAAATAAAAAGTCTATGGTCATAGATTTAAACGGGCAGAATCTAATGTAAAAGTGCAAAATCTATCGAAGTCTATTTGGTGCATTGGGACTACACCCACCAGTTAAAATAGGGCTACAATAAGTCTATAGTATACTTAAGGCAAGCTGGACTGGTCCAACAAAATTGGTCCTTACCTGTCCTTAGTTTGTTTCCCAGAAGATGGGTCCCTCCACATGGGCACACTGGGATTGGCTGAGGGAGGGAAGAGAGAGAGGACCATTTAGAATGCATACAAAGTTACAACAGGGGCTGCCTTTCCATAAGCACCACTAAGAAAACACACTGGCAAAACAGACTATGATCAAGTCGTCCTTATATTACCACAACAAATGCTTCAAGAATCTTAAAAAAAAAAAAAAAAAAAACACACATCTGAACACATCTGAACTGAACACATGAGAAAAAGCTGGCTATTGGAGACTGATGATGAATATCTAGTCCACATGAGGCCCAGATTAAACTATCTAGAATACAATACGACTTTTCAGTCAGTCACGGCTGAATTCTTTTTGCCTCCCTGGGTAGCTAATTGCCTGAGAAGAGTGCACCCTCTGCTCCCACCTCTGAGAGGACCACGCTTGGTGCCGTTTGCATCACAGGTCCGGCCAAAGACAGTCTGTTTGTGTCCATCTAGAGGAAGTGCAGTCCTTTGGAAAAACAAAAGATAGAAGAAAAGATAAATTTCCAAATCCAAGGCTGCAGCTGCAGCTGGGCAGAGATGATTTAAAATAAATGTTGACTGAGCAGTGCAGAATCTCACATCTGAGGTCTCATGTTGCTACATGGGAGAGGCTTGCTTTTGCTGTACTTCTCTGACACCATCTCCACCAGTCTCAAGTACTGCTCCCGGTCACTTTCTTTCAGGGCCTGAAACACAAGTCAAATTAATGCCATTTCCGAAGTTCATTACCTCATCTATATCGCATGCCAAATAAAAAAAAAAAACAGAGATATATCCTCCAAATAAGATCTGACTTTCACCTTCAGAGCATCAGACTGAGTCCAAACACATTGGTCACTTGCACAGACATATCTCTCTACAAGTCCACACACTCACCTCCTCCACGGCCAAGCAGGGCTTATGGGGACGACTGGCCTGCTGGTCCGAAGCAGGCACGAGCTGCAGTGATCGCCGCTGGGTCTTGTCCTGAGCTCCCCGAAACACCATCGCCCCACTACTGCATGGAAGACAAGAGATATACACAAAGATAATACAGCAGAGAAAAACAAGGGTTGATCCAGATCTTCTCAACTGAATTGAGAAGAATTAAGACACACAAAATGGCCTACTACTCACTCTTGCTTTCTGTTCAAAGACAAGGAGCTGTAGCCAAAGGCAGACACAGTCTTCTCTGGGCCAGGGTTCCCTCCTTCTCTTAGTTTGTCTGGGAACAACAACAACAACTGTGTCAGCACTTCACAAATTTCGTCCGAGTTTGTGCATCATAATCACAAAATCCACATGTTTGTAGATAGTTACTATGAAAACAGCATTGTCACACTGGTTGGAAACCCAAACAGTACAAAACGTACACTAGAAGCTATTCCATACTGCATGTTTTTAACTCAGCTAAATAAAGGTGCATGTGTACTGTCAGTGTCTTCCTCATTTTGTATTTATGAAACCACTGACTAAATGAAAAAACTTCATGGTTTCAGGAAGTCACTTACCCATCTTAACATTCCCATTCATGATCCACATGCTCAAGTTACTGTTGGGAATCTCATCTATTCCTGCCAGCGCAACAGGCTGCAGCTGCAGAACAAGCAAACTCGTCAACATACAAGTCTGAGCATTAACAGAAAATCTATTAATGCTTGTCAGTGGCATATTGGAATTGGAGAGCCGAATCATACCGGAGCGCTCTTATAGGAGCGTTGGTCATTCTGAAGGCTGGGTTTGGAGTGCCGCAGTCGGAGAAAGCCAGCAACTCCAGCCAGGGTCTTTTTAACAGTGCTAATAATTACATCTAATCAAAAAGAGAGCAGCAAGTCAGGAACTGGGTCTTATTTCATATTGACTTTTTAAAAAGTGAGCACACAGATACATCAACAGATTTATGAAAGTGATCAAAAGTAAAAGTGAAAGTGATTAAACAAAGCTCTGGAAAACAAACACATAATCTGACTGTCCAATTTAACAACTTACATAGAATGTCGACCTGTAATAAGATACATTACGTAAACCTAGCTCAGGCCTCGCAAATTAGCTTACCTCTCCTTGGTCGTTTGATCTCCACTGGCTCTAACGTGCCCTCGGGAGAATGGACACTGCAACAAAGTAACACGACTTTACTGCCAACAATGAGGAAAGACACAAAGTAGCCAAGTAGCCTGGATACTATGCGACGACGTCAGTACATCAAAATCTCAGCAGTCATGTTATGAAGAAGACACTGCTTCCGCAATAACAACTAGTCTGTTATTCCAATTACTGGTTATACTTCGGGACTTAATTTATTCAAAGTCCGAGACCCATTCAATTTGGGTTATGTGATACTAGCAGCTAGACTTTTGACGAAGTAAGCTAAACACCTTGTTGCGAAATCAGTTAGGGTGTCTTGTCCACTGGATCATAGATGTCTACAAACAGGCCTAACCACGATCAAATGATTTTATCTACAGTAGTAAACTATACAGCTGATATGTTCTTATTATTGTAATTACAGAGGTACCTTATTCGACATTAAATTAGGTAAATCGCTTGCAACTAATTGGCTCAATAGCTTGCTAACTAGCTAGCTAGCAGACTAACGGAAAGCTAAAGTTACAATACACTACTTTAAAGCTAACTGTCACAGAGCGACCAACAGTGTAATGAATGATTGTGAATTACAATGGGCGATCTACGTAAACCATAATTTTTTCTTTTAGAAATCAAGTTTCCTGACCTCTGATAGTTGCGTTTTGCTGGCCTGTTATTACAATTAACGTTATCGTGTCTTTCCTCGTCGGGGGTCTGCACGGCTTCTGATAGCCCGTCGTTCTTAGGCCAGGTTCTTGATTTCCCTCCAGAAAAAGGCACGAAGAGCGATGATATTCCGTCAACTATCCATTCATACATCCCAGACAGCCAAAGATAAATGAACACTTTTTCGTTTGTCAGTGCCAGGTCTGTTCGTTATCACAACAGCTCCCAAACCTAGC
This sequence comes from Tenualosa ilisha, assembly GCA_015244755.2. NCBI lineage: Eukaryota > Metazoa > Chordata > Actinopteri > Clupeiformes > Clupeidae > Tenualosa > Tenualosa ilisha. The sequence goes on along the minus strand of PYXC01000495.1, from coordinate 6,799,709 downwards.
ATGAAAAAATTCAACTACGACACGCTAGTCGCCAACACGAGCTCCAATGTGCCTGGTGTTACGTCACAGGTTAGCTGCTCATGCTAGCTGCTAGATTATTCCAAGCGTTTGAGGTATGTGCCCCCCATTGGTTAGTAAATGAACTTGCCCTCAGACAACCCCGAAAAGGTAAACGGGTCACCTAGGCAGTTGTACTTAATACAAATGAATAAGCCCTTTTTTCTTTATTTACATACATTTTAAATCACTGCTCATACCCTACACCTGATTAACTGACATGTGAGAAGGACTTATTTGGCTGCAATTTGAAATGTAGTACTAGTTAGCTGTAAAAAATATAATTTATATGTTAAAAAGACAAATCGTAACCTTCAGTGAGGTGCACTTTGGCAGCAGGCTTCAATCTCTAAACCCCGCCTTTAACCTGCAGGTAGCCTGGCACAGGTGAACTTGATGACGAACCAATGTCAATATTTTTGCACCACACCCATGTTAGGGTATTTGAATGAAAGGCTTAATGGTTAGGGACTGAATTCATATAACAAGTTGTAGGCCTAGCACATGATAACACAACTCTCAGTCAGAAATGGAGGTGCAAAATGCAAACAGCTTCCATGCTAAAACTTCTCCTGTTTCAACTTTAACAGGGGTGGTGGTAAGTATCAGACAACATGTTTTCTTGACTCGAGTTAACCAAAAAGCTTTAGCTTTTGTTAATACATTTCCATTGATTATTTGTGTAAATTGCCAGCTTTGTGTGTATGTAATGTGATCCAACAGTTATCTGGACAAGGTGGTGCCAGGTTAGTACTTCAGGTGTTGAGGAGGGTGCAATTAAGTCATAGTAGCTGGTTTGATGAACTCGTCCCCATGGTTGTACCTCCGTAATGTTTGATTTGCTGACATTGTGTGGAACAGTGTTCTTCTCTAACCTGGCACTGCCTTGTCCGGTAAATTGCTAGATCAGGTTAAATGCATGTTTAACTTTTGTTTTCCATTGCAGGGTATCCCAGCAAAGAGAGTTGTGGCACCCACCAAACCTCAACCCTTCAAATTACTGGCTGACGAACGGGTGACCATTAAATCTGAGCGCAGAAAGCAAATGGTGAGTCCCTTGATGTGAGTGGTGGTTCTTGATTTGGAGTAATGATGATCGTAATGAAGTCACCAGTCACAAAGCATTTTCTATGTGTTCAGCTAAAAGAAGAAGAAAAGGAATGGATGGAGGCAACCACCTTCAAAGCCAGACCAAACACTGTCACCTTAAAAGAACCCTTCAGGCCTAGGAAGCAGAATCGTGTCTGCCAAAGTCAGTCATTTAAACATTCTGCACACTACTAGACACTATAAGCCATTTATTAGCTGTGTTCAATATTCCCCATGATGTACCCTAATTGCCACCACAACAAACCGTGTTAATTTGTGGTGGTGTTTTTCAAAGGGGCATTTGAAGTGTCCTTTAAGATGACTGGCTTATTTGAAAGACTAAATAGTTGTGGCCACACTTCTGTTTGAGTGCTGATGCTGAGCAATATCTAATAATCCTATTCAAACTGATCCTTCATCTGCTTCAGCAGTTTGACTTGCTGTCATTCATTGTGTAGCTCCACAGGGCTTTAAACTGAAAACCGAAGAAAGAGCCAAAGAATGGCTGACGTTGTATGAGATGAAGAGGTGCAGAGGAGCTCTCCATGCTGTCATGGAGCAGGAAAGACTCTGGGAGGAAGCACAAATGGAGAAGGTGGCTGTTGCCAAACTTCGACAAGAGCAGGTGACTCTTTTTAACCCCCTTTCTTTCCCCAGTGCTAGACAAGGTTTTTTTTTTTTTTTTTCAGCAAATTAGGTGCGCTATTTTAATTTTTTTTTTAAGTACTAGATTTGGAGGCTTTTCAATGCAGTTTTCACCAGTGTCTGTCTTGCAGTGAAAGCAGGACAGCTCAGATTGAAGTATGTGTTTGCTGATTGGTGCTAGCCCGTTGTGACCATTTCCAGTGTCCCACATATTGAATTCATTCTTATCTTGAATATCCTCTGATTCTTAGGTTCACAAGGCCCAGCCCATTCGGCGTTACAAGCCACTGGAGCCAAAATTTGAGATTCCTGTGACTATCCCTCAGTCTCCACAGTTTTCTCACAGAGGACTACGACATTAGCACTACTAAAATGCATTTATTTATTTATTGTAATTTCCCTATAGAGGTTTTTTTTTTTTTTTTTTTTTTTTTTTTTTTTTTTTTTTTTTTTAAACGCAAGAGTACATAACCCTGTGCTGCTTTTTAGCTTGACTTTTTAATCTTCCAAAGCCCCATCACATGTTTATGTGGCATTCAATTATTCAACAATGGACAGTCATCCAATGTTGACACTTCACAATTTAATTTATTTATTACTGGTTACCATTTGTATATTGTATATTTGTACATACTTAATAAAAGGATATTTAATGAACATTGGATTATAACAAATGCTGTTCTGGTGTGGGTTTGAAAATAAGTAAGTACTTAATTTAAGGCTTCTTCTGCATCATCTTCAATTGATTTCAATACATATCACAGAGATGCTGAATCTACACAGAGATGGTTGTGCATGACTGACATTGGGTCTTACTTGGAAGGTTTCAGTCTGGTCATGTTTTCAATTACATCATTTGTTAATAGTAATAAAAGGCAATCTAGGGTAAAAGTTAATTCCCATTAAAGTGCTTTTGTATGCAGGCCAATTCCTTTGGCATTCCCTCACTGAAGATGAAAGATACTGTAACCAAATGCATGAAAAGATTTCTCATCACATCACTGTCCCATGTTTTATAATCCAAATTGATATCTGATATCAGGGTTATGTTGGTTGCATTCAACTTTCACTGACTGCAGCAACTGATTCATTCTGGGTTGAATGTGTCACCAATAATAGGCCACGGGCCAAATAGGATCAGAGTACACTAAACCTACATACTGAGTAAATGTACAGGGTTAACAGCAATAAACTACATATTTTCTGAAAGCCTATGATCTCTAGATGTAATTTAACGTACACTGAGACCTCCATCCAGTGGACATTCCTCCATCCAATGGTCTATCCATGGTTTTCTAATGTAATGACTTAAATGGCTTTAAAAACAATGGGTTTCATTTGGCATGGCTGAAACAGGTGGTGCATCTCAAAATGTTCACTGTTAACATTCAAAGTCAGCATGGCCAGAGCAAAAAAGTTGGTTTCGTTAAGAGGTCGGGGGGTGCACTCTGACCCTATTTGGCCTGCGGCCTATAACCAATGGGATGTCAAGATGAACAGGCTTTCAGCGCATAATGCATTACATGCTGCAGATGACTGCAGCCGGCTAGACGAAGTTGAATGCACTTAATTGTGATGAATGACATTGGCTTGCCATCATTCCACAGGCATTGGATTAGTTCCACCTCTGGCCACTGTTTTGGAAAAACAAAATATGTTCAGAAAGGGGCTGAGAAACCATGTTAGAAGATGCACAATTCAGACATACAATTATGCAAGATTCTATCCAATTTGGGGATTGTGTCATGTCATACCATATTATCTGTCTATTGTGGCTGAACAACACCTGCTGATAATTTTACCTATCACACCAATATTGTCATATATTGTGTTGTCATAAGTGATACTTGAAATAAGGCTAAAAGATCAGCCTATAACAAAAGAGCCTTAGAAGCAGAGGATGAATCAAACGTAGCGAAGGATCATTTTGCCCCTCACGTGTTTAAAGGTGGAAGCGATATCGGCCCCATGATATGTTGCACTGAGGGTTGATATGACCCTCCCTGGCTACTCCATATGGGATAGGAGATGGGGGGCAAAAGAGGACCAGGTGGACTGTAGTGATGGTGGTGGTGGATGGCACTGCCCCTCGGTTTGGGGTACATGTCCTGGACCAAACAGCAAAGGGCAAAACTGAATGACACAATCCATATATAAAATGTATATATGTATATATATATATATGTGTGTGTGTGTGTGTGCAATTTGTGTGTTTCCCTGTGCAATTGTTGCTTTGTGTGTGTGCGTGTGTGTAACACACAAACAAAAACTGACCACTGTAGAGTGTGGGGTGGAGGAGGCACCATGACCAGATCCCATTGGTGAGGAGAGAGCCATGGGAGGGAGGGCCTTCAGCATCATATTCTGCATGATGATCTGATGCATCTGGGCATTCTGCATCAGCATCATTTCTACCATATCTGTGGAAGGAATATCACATCCAAGGGTGTAGTGGACGTTACTTGGGCCCTACTTCTGGGAACAGATCATTTATGTATTTCCCATTTTGTCTTACTATAAACCATTCATTTATAACTTTAGGTCAATAAAATGTTGTTACCAGTGGTAGGATGACCTACTCATGCATTGATACTATTCATGTAGATTGTGGAGGTGCATGTGACTTTCTTTGCAATTAGGCCTGCATCATTAAAATTATATACCCTGACTACACCTTTGATCACATCTGTAGAGTGCCTCATATACCTAAATCTCTCTTTACACAGTGTACTGATTGTTCTGACAAAGCAGACACACAGACACAAAAAGCCTCTGTCACATGCACACACACACACACACACACACACACACATATACATTTATCATTGTCACTCACCCTCTTTAATGCTGCCAGATCTATATGGTGGTGGTGGCTGAGGGGGAGGTATCTGTGTGATGAGTGGCTGGTGCGGAGGCAGCTGCTGGATTATGGTGGCTGGTTGCTGAGGAAGCTATGCCAAGAACAGCAAAGACACAATGGAGTTGGCAGGGAGTGGTGCCACTTTAATGACCCTCCTAAAATGACTTCATCAGAAAATCATAAACATGTAAACCTTTACAGGAGTATGAAACGATTAGTTGTGGGAATGGAGAAGGACTTATATACGAATCATGATACGGTCACAGCATGATATATCTGTAATATACATTGGCTGGATCTCAATGTGCCCCTCTCAAAGCCTTAACGCCTGAATCATAAAAGACTTAACTGGCGCAAATCAACTACATAATTGGCTGAATTATACCAGCTAAAGATTAAATCTGGTGTGAATCAATTCTTAGCCCTGCTGTACGAGGTCACTGAGTGCTGTCTGTAGGGTTTTGAACACAGACAGAAGTGAAGGACAGGATCTATCTGAATATGTTACCTGCTGTTGTATGATTCGGGGGGGTGGAGGTGGAGGTGGTGGAGGCAGCTGGGGGACTTGGGCAGGTGGAGGTGGAGGTGGCTGGTATATGTGGATCGGAGGAGGGTTTGCTGTTGGAAAGGGATCTGGGCGAGGTTGCCTGTGACTCCCTCCCCATGTATGTGGTCTTCCAAGATCTTCCAGTAAGTGCTGCTCCTGTGTGACAGAAATGTGCAGAACATGTTCACATTTTCATTATAATGTATGTGTGATGACTATGGAAATGTGACTAAAGAACCCAGAGTACTCTGAGGATGTCTTATCACAGTTCCAGTTGATTCACGGGATTTGCAGGCTTCTTTCATAGATATTGTACCTACTCTTAGCCTTTGCAGTAAACTCCGCTTCCTTCTCAGAGCGCTATGCAAGGCATCAGCTTGCCCATCATAACTTCCTGCAATGAAAGAGCAAAAATGGTTGAAGGAATATGACCCTTAGCTCTTCTGCTTCTGCATCCTCAAAAATATTGTAATGCCCCCCATAACCAGAAGAGGGAGCAAGAACCTAACAGAAGGCCTGTGAAAAAAGGCTTAGCAGGATGAAAATACACATTCCTCTCCATTGGCTCATTAAACAAGGGATTGACCCTATACATTTGAAATAAACAAGGAAATACTTAACTTACAACACAGTATGGTTGTGAAAACTTGTAAGCTAAAGGCAAAAATAGCCTTAAGTATTTTTTGGTATAACTTACTTGTGGAGACAGCTGAGTCACTCCTTTCACCATAATTGTTCCTCTCATTCTCAAGTCTCTGTAGTGAATGGTAAAATAATTATTATCAATTCAAAAGCACGTCACAGACTCATGATTCATCAACATAATGCTGCCATGGCACAATAGAATGACTCATCCAGTATTGTGGTTGAGTGATTACCTCATGCAAACAGACATGTAAAAGCCCATTTCCCCTCTGAAAAACTACCCTCTCCAGCAGCTTCAGTTTCAGTCTTGTCATCTGGTCCACTATAGGATCAGTCATACTTGCCGGTTTAGAGGATAATCAAGACAAAAAAGGAAGCGGTTTCTTCACAAACACTATTGTATCATAAGTTTGATTCTCTTTGAGATTATAAATCAACACACCTCCACTCCAGCCAACACTCTATTAGGTTTTCACATACAAAAACCATTGCATAGGCTGCTTTCAAGGTTTGTGTGTGCTGTTAACTCACTTCCTTACATCAATCACCTGGTTGCCAGAAACACAAGAATGATCTTTGATTAGGCCAAGCCCAAGCCCTCAGGTTGCTATGCAGCACAGGACGCTACAAAACAAAGACTACAAAGATATGCAGGAATTTTGAGGAAACTGTGCTGTCATATATTTTTTGTTTCAATTTCTTTTTAAAATTAAATGACTTCACAACTGGTCTGAAAATGACAGCTATACTAATAGTATGAGTACAGGCTTCTGAATTCATTCCTTTGTCCAGAAAACACAAATGCAGCTTGTTGGCACAAAAGCTTTAGTCCAGTATGGATGTTGTGCATGATAGGCTTTTAATTTTAATGGGCCTTCGTTTTAGATATTATTCATTTTTCATTTTTATAATGTAATTCCAACTGACACTGATGTAATTTTAAGCTTTGTCAGATGTTCTCACTAGTTGGGCTTCTTGTCTGAAGCAAGTGTTTGTCAATAGTTTTGGCCCATAGGGTTGGTTCAGTTAATTTACCCGGGCTAGACACACGTAATTCTATTGGCGTGGAACCTGATACAGCTTTATGGGTGTTACTTTATAGACCAATGAAGCCGGTGCAGACGAAATTTGGCGTTTTGAAAACAGATTTTGAGGGCTGTCCCTTCATTTCTGTGAGGACAGTAACTGGTTATAAAAATTGTCTGTTTGCACTTTTATCTCAAAGGCATGTCTCCCATAGGTTGTCATTGTGTCAGTTGCAACTCCACAACTGAATAGGCGGGCGTTAAATAATTTGGTCATTAAGCACAAATGTGATTGGCTACAAAGTTAGTAGTGTTACTTTTGATAGGTCTCATCAACTGGACCTAACCAATAAGGGTGGAGTTGAACCAAGTTCGCGGCCATGTTGAATTTCTTTCTGACAGTTATTCTGAGGATTCCGTTCCAACTTCAAGATTGGTAGAAGAAATTGGATACTGCGTCAAAGTAAGCGTTGCATCGAGAACGAACCTCAGTCTTATGGTTTTATTTCATTCGGGCGATGGATCAAGATGAACGGCAGCGAAAAGTCGAGGCCGGACGAGCAAAGGTTTGTAAATCTGAATATTAGCTGGTGAAGTATCATTGCTTCTCGCAGCCTAGCGTCTTTCATACAATAGCGGTAACGAATGCTAGCAACTTAGCTGGTTGACTAACAAGCTAAACTTAAGCTTGCCGCCGTATTAACCCACTAAAGGTACCGTTAGTTCTCTTGGCTAATGATTTTTGACTGCCGTTTGTTTGTGTCACGTTCATAGATTTTCTATTTTTGTTTCCGTGTGCTACGCGACCCTCTGCATAGTCACGACCTGTTTGTTGTTAGCTATCAATAGCTCATTAGTTAGCTATCCTAGCACAATGTTACCGCCGTTATCAGAAAGTCAGGCATTGGCAAAGTTTTCAAAGTTATTGTTGACTGACTCGGTCAATAGTGCGATTTTTGTGGAACCATTCACAATGATTCGTTTCCTGTAAAATAAACCCAGCTGCCAATTTAGCATGTGTTTAAGATGTTGAACATTCGCTATGTTGATAAAAAAAATCTGTGCCGTAGTGCATTGTTTACCTTTGAGTGCTGTAACAAAATGTAGCAATAGTGTTACAATTGCGGCGAATAATGCAAAATAGTTTAGCTGTGTTAAGTTACAGAGGGAAGCTTTTGTTGCTGTAACAAAGTCTTGTTTCTGGTCATTGTTTCTTTTACCGTCTTTTCAGCTTGAATCTGTTAACATGAAGGGGGTTGAGATTGATCATTCACTCACTCATTCACACACGCACACTTGAGCTTTTTGACATCAGGTTGAATCGGCTGCGGTTAGACCGCTAGGTAATGGTCATACACTGCACTGGACGAAGTAAGGATTTTCCGTATACATAAATTTCTAAGTTAGAAAGGATTATACTCTTACTGAATTTAACAGCCAGTCAGCTGTTCCTAGACGTTAGCGATAACTTAGCTAGTTTAACTTGCCTAAAGTTCACTGTGTCACAGCGAAGCTGCTTATGGAATCGAAGTAACTTATGTCTGCCAAAGGTGGACAGAAGGTGTTGAGGTTAAAAGGACTGCCTTCTGTCGGGGATGGTTTATTGACCTGGTCAATGCCCTTTCCACTCGAAACTAATGCAGTCACACTACCAGGCTGTCATACAGAGGCGAATTGTAGTGTGTGCGTGTAGATGGCCGGAGAGCAGTTCACTTGTGAGTGTGGGAACCTGACACAGGTCCGTCTCCGGGTAGGACCCAACTATCTCGCAGGTGGCTGAGTTAAATTTAGGACATTGTAAGCATCTACGTCAATGCTTGCCGCCGCTCAGCGTAGCTCAATTGATTGGTTTAAACTTTCCATATTGATGGAATATGTGTTGCAGTTAAAGCTGCTGTGGTATTGATAGCTGATTTGCGTGTTTTTACTGAAGGCGGTCTTTTAAAAGTAGCGGTCGTGTCGGTCATGTCGTGAGAAGTCCGTATTCTTCCTATATTTTAATCGTTGCGTTTTTGCCCCTGTAGATGGCATACTAATGCCACCCAGAGCCAAAGGCACTTTATATGACTCTGATGCCACCGAATGCAAACAGAATATGTTGAAGCCTTAAAAATATGATTTTCCTGTCAAACGAATTTAGATCCAGCGTTCGACACATTGAATTCATTTTTCCCAGAGGAAAAGTTTTTATTTTCACGGAAGTCAAAAATAATAGATTTTGTGAATATAACTGAAGTCTTCCTATTTAATTGCTGTCAAATGCACAGATCTTTTTATCTGGGGACATTTCAAAGTCAAATTCTCAAATTGTTCAACTGACTAAGTGGTTGCCATGGGACTTGTTTGATCACCATGGGTCAGGCTAGCCAAGCCAATTTGACCCTATGGGCACAGCGTATGTGGAAAGGTCATGCAGTAAAAGAGTGTGTACACACTGCCACTATGTTGTTGTTTTTTTTAATGCCCCAGCAATTAATGAAACAGTAGTCAGCGCATAAGTGTATGTGTGTGTGTAAATATATAAATCATGTATGTATTAGTTAAATAAATTGAACTAGTCCTAGCCTAAGTAATGACAGAGGGAATTATTGAACATAATAATATAGCTTAATGTTTTATAGATAAACAGATGATTTTGCAGATTGTTGGCATCTTGTTTGTGTGATTATTGAGAATCAGTTAAAGTCTCTGCCGACAGATTTCCCCTATAAATAGGCTATGTGTTGTTGACTATTGAAGACAAGCATCATCTCTCTTTCGCTCAGTGTTTCAGCCAGGATCCATTTTTGGGATCAGACATGCCTTAAGGCTACTTCTGATATTTACATCTCATGTGACATGACGCCGTGAAGAGAGGATGCGGAAGATGAGAGCTGGACGCACACACACACACACACACACACACACACACACACACACACACACACACACACACACACACACACACACACACAGTGCCGAGCAGGAGCACGTTGAATCTGCCAATGCCACCCACATTTGTTGTCATTCAGTTAATTTGCATGGAGAACTAGGTCACTATTAACCACATTGGCCAAGCTGGTCTAAAGGGTGTGTTCAGCCATGCGTGAAATCAGTCATGTATGTGCAGGCAAGAGAGAGAGAGAAATGATTTAGGGCCTCAGATTGCTAGATCACTATTTAGAAAGCTAGACAAGCTCCTCATCATTGTTGATTGCCATTACAAGACAAGCTCCACCTCAGAATGACTTCATATTATTAATATGAATGAAATAACAGCTGTTTTTTGTTTGTTTGTTTTGTTTTGTTTTGTTTTTTTTGTTGTTTGTTTTTGTTTTTGCCTGATTTGTGTATCTTGGTTTTCTGGTCCTGGAAGACATACTTGTCCTATGCCTTTTACAGCACTACTGCATTTGGAGATGGGAGGTAGCTTGAGGAGTTGTGTGAGGTACGGTTGTTGAAAAGGTTCATGGATGTGGGTGTGTGCGCGCACGTATGTGTGTGGCGCTTCAGCGGGCTCCTTTTGAAGCGCAGTAATCTAGCGTAAGCAGCTTAGCAGCCACTCACACAAGGGGAGGGGTCTGCGGAGTGATGTGGGTGAACAGCAGCCAGCCGGCTTGCCTCTGAACTCTGGGAATTTCTTCTCTTGAGTCCATGGATGGAGATGGGAGAGCCTGGACACCTGAAGCCAGGATTGGGATTTCGGTAGATAGAAAGACTTAGCTTCGGTAGATGGGAAGACTGCCTTTTTTTTTGCACCCTCTTCCCTCTTTTCTTTTTCAGCTTTCTTATCAAAGAATGCTGGTGTGGTACTGTGTGTGCTACAGCATCTTATCCATATTTTGTTACTGGAGCAGCTTTCCAGCCGAGACCAGCCAGGATGGGGACAATGTGTTCCCCCCCCACCTGAGGATGGCTCTGCCGTGAATTTTGACCCCAGCTGCCACTTGTAGTGCCCCTCACCCTCATGCCTCTCCTGCCTCCCATAGCTGCTAGTTGTTAGCATGCTGTTGCTTTGCTCCTGTTATCTTATCCTTACCTACCTGTCCCTCTACCTGTCCCTCAACCTCTTCCACAGTTTGCTCACTATCGACAGCGTCGTGCGAAAGGTGACAGTGGGAGCACGCAGAAAAAGACGGCGAAGAGGAAGGGCTCGGCTGTCCAGAAGAATGACGGCGCGGCGCAAGAGCGCCACCTAGGAGCAAGCCCGTCGGACGAGCCGGACCATGGACAGGACAGCAGGACCACGTCTGAGGTTTGATGCCAGTTTTTCAGTATGTGTTCATTTTGCAGTGGAGCCTCTCATAGTGTTAATGACTCAGTATTTGTGACTATCTAAAATCTCTGGTGTGTAAAAGAAATATCATGTATTGATGTGTATTTGTGCATTTGCAATGTCCATGGCTGTTGGTGAGTTCATGAATTGATGTTTACAGTTGTATTGCTGTCTCTGCTGTAACAAAGTTTAAAATTATTTGCAGTGTTGTGAAAATATTAAATTGGTGCATAAAATTGTTGTAGATCATTACATTACATTTATATTTAGGCATTTAGCAGACACTTTTATCCAAAGCGACTTACAAAAAGAGGATAACATTCAAGCTACAACACAATAAACGTTTCAGTGCTTTGCACCCAGTATATCTTATAATCACCTCTCTGCCCTGTGCAATTGTTGCTGTGTGTGTGTGTGTGTGTGTGTCCCTTACTCATTCCATAGTCAAGAAATGGGTCAGCTGCCATGTGAATGCTGGAGGGGGAATGTTGTCATGGTAACACAACCAGCAATAACGTATGCTCCCGTACATTTTCTTCCCTCTTGTGTTTTTGTGTGTGTGTCCTTTTCTTTCCCTCTTTATTCACAATCCCTCAGCACTCTCCAAGGTCTTCAAGTGTGGACCACAGCGACCAGGAGCTCCAGCAATGTAGCAGGCTCATGGATCAGGCAGATACCCAGGTGCAGAGCTCCCTTCCGGGGGACGCGGCGGCAGCTGGCCAGTCTGAGGAAATGAAGGAGCTGGGGGCATTTATAGCCCCCCACACAAGCAAAGAGCAGCTCAAGGTAGTGCCTTTCCCCTTTCACACACACATTGGTGTTCCACTGCCTACCTCATAACGTCTTACCAACACAATTAGCACTCAGAGCGCACTTGTGAAGTCAGAATAATGGGTTTTCCGCTGCAGCAGTACAGAAATAGCACTTCCTCACAAGGTGGAGTGGAGATGATTGTGATCGTCATCTTACCCAAAAAAATCAATTTGGTGAGATGCTTATTCGAATGGATGAATATGTGTGTAAAATGTAACTGCGCTTCCGTCTGAAACCACTGAGCAGCTCTTTGCACTCATCTTCAGCTGCATTCATAGTAATTCAATTTTGCTCAGCCCCCTCCCCAATCTTGAAGATGACATTATCAAACCCTCATCATCTCATATCCTTTCCATTTTGAGCACAAAGGGTCTGATTTGCAGCACAACAAACTGTAAATGGGGGAGAAAAAAAATTTGCTCATGTAACAGCTTGGCACATAAACCACAGTATTATAATTTTGGTTTTCTGTGCCCTGCTAAAATGTTAATCCTCTCTGTGAACTGTTATTTTGCGTGCTTTGCTTTACCTGTGAGAGAGCTAAGCTTTCTACATTGTTTACACATAAATGTTAATGTGACCAATGTCACAATGCAAGGCTGCGCTTTGAAGTATTTGTATTGATTTGAGTTTATCGTGTTTATTGTGCTTGCATTTGTGCTGTGCTGTTTGTGTACCTCGTTAAACTGTGTCTGGAAATGCTATTTGGGCAGAAATATGGAATGCAGGAATGTTATTGGATAGTTTGCCCTTTGGGAATAGTTCATGGGAATAGTCTGTAAATCATGTCTTGTGTTACATTTGTATGGTATATCTCTGTTTTATACTATATGGATCAATAATTAACCTAGTGAATGAGGTCAGAATGGAACTGGTTCTTGAGTGTTGTTGGGCCAGTCATTTGCAATACACTAGCCAATAATTTTACTGTATTTTGTTACTGTAATATTTATGCATGTCTGGCATCTTGGTTCCAAGGTTTATTTGGCGTATTGGTCTATAAGTGATATCACCTTTATATGTGGCGTTTCAGCAGTTGCAGTCTGCTGTGGAGAAGAGGAATGAGATCATCTCTCAGCTCAGTGTGAACCTGCAAGTGGCGCTAGAAAGTCGAGATCAAGTGCAGAGGGAGGCCTTGCAGCTCACCAATCAGATACAGGCCCTCCAGCAGCAACTGCAGCAGGTACTTTTCACTCCATTTCATCTTCTCCCATCAGTTTCTCTGTCTTTCTCTCTCCCTCTCTTTCTCTTTCTCTCTCCCTCCTACCTACATGTTCTTGGACAGATGCTGTACAGTCAGACATCCATGGCCTGAAATATGAAACTTATATAATCATACACCATTACCTGGTGTCAGGTAGTGCAGAAGTTTATTTCAGGTTCACACCCCCACTTCCCTGAGACGCTATTCATAACATCTCCTCCTACGACATCTACTCACATACTCCTGTGCACTCCTACCATCACCGTGGTCCATGATGTTGAAAAGAACACACACTTGTGGAGTGGAGTGTAGACTGTTCGATGATAAAAGCAAAGCAGTACTTGAATGTTCTCTTTAGTTCCCAAACTACATCCGCTGTGTAAGAAGCTTATGGAATGTTAAAATGGAAACCTTGTGGGCACAGCGGTGACGTTAGTAATCGAATAGTCTATTGGCACTATTAGTCTACAGTCCTCAACTTATCTGCAGTCCTCAATGCATGTCCTTGTTCCACTCAGGCAAAGGAGTACCTGCGCTGTAAGAGTCAAGGGTGTGCTGAGCTCAGCCAGGCTCAGCAGCAGGTCGGCCCGTTGCTGCAGAACCTTCAGGAACAGGGGTCCCACGTTGACCTGCTACAACAGCAACTGCAGGAGTTTGAGCAGGTAGAGGCAGAGGAAGCAGTCACCTTTCTGACAAATATGCAGCCATTGTTGTCAGAAAACTTGTTAATCAGTGTTAATCAACTGTGTCCAGCTTGCTTAAAGAAAGATGCACTGGGGTTATTCTTGATGGATCCCTTTGAATAGACAGTTGCACTCTTGATGTTTAAAAGGTTTTTTTAAAAAAAGTATGTGTTGATTGTTTTATTCAATGTGCACCCTCCTGTGAATTGATGTGCGTTTGAATAATGTTATTTATTTGTAGAAAACCAAAGAACAGCAGTGCCTCCTGGCCCAGAAAGATTCAATGATCTCCAACCTCCAACAGAAGTTGGGCTTTACGGAGTTGGCCCTCTCCGATTTCCAGAACTCCCAAAGAGCCTCATCGCCACCCAGCCTCATAGACTTCCATTGCTCACCGTTAGCCAAGGGGCTTGTTGCACTTACCCCGGAGAAAAGCACTGAGATGGACCGCTTAGACCCTCTCATTGAGAGATTACGTGCGGAGCTAGCAAACGAGAAGGACGTTAGCCGGCAGGCGCAGGAGCGCGTTGAACACTTGCAGGATCTCGTCAACGAGATGGAGAAAGGTCGGAGAAGTATGGAAACCCAACTAGCCGAGGTCCAAGCCGAGCTCAAGAGAGCAGAGTTGCACGCACGAGAGGCCCAGCAGTACAAGGCGGAGAAGGACGAGTTGAACCGTGAGATGGCCCGGCTGCATGGCCAGGTAGACGAACTTCAGAACCGGTTGCGTGAAGAAGAGGAGGCTGCCCGACTGCTACGATCCAAGCATGAGGCTGACATCTCAAACTATGATCTCCGCCTGCAGACACTGCAGGAGGAGCGGGAGATGGACTTGGCCCAGCTCGCCGAGACACATGAGGCGGCACTCAAGCGGCTGCAGGGCGAGCACGATGACGAAGTCCAGCGGATCCAGAGGCTGCTCGAGCACATCCAAGCACAGTCTGTCTGTCTCCCAGACTCCACCCTTCACCGCAGTGCCTCAGAGGAACACAGTGAGCGCATTGGCCAGATCAAGGCATCCAAGGAGCAGCAGAATCAGGACCTGGCCAGTGAAGGTGTGACTCGAGCAGACTTCTGTTTGGACACCTCGCTTCCAGACAACCAGGTGCCCCTCATGGAGATGTATCTGGCCAGCGCAGAGCCACACAACAGCTCCTGGGCTGAAGAGAGCATGGAGCAGCACAGCTTGCTGGAGAGCTCTGCGCAGTTCGAGCTGAACAGTGAAGTCCTGCAGGCGGAGAGCGACCCGACGCTGCTCAACGACACCGAGAACGCCGCCGACCTGACCGGAGGGGCCTTATCTTTGCCAGGCGATGGGGATGACCACCCACAACCGGACCCAGGAGAGTCTTTTCTATCTGAGGGCATGGACCTGGGCAAGGAGCTGCTGATGCAGCAGTGCCAGGAGCTGAGCGATCAGCTGGAGCAGAGGGAGCGGCAGCTGGAGATCCTCCAGGAGGAGGTTCAGCACTCAGCCGAGGAGGTGGAGGAGGCACGCGAGCGCTGGAGCAAAGCCTCGGAAGAGATTGAGGTGCTGCAGCAGGAGCTGGAGACAGAGAGGGAGGTGCGATTGCGGTGTGAGGAACTAATCAGCCAGAAGGAGCACGAGCAAGACAACCTCAAGAACAAGCTCAGCTTCCTGGAGAACCTGCAGCAGGAGCTGGAGAACCAGAGGAGCAGAACCAATGAGGCAGACCAGGAGGGCAAGGCTCCACGGCTCTCTGGAGAGGAGCTGATCAAGGAGCTTATGGCCGAGAAGGGCCAACTAGTTGTTCAGCTGAAACTCCAGGAGCAGCTGGTTCGGGACATCCAGGAGAAAAAGCTGGCCGGGGACTCAGTGAGCAGCGAACTCCAAGCCGTCTTCGGGCACCAGGTTTCCGTCGTGCAGGCCCACCGAGACCAACTGCTGGCTCAGCTAGAGAGCCAGCGTGAGAAGAACCAGGCCAACATGTTGCTCCTGGAGCAGAAGACCCTGGAGGCTGACGCCAAGCACAAGGAGCTCCACCAGCTCTGTACTCAGGTGGAGGAGAGAGGAGAGAAGCTCCAGGCCTTGGAGAAGGAGAGGACTGAGCTAGAGAGCAAGCTTGTTTGCCTTAAGCAGAACCTGACCAATCTCGAGGAGGCACAGAGCCAGGCGGTCTGGGAAAGGACCAGTCTGGAGAGACGTATTCAGGCACTGGAGGAGCAGGTTCAGAGCATGGAGAACATTCTGGAATCTGAGCTAGAGGACTTCCAGAGCCAGCTGGAGGCTAAGGATGCCGAGCTGGAGAAGGTAAAGGGTGAGCAGGAGAAGGCGGATGAGGAGCGTATGGAGAAGGAGAGTGCCTTGCTGAAGGAGCTGGATACCGTGAGACAGACGCTTGAGGAGCTTGAGAAACAGCACCGAGAGGAAGTACAGACTCTACTGCAGAAGGAGGAGACGTGCACGCAACTCAAGAGCAGCCACGAGGAGGAAATCAAACATCTGAAAGAGAAACACCAGAAAGAGGCGAGTCTTTAGGGATATGGTTGATTCTCAGCAGTTGACCCCAATTTTATGAAGTATTAATTACAATTCTCCCTACCCCCCTCAGATTGATGACCTTAATACAGAATTTGATGATAGACTGTCAGAGCAACAGGCTAATCAAGAAGAAGAGCAGAGAAGGCAAATCAGCATGGTTAAACAAGTAAGCAAACTGTCATCCAAGTCTGAGGGCATCCTGTAAAATGGCCTCAACTTAAGGCTGCTGGTACTATGCTAGTTATGCTAGTGGTAAACTCTGAGTTAGATAGCTAGCTGGCTTTATCCATTCATCTCCTAAAGACACTCTATAATGGCCATCTCCACAAAAAAAATATGGAAAGCACATATTTCGTTTTAACTTCTTCAGCCATGCCCTCCCTGTCCACAGGTCAATGAGCGCGAGCACCAGAGGGCATTGACGCAGCTATCGGCAGAGCATAGGGAGGCCCTGGAGAGTCTGAGGGAGGAGCTCAGTGGGGAGCAGAGGGACAGCATGGAGGAGGCGCACCAGGCAGAGATGTTGCAAGCACAGGTACCCAGATCGGGCAGGGAGCATGAGCTCTGGTTGCTCTCCAGGACTTTTCTCGTTCACTAGCATGGGTTTTTCAATAGTCGATGCATTCATAGATATAGTAAGAGTGATGGTTTCCCATTTCTGCTGTTGAGGTCATGGGTCTTGGCTACTCAAATAATCATATTGTCTATTACAGTATTCATGTAGTGTGAGTTGTTGGGTTGGGTTACACAGTCAGGTAGGTTTCTATCTGATTGAAAATTAGGTGCTCAAAATCACCACTATACCTCTCTACCACTCTCTGCCTATCTCTCTCTCTATCTATTCATCTATATATCCATCCATCCATCCGTTTCTAGACGCAGCAGAATCTGGAGCTGGAGGCTCTGCGTCTGAGCCTGAGCAACATGCACACAGCGCAGCTGGAGCTGTCGCAGACCAACATGCAGAAAGAGCGAGAGGCAGCGCTGAGCGAGCTGCAGGCCACGCTGCGTGACAAATGGGCCCAGGAGAGCGCCATGCTGCAGACGCGCCAGCAGTTTGAGCTGGAGAGAATCCGTGAGGAGGGCCGCCAACAGGAGGAGCGACTCCAGCAAGAGCACCAGCAAAAGATGGGTGAGCCTCAGTGTGTGCTGTGTACTGTGTTGGAGGGGGATTGGGGATTGGGAATTTGTGGAAAGATTTCCTGGGGGGGTGACGAAGAGCCAATCAAATTCACTACCTCCTACACCCTCCTCTGAGCTGAGGTAGAACACGGTTAGGACGTAGGTGATGGTGTAGGTGTAGGTCACTCCAAAAGCATCAGGGCGTGTTTGATTTGGTGTTTGTAAGTCTAGTCGGATGTTTTAGGTAAATAGCTTTTTTTTTTTTCTTTTTTTTTAACCCTCTAGCCACAGCTGTTTGGTGGACTAATTGTTTTTATGTTTGCTGGTTGGCCTTTCCTTTTACAGATGATCTCAAGACTGAGTGGGAGAAGCAGTTGTCAGAGGAGAAAGCTTCTGCAGAACAGCTGCAATCCAGTAAAATACAGGTGTGTGTCTATATGTGTGTGTTGCGTCTTGCAACAGGATATGGGTAAATTGCAAGCCAATAAAATACAGGTGTGTATTTTTATGCTTCTCAACTTGTGTCCCATTATGCATCCTCTCTTCCTCCTCCTCAGGAGCTGAAGGCCCAGTGGAGCCATGAGGCTGAGGTGGCTCGAGCAGACCTCCAGGCCCGCGTTGATGAGGCCGAGAAGAGCTTAAGTGAAACCCAAGCAGCTCTCGCCGTGGCTCAGACCTGCTTGGAGGACCTGCGGGTCTCCCGGGACAGTGAGGTCCAGAGACTGGAACAGCAGCTGAGTCAGGCCTACGCTGACCGAGACGCCGCTGCCCGTGAGTAACACAACACATACTGAGATGTCATATAACATTTTACTTAGTGTATTACTTTTAGTTATGTCTTAGAGAAATGTACATGTAATGCTCTACATCTGTGTTGTGTTGTACGTTTTGGTGTGTGCTGTATAGTGTTTATGTAGTTCGAGGAGAAGGTCAAAACCCTGTTGGAATACTGATGGATTGTGCGTGTGTGTGCGTGTGTGTGTGTGTGTGTGTTTGCATAGGTGCTATGGAGGAGCTGGTGGCCAGTCATAAAGTGGTGTTGCAGGAGGAGCAGACTCGCTCCCAGCAACTGGAGGAGAAGGAGAAACAGCTCCAGCAGGAGGTAAGATCACTGATGCTAACTGCTTTGCTCCTTCGATGCTTCAGTTAGACTTAATGACATTTCATGAATAATACACATCTGAAGATATGATGTGTATCCTTAACCTAGTTCAGCAGCGATATTGCACACCTGTAGATGAAAGTACCCTACATGAAAGGCTGAATGAAAGTGTTCTCACCGTGTGTGTGTGTGTGTGTGTGTGTGTGTGTGTGTGTGTGTGTGTGTGTTGTTTGTTTGTTTGTTTGTTTGCCAGGTGGAGAAGCTGCAGGCGGAGCAGGCTGCGCTAAAGGTCAGCTCTCAGCAGGAGGTGGCTCAACTGTGGTCCCAGCTGGAGGCCATGAGGACCAGCCGTGTGGAGCTGGGAGGTGAGGAATGGCCTGGAGCCACACGCTGCCACACACCACTAATCACCTCACAGGCTTTACTCTGACCGCACACGCGTTCACACACAACTTAAGGGGATTGCTCTTCAGATGCTAAAAGGAGAGGAAAAAAACATGAACATGAAACCGAGCCAGTCCAAGCCAGCGGCTATTTATATCAAGTGCTGTTTTAATAATGTGAATGATCACAGATGCACATGCAATAGTATGAACTTTTCATGTTGTAGAATAAAGTAGTAGGTGTCTACTAAAACATTTTTTTTCCTGTTATGTATGTAATGATGTTCAACAGAAGTCCGAAGATGCCATGAGTTTACATTGCTGTCTATGGAGATATATACCACCTATTGTCTTATTTGGAGATGTGAACAGTGTCTCAGTCTTAGGGCTTCTATGATTTTTCAATTGGACATGAGTTCAACTTTTCCCTCTTCCTTCCTCTTCCTTCGTCATGGTGCATCCCACCCTCTGTCTGTCCCCAGAGCTGAAGGAGCAGCTGCTGGCGCGCTCTTCGCGGGTGGACGACATCGAGCGTCTGAAGACAGAGTTCACACAGCAGCGGCGCGACCTGCAGGAACAGAACGAGTCGGAGCTGGAGAACCTGCGCACCTACTTTGAGCAGCGCCTACGAACCAGCGAGGAGAGCCACCGCGAGGAGATCGCCCTGCTGCAACTGCGCCTCATCGAGGGGGCCCTAGAGGAGTCTGTGTTCAAGACTGGGGACTCCAGGTAAGCAAGGCTATGGAGTTGGTGCTTGCGGCAGTGTCAGCATTCCTGATCATATGCACTTTGGCCAATGTAGGCCGAAAGCATGCAGAAATGTTGGAAGTCCTAAGTCTACAAATCAGTATAGTACTGCCACAGAAGCAAGAGAGTCAAACTAATGCATTGAAGTTCAGTAGAATTATCTGAGAGATTATCTTTTAAACTTGGTGTTAAACTTGGTAAATATGTCTTGGTGTATGAAAGAAATTTGATCTATTGCAGCAAGTTTGAATACATGTTAATTTGATGGTAAATGGAAGATATTTAATAGGTGGTTAGTTGGTAGGGCCCTATGAAATGTTGTTGTTTTTTTTTTTTGTTTGTTTTTTTTCTCAAATTATGTTTTATTTTTTTCAGTAATTTTTTTTTCTAAGATTTATTTTTTGCCGTTTTGGATTTTGGGCTTTTTAACTTCTCTAAAACTTTGACTTCAGGCTCAGCCATGTCAGATGTTATTGGGTCAGAGGACCCAATCTACATGCTCTTCCACACTCACATGCCCATACATCTTGTCGTCTCTCAGCTTATACCAGATAAAGTCTGAAAAAAGGTTGTTTAAAAATGGCAACATGCAAAAATAATGCTAATTCTATGCATTTCTGCATAAGTAGGAAAATTCCGTTTTCATGTTATTCTGCGATTCCGTCCACGTTTAGTGCCCTAAGTTGGCAATCAGTTCTCCACACTGGAGGGAATCCTGAGCATCCCTGTGCATGTGTTTGGAAGCTGTTGGTGACTGGTGTTCCTGTTGTCTCTTTAGTTTTCTCTCAGAAGGAAGAGCAGATGAGGAGAAGGACAGGATGGCAGAGATCACACAGCAGCTGGAGAAACACCAGGTACCAAACAACCACTCTTTCTAATGCATGATCAGGCACATAGAAGAACATATATTTCTCAAAGTGTGTGTGTGTGTGTGTGTGTGTGTGTGTGTGTGTGTGTGTGTGTGTGTGTGTGGTGTGTGTGTGTGTGTGTGTGTGTGTGTGTGTGTGTGTGTGTGTGTGTGTGTGTGTGTGTGTGTGTGTAAAGAACCTGTTGAACTGGCTTAATGTTTGTGAGCAAGCAGCCAATAGTCTTCAGATTCAGAGTAGGAATGTGGTCATGCCACCCTTGTTTGAAAAATGCTTGTGTGTGTGTTGTTGTTCAGGAGGAGCTGGTGTCGATGCGATTGCAGCTGGAGGAGAAGCACGAGCAGGAGCTGGAGCTGCTTCGCTCCAGCATGGCCCTGGCCCACCGCGAGGAACTGCTTCAGGTGCGCACAGACCTGACCGACCGCTACTTCAGTGAGATCCAGGAGCTCAAGAACAAACACTCGCTGGAGCTGGAGCAGCTGAAAGCACGCCTGTCAGAGAGCCACGTCAAAGGTGAGCACGAGAGTGGGGAACAAATCTACTGTCGGCCTATATGTAGAGCTTCTGTAGAGCACCATGTCCTTTTGTATAGATAATGCTGTCCTACAGCTTTGATGTAGAGCTGGTGACATACTGCTGAACTGCCTGCACAGAGATGATGGCTTCCTGAAGATTAACAGCGAAAGCTTAGCTGGCTAGTTGGTTAAAGCGATAGATAGTTCAGGATAATTCCAGTCATAGCCATTGTGCGAGTTTGCCAAGTGTTGACGGTCAGAAGAAGAATTAAATAACTTAGACCTAATAGCGAAGCTAACACTAATTGAATGGTACCATGGGTAACGAGAGGGAAAGTGAGATTATGATGCCACTCAGTTAGCGTGGCTTTAATATATCAGTGGGACTTGCCTGGTGGAAAAAGGTGTTTAGTATATAAACATTAATACATAAAATAAAAGGTTGTGCATGTGCTTATTGGTGAATGCATTACAGATTATTGAAATGTAAGCACTCAGTTTAATTTGAATTAGAAAACTCACTGAAGAAAAACTGTTTAACTTGAAGATAACTCTCTTACTGTCTCTCTCTTTTTCTCCCTCGGCCCTATCCCTGTCCCTGTCCCTGTCCCTATCCCCCTCCTTCAGAGATCACCCGTCTGCGTCTGCAGTCTGCCCAGGAGGTGGCGCGTGAGGTGGAGAGGGAGCTGTCGGAGCGTGGCGAGGCCCAGGAGCGGGAGCACCAGGCTCGGCTGGCCCAGCTGCAGGCCGAGGCCCAGAGGCTGCTGGAGCTTGAGGCTCGCATCGCCCAGCTCACCCAGGAGCACGTGCTCCAGCTAGAGCTCGTCGCCAAGCAGCACCAGGACGAGCTGCGTCAGGCCGAGCACAAGGCAAGTGGTTGTCCTCATGTGCGCCGTACTCTCCCTCCCTCCCTCGCTCTTTTTCTGCAGTTTGTCTCTTTTCTTTATCTCTGTTTCCCTTTTTTTTTTTTTTTTTTTTTTGCCGCAGACTGTATTTGCATGTCTATCTCTAATGCTATCTCCCATGCACTTGCTGTGTGTTTGCCTGTGCATTTATGGTTGTGTCACTAACTGTTAGTTATGTATGGGCGGTATGCAAAGTTATTTTCTGTTCTTGGTTTTTACTGTGTTGTGCCGTTTTCCTTCAGTGGACAATTTCACGCATTGATGGTGCCTGTCTTCTACTCTTCTGACCTAGATGCTTTGTGTGTTCACGTGTAATGCAAACTAACCACAACACTGCTGCGCTTGACTTTGTTTATGAATAGAAGAAAATATTTACAAATAAATATGGTGTTTAGACAGGTTCTGCTGCCAGATACAGTAAAGAGTTACAGAATTTTGTGCGCTGAATTGCAAGAATGTTGTGTTGTGGTGCTGTTGCTAGGGGCAGCTCTGTGCCTCATGATGAGTCATGAATTTCTATCTGAATGCCCTCTCTGTCCTTCACTAATGTTCCCAATGTGTCATTTACTTCCACTGTCTTCCTCCTCCTCCTCATCCTCGTCCTCATCCTCTCCCACTCACTGTTCTGTTCTCCTCCTTTTTTCCCCACTCTGTCTGTTTTCCTCCTCCTCCTCCTGCTCCTTCTCTTCTGCTCCCACCTCCTTTAGCTGAAGGAAGGCTTTGCCGAGGAGTTGCGTGTGCGTCTGGAGGAGGCGCGTGGCGAGGAGCGTGAACGCCTCTCTCAGCAGACCCAGGAGCAGCAGTCGGCCCTGCGCGCCGAGCTCCAGGCCCAGTGGGAGGCCCGGCTGGAAGAGCAGCGCGGCTCCCTGGAGAGCTCCCTGGAGCAAGAGAGGGAGCGTCTGCGCGCCCTGCAGGCCAGCCTGGAGGCCGGGGAGAACCCCCAGCTCCTTGCCCTCCGTCAGAGGCTCCAGGCGCAGCACGAGGGTGAGCTCCGTACGGCTCGCGCCACCATGGCCGCCGAGGTCAAGGAACTCAACGCCCTGCTGTTGCAGCAGAGTGAAGCACGGCTTAAGGACGCATACGACAGGTTGGCACTCGAAGCCTGGGGATCAGGGTGATGAGGGAATTGACTTATTGTGGTTTCAGTTAGCTGAAGAAGCAGTTAGCTCATTTTTGTATGTAAGGGTCCCATGTTATACAAATTACAAAATTGTTCATGAAAATGAAATTTGTGATTTGTACAGCATCAAACCCAAACCCCATTTGTGTGCATGAATATTTATTCTATAGATTCAGTTGATCTGTGTGTGTGTGGTGTGTAACGTATATATTACATTACAAATATTTCTTTTTCTTCCTAAACATTATACTGATGTACTGTCAAATCCCATTTCACCTCCACAGGTTCCAGGAGGAGAGGAGGCAGCTGGAGGAGAGGCTTGCCCAAGAGAAGGACTCCGCTCTGGGGCAGCTCAACCAGAAGCACCAGGCCGAGCTGGAGGCCAGGCAAGCCGAACTGGACACACTCGCCGCTCACATCGAACAGCTGAAACAAGAGCGCCAGGCGCTTGCTGACAAGCATCGGGCCGAGCTCGACTTCATCTCCACCGACCACAAGGCAGCCCTGCAGGCTCTGCAGACCGAACTGACCACCAGGCACTCGGCGGAGTTGGACAAGCTGGAGGCGGTCCTCCAGGAGGCCAACGAGGCGCAGCTTGAGGCCAAGGAGGTCGAGCTGGAAAGCCGACACCGGCGCGCCAGGGAGGAGCTGGAGACCAAGATGCTGGCCAACATGGACACCCTGGAGAACACCTACCTGCAGGTACCGGGGTGTGATTACATTTGATGGGATTGATGGGATTAATAGTCAGTAATCGATGGATAGATTTGATTGGAGGAGATAAGTTGTCAGTATTGTGCTATTTGGTTACACCACTGATTTCCTAAATCAAACTGCAATAGTTAATGAGTTGATTTCAGCGTTTAATGTGTAGCTATTGAGATTAAATAAGTTATTAAGTGAAATTAAATTGAACTCTTTACTTTTATAACATCTGGTTGCATTGTGAACAGTTACCCTGCTTGGAAATAAAAAGCGCTGATTGATTGTTTGTCCCACTTCCTTGCAGGAGATCCAGACGGTGCGTGATGAGGGTGAAGCGGCTCTCCAAAAGCTCCGAGAGGAGCTGGAGGCGCGGTACAGGGCTGAGCTCCAGAGGCTGGGGGTGGAGCAGCTGTCCATCACTGAGAAGATGAGGAAGGAACTGGCCCAGGCTCACCTGGAGAAGTTTGACGCCATGGCTGCCGAGCTCAACCAGGCTCACCAGGTGTGTGTGTGTGTGTGTGTGTGTGTGTGTGTGTGTGTGTGTGTGTGTGTGTGTGTGTGTGTGTTTTGTGCATTTTATATAACGTCTTGATGGCTTGTGTGAGAAGACTGCCCCTATGCATTCCTGCTCCATATCAATTGCATATAGACTGCTGCAAATGAGTCTGGTTGTTGGCATCATAACTGCTCCCACAGGGGTTCCGTCTTAACATTCCATATCTTATCTTAATGAAGCGGAAGTAGTCTGGGAATGAAATGGAGCGTTTGAGCATTGCTTTTGTTTTTACTGTGGAAATGGTCTATAGACCTAAAGATCAGATTGTGGGCAGGAGCAGCAAGAGGACCCATTCCACTCATTATACCACTCTGTTGTGTTTTTGACATTACTGGCTGCTTTTAAGCCTTCCCTGGTGCATTTTGTGTTTTAAACAGCCCCCCATTTTTTGCGGGAATAAAAGGACATAGTAGACGTACGTGTGTGTGTGTGTGTGTGTGTGTGTGTGTTGTGTGTGTGTGGTGTGTGTGTGTGTGTGTGTGTGTGTGTGTGGGTGGGTGGTGGTGTGTGTGTGTGTGTGTGTGTGTGTCTCCATTGGTGATTTGGTATGTTGCATAGCATCAACCATTTTCCCCTCAGTCCTCATTAACCCCACACACACACTCTCTCTCCCTCATTCATCCAGCCATGCTGTTATATACTGTGCCCTCCATGGACACCTGCTTGGAAAGAGTCAGTCCCCTTGATAATTGTTTTTTGTTTTTGCATGGTGTGTTTGTGAGGGAGAGTGACTATAGTTAGTCAGTAATGTGTGAATCTACTGAAGAGGAAACAGGCTTTCTGCTCGTCCTTGTAAATTAGTAAGCTGGGTTGGTCTGGTGTGATGGAAATGGTCTTAAAGTGCATTTAAAAGGGTGTGTGTAAAAAGGTTGGGTTGATCTTTATCCAAGTGTGTACTCTTGTGAAGTTTTATTTGCGACCGTTGAAGGCGTGTGTGTGTGGCATTTCACAGCCAACAAACTCATTTAGCTGTGTGTGTGCGCACGCGCACACTTCAGTTTCAGTGCATGCACAGAAATGAACTTTGCTACCACAAGGGAAGTTGTGTTTTTCGTATTTTTGAAAAACGCTGGGGTGTGTGTGTGTGTGGACGCATGCGCGACATAGTGAAGGGAAGAGTGACGGGCTGAGGAAGCAGAAGTCTGTTAGTTCCTCGGTGTTTTGTCGTCACTATTGGTGATTTTGATCTTAGCTGTAATGTTTTGCATTTGGAGCTGAGCTGAGGCCAGGGCCTTATGTGATTCATCTGGTAAGGTGTGTGTGTGTGTGTGTTCTCCTTTGAATGTTCTGATTACACATATCCATGACTGATTCATTTTATGTTCATTGTTTGTGTGTGAAATGGATTGGTGTGTGTGTGTGTGTGTGTGTGTGTGTGTGTGTGTGTGTGTGTGTGTGTGTGTGTGTGTGTGTGTGTGTGTGTGTGTGTGTGTGTGTCTGTCTTTTTGTGCATATGTACTGTGTAAACAGTATACCTTTTATCTATTTTTCATTTCATGATTCAAGATGACCGTCTTCTACAGCAAAGTTTAGGAATCTAATGCTGTGTGTGTGTGTGTGTGTGTGTGTGTGTGTGTGTGTGTGTGTGTGTGTGTGTGTGTGTGTGTGTTCGTTCGTTCAGGCGGAGCTGACTGCGGCCCTGTCCCAAGCACAGGCGTCTCACTGTTCGGCCCTGGAGGAGCTGCAGCAGCAGGTGCTGGACATGGAGCAGCAGCACAGCGCCGCCCTGCTGGAGGTCCGAGACCTGAGCAGCGCTGAGAGGCAGCAGCTGCAGCAACAGATCGACACACTCCGTGCACAGCACCAGCAGCAGCTGCAGGTCTGTGTGTGTGTGTGTGTGTGTGTGTGTGTGTGTGTGTGTGTGTGTGTGTGTGTGTTTGTGGGTGTGTGTGCGTGCTTATTACACAGATGACGCACGCAAAGTGTGCTTGAAATGTGTGACCTTTAAAAGGCTTTCAAAAAGTGTGTGTGTGTGTGTGTCATCCCTTTTGTATCTACTAATGCTATTTAGTTTGATTGAGGATTTATTTTTTTAATCCATTGTGAAGCCACCATGCAGTGTTGGGCTTCAAAGCTTTGAAGTATCGATAAGCATTATGCCATTGCCTCTGTTAAAGGTCTGCTGAGTAAGGTGTGTGTGTGTGTGTGTGTGTGTAGGAGCTGAAGGGTGCATCTGCCCGTGAGCTGGAGGCCATGCGACGCGAGCTCGAAGAGGAGGCATCGAGGCAGCGCCTTCACTTCCTGGAAGAGGCAGAGCTTCTCAAGTGCCAATCAGATGAGTCGCTCCAGCAGCGGGTCGGTCAGCTAAAGGTAAAAAAAAAAACAAAAAAAAAACGAAAGGCACGTTTATACAGCCTCCCATTGGCTCACACTGTGTTCTGGCCTCCACCCATTTCCTGAACAGACCAATGAGGAATGAGGCAGCAGATTACTGTGGAAGTTAATACGTTTTGTCTCCCAACATCTGGAGTAGAGGCAGCCCACTGCTCTCTAATACATCAGTGGGTCGACAACTAATCCCCCCGCCCCTCTCTGTCTACCACTGCCCACGGCTCTTAAGATTATGGTGTGTGAGTGTGTGTGCGCTCCTCCCTTTCCCTCTTTGTCTCATTTAAGCACATTTGCTTTAAATCCTGCTTTGGGGCGGCTGACTATATGCCTGTCCTGTGTGCTATCGTGACTAGAGCAACGGTTAAGCTTCTCATAACTGTTGTGAATGAATGGATGGATGGATGAATGAATGAGTGAATAAATGCACTTTCACAGAGTTAGCTGCTGTTTGGCTATTTCCCATGGGAGGGCTTTATCACTGTGGGGTCAAGCCCAAACACCCTACACACACACACACACACACACACACACACACACACACACACACACACACACACACACACACACTAATCCTACATATGGGACAGTGCGTTGAGCCACGTGAATAAGAGACGGAGGAGATGGTGAAAGAGGGTCTGTCAGTTTAGTCATTTCTCTGATGCTGTCATTTGTGTGTTTGGAGCATCAATGAGTTGTTACCTGCGGTCAAAGTGATGATGGTTGCTCTGATTGCTATGGACTATATTTCCCATGGTGCTGTGCGCTTCGGCCTGACAGGAGGAGAGTGAGCGGGAGAGGAGGACAGCGGTTGAGGAGAAGGAGGAGGAGAAGAGGCAGGCTGTGGAGGAGCTGAGACGGGAGCGGGAGGAGGCTCTGGAGGAGCAGGAGGAGAGGCTGAGGCAGGAACAGGAGGTGCTGGAGAAGAGCTACAAGGACAAGATGGACCAGCTCACCCTGCAGCTGCAGGAGCTGGACACAGTGGTGGCTCAGGTAGAGCTTGCACACACACACACACACACACACACACACACACACACACCTCTCATTCCCAACAGTCTTACACTTAGCCGCTTGCACACGCTGTTTACACATACACACATCTTCCTCCACCCTCTAGTCTGCCAGCACTTTCGCTGTCATAATTTTCTTTGCATAGACACACACTCGTTTGCACATATATCCACTTGCGCACTTGCATCTAAACTTGCATACAAGTGCACGTAATGATTCTGGTGTCATTTGGGTACTGTTAGATGAAGTTATCCTCTAAGGCATCCTTCAGAGTGAAGTAGTGTTTGACACAGGACTGTAAGCAGCTGTACACACACACACACACACACACACACACACACACACACACACACACACACATCCATCCCCACACACACACATCCCCACACACACACACACACACACACACACACACACACACACACACACACACACATCCCCCTCACCTTTTGCACTTTTCAAATTCATCCATTACAGTGTGTAGTAATGCATCACCCAGTAGTGCTGTGTTGGGGCACTATGAGGTGAACTGGTAGTCATAGGAGGCCTGGTTGTTGGTCTCCCCTGGCATCCTGTAACAGATCACTGATAGGGATGTGCAGTGTTGTTAGCCATGTTGTACAACATTGGTATTTGCAGAAAAGAGAGTAAGAATTTTATAATCAGCGCTGTATGATGTAAAACATTTCTCCCGATATTCTTGGCAGATAAATTGATGGTTTATTAAGGTTTCAGTTGAACAGTGCTTCAAATCTGTTCCTGGGACTTATATTTTTATATAAAATATTGTGGTTAATGTTTTGTTTTGTTACTAGTGACTAGTAATGATGTCTGTATATGACGTACATCATGTGTGAATATCTGGCTATTTGGAGTAGAATGGGAGGAAATGCTTGTATGTATCTGCAACAGCAAGACCATCACAGTTAGAGTGTTGGGTAATAAATGTGTTACTGAGAAATGTGGAACAGGAGGAGTAGCTGTAGTGCAATCCTGTAACTATGGCTGTTAGTGCAGATACAGTCAGTGTTTAAGCTGGCTCTAGAGCTGTCTGCATTGGGCAAAGTAATATCAGTTGATGCCATGCTTTTGGTTAATAATAATCTGATTAACCTTACACACACACACATGCACACGCAGATGCACAAACCCCTGTTCCCGTTTGTGACCTGTCTCGGGTGAATGACTTAGTTAGAGATGCCGTTCTCACTTGGCTTGTTGGTCTGTTGGGAGACTTTGGTGTGCATGTAGAAAGTAATATTAGCATGACCCTTTTGTTTATGCTCCCATGGCACATCGCCGTAGTGATAGAAATAAAGCGTTAACTTGGTGTGTGTGTGTGTGTGTGTGTGTGTGTGTGTGTGTGTGTGTGTTGCCATGGTTTCAGCTTTGTTAAGATTACTGAAATCAACGGTTGCAGGGAGGTGCAACACCCCCCACTCCCCTAAGTGTTTGTTTCCGTGGAAACGGCTTGGTGTGTGTGAGGGGGAGAGAGCGCGGCAGTTGGCCAGGTGCTGGTTAGCAGTCAGGAGGCAGGAGCAGCACTGGGGGCAAGTGTGGTATTATATCCTCTGATTTCCCCTTTCCCTCTTTCAGACGCTGGATTACAGACTCTCTCTTTCTCTCTCTCTTTCTTTCTTTCTTTCTCTCTCTCACCTTCCCTCCCTCCTTGTTGTATCCATCTTTTAGTCAGCTTGTCTCTCTCCTTCATCTCCTCCCTTGCCCCCACTCCCCACACCCCCAACCCGGAGTTTCTTTTGTGTTTATCCGAATTTCTCTCTCTCTCCCTCCATCTCTCTCTCTCTCTCTCTCTCTCGCCCCCCTCTCTCCCCCCTTTTCTGTTTTCCCACATCTCTGTCTGTCTTCCACTCCCACACAGTTAGTTAGTGCCAGCATGGGAGTGCTTGCAGACATGTTGGAACAGAAACAGAGAGACTTTTAGTTGTCCTTGTTAGTGTATGCATAAGGACAGCTGGAGCATGGGTGTGTGGTGTTGTGTGGATGGCTGAGATGGTTAGCTTACGCTGCTGAGGAAGACGAACGCGACGGAATGTCAGAATGCGTCTTCATCCTTTGAGTGTTTTCTTGGACTTGTTTTGTTGTTTTCTACTTTATTTATTTTTAGAGTAGTGTGTTTGTCTGTGTCTGTCAGTGATGGTTGAACTTGTGTAATGACCGGGTTTCTCTCTCTGGCCACAGTCCTGCTGAGGCCTCAGGTGTGTGTGTCTGTGTCTGTGTCTGTGTCTGTGTGTCTGTGTGTCTGTGTGTCTGTGTGTCTGTGTGTCTGTGTGTCTGTGTCTGTGTCTGTGTCTGTGTCTGTGTCTGTGTGTGCAAGTATGCTCATGTTTATATTTCTCTGACTCAAATGTGCTCTCAGGTGTGTGTGTGAGTGAGTGAGAATTATGCCATGAGGGGGACTCCTGTTTTACCTAATGAATAACTGACTTGTGCACTCTCCCACTCTCTATGTGTCTTACTTTTTATTCCCCCTCTTCCATCTGTAGTTGCGCAGTGAGGTGAGTGGCCTGCAGGGGGAGCTGACGGGGAAGAGCAGTGAGATGTCCACTCTGGAGGCCCTGCTCCAGCGTCGTGAGAGAGAGAGCCAGGAGGGAGACAACCTGGTCACCATGCTCCGTGACGACCTCGCCGATGCCAAGCAACAGAGGTCAGGCTCACCATAGGTCTGGGGTACCGAGGGAGGTTTCTGTCGGGAGTGGAGTGAAGGTGGCATTAAGCAGTAGGCGTTAGTTGTGGATGGTGTATAGATATTGGCCGAATCCAAGTGTCCCCTACAACTCTAAGCCCTGAGCCCTTGAAAAAGTCTATTCAAAAGCAGATTCAGCCTCGTAATGTCTTTGAAGGCTCAGGACTTAGAGCTTACACTGTGTCCTAACTGCAAGTGAACGTCTTGTTGTCGTGAAGCATTAAACGATCTCTTTCTGCATCGGGTCTGTTCAATATTCCATTCTTTTTGGACAGATTCCCCATTCACACTAGCAGAGCTATGTGAGCGCCTGGAAGGGTCGAGCAACTGAAGTTTGGCCAAAATGTCATGGCGTTCAGTTAGGATATTCCAGTTAAAAACAATGTAATCAAGCAGATTTTGTCGCCAACATTCACTCTTGTCACTTGCAGTTAGGACACATGTTGGCGGGACAGAGTTTTAGATTGAAAAGCACATCATTGCTACACCAACCCAACTCACAAGGATCTAGCTGTAGAGTTCTTTTGTTAGCTGTAGAGTTCTTTTGTTAGTGTGTTTCGTGTTCCTCGTCCAAGCTAGCGTTTCAGTGTCCGCTTTGGGAAGAGCCTGAGTCCGTAGTGGGTGTAGCGTGACTATGAGCTACGGCGGGGATTTTAGATGGTCCTCCAGTGCATGCTGCCTATCCTGCAGCACTTGAGTGGTGAGCATCAGAGCGACCGTCAGTGGTTTTGTGGGTGTAGGAAGCATTGGCTTGCGTCGTGGTGTGGGAGATGAGTAAGACTGCTGCAGAAAGGTAGAACACGAAGCAAAGGCCTCAACTTAACTCTGAAATCTGCTGCAGTATTCACAGGCCTTAAGGGATGAGGCTGACTCAGCTAGAAATGACTGTGCTTCAGCTGGAGGCCCTAGCAAACTCCCTTGTCAGATTTTCTGTGAATATGAAGTATAGTCTCAAGTGTAAACATTTTGGAGAGATTTGAAGTTTGCAAATTTTGAGGAAGTATATTTAGTAAGGGATAAAGCGGTCATTTTTGTGTAAATCACTCTGAAGGGTGATTGTTACACGGCTACATATTGAAGATGTCTATAACATGGCAATAAAGCATTGTTTATCATTGCCTTCATAGTAATTTCAATGATTAGGATGGATAATAGCTTCCCTGAAAGTAAAGTAGTTTGTTCACCTACAGATCAACTGATTAGTTATGGCAACGCTCTGGTTCACGTTTAACAGCGGTCTGTTAGACCTAGCAACGGCCCATTATGAGGAAAAATCAGACCATAGAACATTGGGAAGGTTCTATTGATGGTGACTTTGATTTGTTTGATTTGTAATCATTGTAATCAATATTTCATTTCAGTTGTTTTAAAATTTGAGAATATGGCTACATTTGGGGCTAATGCTGAAGTCCAGGTGCTTAGATACTTGGCTGATGCTTCTATCCAAAGTGACGCAGGATTTTTCAAGCGACTGATTGTTGGGCGACAACACTGTAGCTTGTCCTCTATGCCCAATCTGCTTTGTCTGGTGTAGGGATTCAGGATATCATGTAGACAATGGAATTTTCTATTGATGGATGATGGGAATTCTGCAGTAGTCTAATGGTAATATTTGGTGGCGTTCCCAGGCAAACTCTGAGCGAGGCCAACGAGCGACTGCAGCACGTGGTCCTGGAGATGCTGAAGAGCGCCATGGCAACGGAGGAGCTGATCACCCGCAAGGTTGGCACCTGCGCAGCATCCAGGATGCCCGGCACCAGCACTGCCGGCGTGGACAGTGGGCTGGACCATACCTCAACACGGGCACACGGGGCTACAGGAGACGCACCTGAGAGAGGTGGGGACAGACACAGACACAGACACAGACACAGACACAGACACAGACACAGACACAGACACAGACACAGACACAGACACAGACCAGACACAGACACAGACACAGACACAGACACAGACACAGACACAGACACAGACACAGACACAGACACACTTCTGTCTTTTTTTTCTTTTTTCCTCACCGCACGTCTCGTCCAAAGGCCCGGAGTGCGCAGCGGTGGATGGCGAGTGTGGGCCGGACAACAGCCTGTGGTCCATGAGCGACGAGGGCCTTGAGCTCTCCCAGCGGCTGTGCGAGAGCCTCTTCGTGGGGGCCGAGCTGCAGCTGGAAGCCCAACAGGAGGAGCTCCTCCTGGGGGCCGGCGCCCGGCTGCGTTCCACCATAGACAAGCTCCTGGAGCTGGTCGACCAGTCTACTAGACCGGTGAGTGGTGGTGGGGGGTCTGGGGGTCTGGGGGTCCCCTGTCTTCAGGGCCACAAGTAAAACTCTGATGGCTGCGGTCAATCCCACAATTTGTAAGCAGACACAATGGTGTGGTTTCTGTGTTAACATGGAAGTTTTGTGCTCTTGCTCAAGAGATGTTATTGCAGCTTAGAGAAGTATGTACTGCTTACACTAATGACAGGTCATTTTTAATCATTACAAGCTGTGTGCGTGTGTCTGTGTGCGTGTGCGTGTGTCTGTGTGCGTGTGTCTGTGTGCGTGTGTCTGTGTGCGTGTGTCTGTGTGTGTGTGTGTCCCTGTGTCTGTGTGTGTGTGTCCTGTTCTGTGTTGTGTCCTGTGTTGTGTGTGTGTTTTTTGTTTGTGTCTGTGTTGTGTGTGTGTCCCTGTGTCTGTGTGTGTGTATCCCTGTGTCTGTGTGTGTGTATCCTGTGTGTGTGTGTGTGTGTGTGTGTGTGTGTGTGTGTGTGTGTGTGTGTGTGTGTTAGATGGGGCGGACGGAGCGTTTCAGTCAGACCACTACCGAGGACACGGCTCAGCTGCTGCTGCAGCACAATCAACTTCTGGAGCAGCTGGACCAGGAGGCCAGTCAGAAAAGCCACCTTCAGCTAGAACTGCACAAGGCCGAGGGTGAGTGCTTTCTTTCTCTGTGTGTGTCTGTGTCTGTGTGTCTGGATGTGTGTGGGTGTGTGTGGGAGAGACCAGGAGACCAACCACAAAAGCCACCTCCAACTAGAGTGAACTAGAGTGCGTCTCTGTGTCTCTCTCTCTGTGTCTCTCTCTCTGTGTCTCTCTCTCTGTGTCTCTCTCTCTGTGTCTGTGTGAGAGACCAGGAGATCAACCACAAAAGCCACCTCCAACTAGAGTGAACTAGAGTGCGTCTCTGTGTCTCTCTCTCTGTGTCTCTCTCTCTGTGTCTCTCTCTCTGTGTCTCTCTCTCTGTGTCTCTCTCTCTGTGTCTGTGTGAGAGACCAGGAGATCAACCACAAAAGCCACCGCCAACTGGAGTGAGGGTGTGTGTGTGTGTGTGTGTTGTGTGTGTTTGTGTGTGTGTGTGTGTGTGTGTGTGTGTGTGTGTGGTGTGTGTGTGTGTGTGTGTGTGTGTGTGTGTGTGTGTGTTTTGGTGTGTGGGTGGCTGACTAGGTGGGGAGACTTCACTGTGCAGAGCTGTGTGGGCAGCAAGCGTTGCATAAGTGTGTGTGAGCATGCGCCCTCATCTGCATTGGTGGATCAGAAGGCCATTCAGAAGAGCCTCATGTAGCAAGAACGGCTCAAGGTTGTCTGTCTGTGTGGGTGATGGTGTGGGGATGGTTTTGCCATCTACTGAAAGTGTCCATTTATGTCCTTTGTAATGAGTATTCATTGCATTCCTTCTACTTCAATTCATATTTTGGAACCTTTTTTTTTTGGTGTGGAAGTATTTAGTCTGTAGCTTAATAAGTGCATATGAAGAGGTCTGGAGAGAGAGGTATGTTTCTGTCTGTCTGTCTGTTTGAGATGAGACTACTGTAGGTATGTCTGCTGATGTCCAAAACCCACAACCATCTCCATCTCCCCCAGACCTTCCAGTACGGGGGTGTGTTTTCCAGCATCATAGTTGCTAACCGGTTAGCAACTTAGTTGGTTGGCAATGGGCAATGTAGCCAACTATGGTTTTGGGAAACACACCCCTGGACAGTTGATGTATATGTGTACTGGAGCACTGTGAGTGTGTCTCCTGTTCTGTTCCTCCAGAGTTACATGTGTGAGCATATTAGTCTAGGGGTGTGTGTGTGTGTGTGTGTGTGTGTGTGTTAATCCCCACGTCCTCTGTCTTTCCCCCGTATCCCCAGGCCTGCTGGAGGGCTACGTGTGTGAGAAGGCCTCCCTGGAGGAGCGTGTGCATCAGAAGGAGGCGCGGGAGCAGCGCCTGGTGCAGCAGCTGGAGGAGGCGCGCGAGCAGCTGCAGCAGCTGGGCGAGGAACACGCCCTCCTCCTCCGCCAGAGAGACGCGCTCAGCGCCGGCCTCGGGGACGCCGAGAAGGGTGAGAACAGGCTTGTGGGTAGGGGGGTGGGTGGGTGTGTGTGTGTGTGTGTGTGTCTTTACACTTGAAAATACTTTTATTTTTATACTTTTACTAATTTTATACACACAGTTTTAGCTTAGAGTGAACACATACAGCTTGTGATGTACTTGGTCTTTGTCACAGAGCTTATAGGCCTTGTTCAGACTGCCACCCCAAGTCCCCTCTTTAGTTATATCCAGATTGCACCCAGACAGGTTTGTAGTGTTTGTAAGGCCACTTGTAATGAGATGCTTTTACACACCAAATCCAAGCCACATTTGGTTAGTAGGTGCCTCTGAGTCTGGACACTGCTACATAGATCAGTTTTGAACGTGAACAATGACCACGTCGGCTTCAGAATGACGAAGGTGCAGGAATCCGCGCTGTTCGCTCCTGGCGAAGTTTGAAAGTAGTAATTGCTCTGATGAATTCTACACCTGCATCATTTACCACAGCAGACTGGCGCAGACAGGTTGGTGATGCCTGGGTACTCAAGACTGATCTCATTACTTGCAAATAACTATGCAAACAAATGCGAGTGAAAGATCTGATTTGAGGAAACAAATCTGATTTGAGTCTGAATACGGCCTTGCTCAGAGCTCTGTCCACACAGTCATGGGTTCAGTCCTTAAGGACCAGAGATGTGATCACATGTCTGCCTATCCTGGGCTGGAAATTGGCTTTGGATAGACACATCTGCCAGATGAATAAATCCAAACATAATGAGGCTTGAGGGACTGGGCTAATGGCTAGACGATGGCCAAGAATTTGTTATTTATGCATCTGTTTTAATTTATCATTTTAATTGGTACATTCTGTGGTGCTTTGGAGCATGATGTGATGTGTGATTTTTACATTTGTTTTGAGTATATATTAAGTATTTGAAAAGTTATTACATGGACAGTTGGCATATAGCATGTGTGTGTGTGTGAGTGTGCATGATTTGTCAGGTCTAAATATTGTGTTGGTCAGAAGTACAATAGTATGGAGTAGTGGAGTAGTGATATAGATGTTCTTGTGATGTGTTTTGCTGGAGTATTGTGCCAGATGTGGTGATGTAAGTGAGGATGCTGAGCTGTGTGTTCTCCTGCTCTGTAGGATGTGAGGAGAGCCTTGTGGGGGACCCAGGTTTGTTTTGTGGTGTGTGTGTGTGTGTGTGTGTGTGTGTGTGTGTGTGTGTGTGTGTGTGTTCTGAACTTGAAGTGGCATGTCTGTCTTCATTCCCATCAGCTTATCATGATTTCCCGATGATGTCATGCGAGGTCCTGTCATGGTTTTCACTTCAAGTTGATTTGTTTGAGTTGTTGCAAATGCAGTGACAAACCCCAAGTTTCTGGTTTTGCAGTCCAACTTAATTTCTTGAGTGAGGAGCTTGCTCATGTGTGTGTTGCTGACCTTGTGTGCCTCATCAGTACCCTCAGTAAGTGGAGGTGTGTGGCGCCCCCTGCGGGTAAACATCAGCATTTCTGTCTCCCCTTTGGTCTGCAGAGTTTGTGCTTGCATGCATCTCTGTGTGCAGTGAGCGCAAGGGTTATGCCTCATCTCTAAGTCCCCCTGGTGTGTGTGTGAGTGTGTGTGTCTGGGTTCTTTTTTGTGTCTCTTGTGTTCTGCAACTCCCTGAATGTGTGTGCTTCAGCTTAGTTTCCTGTTCTACTCCAAAATGTCTGTCCTTGTTTGAACTTCTAATTTTGCTCAGACTTCACAGAAGTCCTGGCTGATTTAACAAATGATGATTCCTAAAGCCTTGTTAAATTAAAAAAAATCTTAGGAAAAGTCTTTAGCAAAACTCTTGAGTCTGGTGTAAACTGAAGCTTTGATATAACACTGGATGAAACACTGGCTATACACTCAGAGACAGAAACAGTTGAAATATATATATATCGATCCCCTTTCACTTTTCCATGCTTGTTTTGCTGTGGTACATTTTGTCTAAATGTTTACTTTTTCAAAGCGCAGCAGTTAAAAAATAAATAAAAAAAAAATACCACCATGATGTCAGGTGTCTGACCGCTAACTCATCTGATGGGCTGGTGGCATGCAGGTCTGCTCGAGGAGACGGAGCGTCTGGCGCAGGAGCGTCTAGACGTGCAGCGTCAGGCGGAGAAGGACCGCAGCGGACTGGCGTCGCGTCTGCGGATGCTGGAGGCCACGCTGGAGGAGAAGGAGAGCCGCGAGGCCGAGCTGGAGCAGCAGCGCCGGGCCCACACCGAGGACCTGCAGCAGCACATCCACGCCCTGGAGAAACAGCTCAAACACCACCGCCAGTTTATAGATGTTAGTGGGAGTGCACACGCACACACACACACACTTACACACACAAAAACAACATTGCCACTTCACTTCACAGACATCAGCACACACATAGTCATATAAATATAACATTTGCACATAAATAGCCTCGCCTAGCCTGACCATATATAAGCTATATTTAAAGTGGAAAGCATGACTGCCATGCCCCCCATTATATTTGCTTTGATCTGAGCATGTTTGTGAGCTGGAACTGCGTGCTGTGTCATGGTTCTGAGCATCTTTGTGAGCTGGGTCTGTGTGCCGTGTCGTGGTTCTGCTGTGCTGCAGGAACAAGCCGTGGAGCGCGAGCACGAGCGGGATGAGTTTCAGCAGGAGATCAAGAACCTGGAGGCCCAGCTTAGGCTGCCCACCAAAGGCCATGGCACCACAGACAACAAGGGCCAAAGAGTAAGGGGCATTCTGAGCGCACAGATACACACACAGAGCTTCAGTTAACATTGATAGATAGAGCTTTGTTTGTGGACTGTAGTCATTAAAGCATGTAGATCATTGCCATGAATGGAACTTGACTATTAACACAACATGGGTAAACCTTGATCTGGTCATGCTTGCTTCCCCCGAGACATTTTACCATTTTTTTTTGTTTTGATTTTGCTTTTATGTCCCGGAATGTTGTTGGCTTATTATTTGCTTGACCTTTGCCCCCCCCCCCCCCAAATGTTTTGCTTGTTGTTTAATTCGTCCATATCTAAGATGTTTTGTTTGTCATATCTCTCCCCCCTCCCCTAACCGAATGATGTAGATAGAGGAGTTGGTTGCTCAGGTATGGTATACTCACTTCAGCTTCCTCCCTCCCCCCCTGGCCTCTGTACTCCTCTGCATGACCTCTGCTGGAATGCTGAAATCATTTCCTCGCTTGCTGTCTTTCTCTCTCTAACACACACACACACACACACACACACACACACACACACACACGCACACACACTCTTGCTTGTTCTGTTTGTTCATTGTTGCACAGTAATAAGGAAAGGCTTAACTAACCTGTTGACTGTTGGTTGTCAGTCTCAAGTAGTTGTGCCTAAAGTAGTTTCTTTCTCTTCTGACCTTTTAGAGAGTTGTTTGCTTGTCGTCTTGCCGTAGCATGTTAGCGTTGGTCCCCAGCATGCTTTGGAGCCCAGTCCTTTGTGTTTTGTTCTGTCTGAAACTGAAGCCCCTCATGCAGCTTTGGAATCACTGTTTGGCTTTGTGAATTACATTTGGTCCAGTTACTTTCTTCTATTATTTCTTTATAGTCCTTTTTATCTTTGTTATATTTGGCATTTCCAAAGCTGCATGAATGGATAGCAGTTATTTTGCAAAGTTTTTTTTTTTATATATATATACATAAAATGTCTAGTCAGTCCCAAGTCCTAAGTTCCTTATTAATTGTCTTGAGTCCTATGTCCTAAGTGGGCTCATGGAGGTGTCTGCAAACAACATGGTGTCCTTCCCTCAGAGATCCTCTGCAAAGGGAGTTTCCAATGTTTGGGTGGAAAAGCATGGCAGCTAACTAGCCTGGGGCATGGTATCACATGTGATTCCTTTAAAACGAAACAACTGGTCCCTGTCCGGAGACGCTGAGTGGAACCAGGAGACTGTTGAGTGGAATCCAATGGGATACAGTGACCCAAGCTAGATAGCTGTTATGTCTTTATCAATGAGAAAAAAAACAACGGCAAGTTTGCCATCTCCCTGTATTGGAACATCTCCGCTCTTCCCTCCTCAGGTGGAGAGCCTGCAGGCCATCATCCGAGACAAGACCGAGGACTATAGCACGCTGCAGCTGGCCAAGGAGCAGGCCCAGCACGACGTCGCCGAGCGCAACGAGGAGATCGACAAGCTGACCGGCCGCATCCGCGAGCTGGAGCAGGCATTGCTGGCCAGCACTGAGACCAGCCGAGCAGTCACTCAGCTGGAGCAGGAGCTGCAGCGTGCCCGCAAGAACCAGCAGGATCTCGCACAGGTGTGGAGAGAGGGACACACACACACACACACACACACACCTTGGGCAAAAGCTGCAGCATGCCAGAGTGAACCAGCATAGAGAAACTATAGCTTCAGGTACAGGTTGTCACTGGCTTACAGACACACATGTAGGCGTGGATGCATAATGTTGGGCATCACACACAGAATCTTATGTAATTAAGGTATGAAAGTATGTATCCCCACACAAAATCTTGCTGTGTGGAGTTTTGCGAAGTGTGAATGTTCCAGAGTTGTGTAGTATTCCTTAAACAGACGGATGTAAAGGACACGCGTGCGCACACACACACACACACACACACACACACACACACACACACACACACACTCTCTTACGTGCACACACTTTTACACATACAGAGCATTGGTGGGAGGAGAGCGCAGTGAACAGCCTGTGAAGTCCAAAAATACCTGCTTTGAGTGGTGTGAAGTGCCCTCTCCCACACACACACGCCGAGGCCCCCGGCCCTGTGCCGTGGGTGCGCTGCCTGTGTACCTGTTTCTCCGGCAGGCGAGATGGGGAGAGAGAGAGTGAGAAAGAAGAGCCTGAAGTGTCCCTCCCACGCTCTGAACCCATCACTGCTCTGCCCGCTCTGACCTTTCCGCTTGCGATGACATGCTTCATCTCTACGTTTCATCGTTCACTCCACTCTGTTCCTCCCTCCCTATCATGCTCTCTGTCTCTCTCTCCCTCCCTCCCTCTCTCCCTCTCTCCCTCTCTCCATCTCCCTCACTCGTGTGCGTACACACACCACTTTGGCGAACAAACTCAAATCCAATCCACTGGTATGACTGCTGTAGAAGTATTCACCTTGCAGAGAACAAAGGCAGAGAGGAACAAAGGGAGAGAAATGGATATGCTACAGAAACCTACCCTGGAGCATTCCATTCCCTCCACCAAAAACCTCCCTCAGTAACCGGCCACAAGTCTAAACAGAACCTCCACTGTCCTAGAGGAACTCCATATTTACCAGTTGTGCATGCATGCGTTTTTGTACATGTGTGTACGTGTGTATGTTTATGCACTTTGTACAAGTTAAGTGCGTGTGTGTGTGTTTGTGTGTCAGGACAAGGAGGCCCTACAGCAGCAGCAGTATGCCAACAAACTGCAGATCTCTGCCCTGCAGTCCAAGCTGGATGAAACCAAACATCGCCTTTCTGACAACACAGCAGACCACGGCCTCCGCCAGGAACTCGACACTGCCATACAGGAACTCCAGAACAAAGACCAGCAGGTGTGTGAGAGTGTGGTCTGTGTCTGTGTCTGTGTCTGTGTCTGTGTCTGTGTGTGTGTGTTGGGCATGGGGTTGTGTACGTGTGTGTGTGTTTTGCCATTATAGACCTTGTTAAGAAACATTAAAAACACTAATTACATGTAACCAATTTCTCTATCTCCTGTACCCCATTTCTCTTTGACTTAAGTGATTGATTGATTAATTGATTGATTTTATTTTGAATTAAAGAGGGTTCTAAAAAATGGGTGGTGGCTCCTCCACTTATATCTGCTAGCAAGGGACATCAGTGGGAATCTGCACCAGTCAAATATCAATGTACAGTTGTATTTCCGACTAAATTTTGGAAGGAATGTATACAGTTGAGGAAAGGCATCTGGCACGGAGTTAAATGAGCTGCTTGTGCCACCTAGTGGTCAAGATGTGTAAACCCTCATCCAAGCGGATCTGCCAGCCCTTGAAATGTCAGTTAGACCCAGCAAGTTCTTGGCCCTGGTGGTTATTATATTGTAATTATGTGGGTGTCAGCAGTGGGTGCAATTCTTGGAAATGGGTTACTGTTAAAAAGGACTGTTTGTCTTCTCACTTTTTTGTAATCAGTGAATTAACTGTGTGCGGCGTGTGTGTGTGTGCGGTGCGTGTGTGTGTGTGTGTGTGTTAGGTGGAGGACCTGCTGGCGCGTGTGGAGGATGTGGAGGGGGAGCTAGAGCAGAAGCAAGAGGAGGTTCAGCAGCTGAGCCTGCAGCTGGAGCTCCACACCAGAGAGCACCGGGCCCGTGAGCAGCAACTAGAGGA
The DNA here is from genome assembly GCA_015244755.2 of Tenualosa ilisha. Lineage (NCBI taxonomy): Eukaryota > Metazoa > Chordata > Actinopteri > Clupeiformes > Clupeidae > Tenualosa > Tenualosa ilisha. Next base: position 6,758,691 of record PYXC01000495.1, on the reverse strand, counting down.
TGCACTTACTGAGCTACAGGTGCGTGCATGTGTGTGTGTGTGAGGGAGAGAGTGAGTACTGGTTATAGAAAAATTATGCAAAAATAGTTTGATAATGTCTATACGAACTTGTAGTATGCTTCCCCTTATGTTTAATATCTTTATGAGCATCCTTACACAAAATCCAAAGTGTAAGAGCTAAAGAACTAGATGTGTGTGTGTGTGTTTATGAATTGTCTTGAGTCCTATGTCCTAAGTGGGCTCATGGAGGTGTCTGCAAACAACATGGTGTCCTTCCCTCAGAGATCCTCTGCAAAGGGAGTTTCCAATGTTTGGGTGGAAAAGCATGGCAGCTAACTAGCCTGGGGCATGGTATCACATGTGATTCCTTTAAAACGAAACAACTGGTCCCTGTCCGGAGACGCTGTGTGTGTGTGTGTGTGTGTGTGTGTGTGTGTGTGTGTGTGTGTGTGTGTGTGTGTGTGTGTGTGTGTGTGTGTGTGTGTGTGTGTGTGAGCATCAGTGTCCGTTGGAAGAGCTGCAGCAGGCTCGGTCAAACTGTAATTGACATGTTCCAGACAAGTTAAGTTTATTGTCTATTATCTATTGTAGAGTGATGATAAAGTGTTGTTAATCAGCTGTGTGTATTTTGTGCGTTGCTCAGGACACGGTGAGTGACCTGCGAAGGCATCAGGAGGAGCAGGAAGAGGAGCAGCAGGAGGCTCTGAAACTCCCCGCAGCGCTCCTGGAGGAGAAGAACCAGGAGATCGACCACCTCAACCAGCAGCTACTCCGCTTGAACCAGGAGCTGGAGCTCACCAGAGACAACAGGGTGAGCGCAAGTGTTTTAGCATTTTTCAACACACGCACACGCACACACACACACACACACACACACACACACACCCACACCCACACCATGCTGGGTCAGCATCCCAGTTCTGTGATGGGTTGATATGAGTTTTGCTGATAGACAAGAAGCTATTCGTTACACTCATCACCATATTAGTTTTTCCCCCAGCTGTAGGGTTAAACAATTGATCAGATTGTTTTTGAGACATGGCCATTGAGTAGCTTAAAGTGATTCCAAAGCACTTCCTACCATAGCCCTGCTGTTCAAGCTTACCAAGTGCTGTTAGGAAGAAGGAGAAAATTTGGTACAGCATAGACAGAATAGCGAGCCGACAGCTAACACTAGTTTAATGTGGCCAAGGGAGAGTGAAATTGAAAGTGAGCACTATTCAGCTGCTTTTCAGTTAGTGCCAGCTGCTGGTTTGCTGTTCAGTGTATTTTGTACCAGATTCTCTTGTGCTCTTACCTACCAACAACACTCAGTCCAGAGCCCTCCCAACCATAACCCTGTTGTTCCTGTCCTCTATCACTAACTTATGAAGCTTTCTTGCTTGTCTTTCTTTCCCTCTTCTACTGTCTGCTCTGAGACAGAGAGAGTTGTGAATAGATGAGTAGAGTATGAAAATATACACAGTAAATTAATAAATATCTAATCTCCTCCCTCTTGAATTGGGTTCTCTGTATGACACTCTGTTTCCCACCCCCTCTCTCAGTTGGCTGAGGAGAAGCAGGCGGAGATCGAAGAGCTTCAGGCCCAGGTAGAGCGTCTCCGCGCCGACCAGGAGCGTGTGCGCGAGGCCCAGGAGCAGGAGGTGGAGCAGCTACACGAGGTCATCCAGCGGCTGCAGTCAGAGCTGGCGCAACTCGCCCCGACGACGGCCACGAGCTCAGCGACCCACAGGCCGAGGGCAGCGAGCCAGAGAGTGCAGGTTCCGGTTGCTCCGGCGTGGCCGGCGGTGCCGCCAGCCCCGAGTCCACCGACCTCTCCTGGCACGCGGGCCCACGGGTCGCTGGCCGACGCCTGCACGGGCGCGCTCTGGCCCTGGGCCAGGAGGAGAGCCTGTGCCAGGAGCTGGCCAGCCACAGCCTGCAGGCATCGCGCCAGAGGCTCCGCAAAGCCCGGCAGGAGCTGGAGGAGGCGGCCGCAGAGAAGGAGGCCCTGCAGCGGCTGCTCCTCAGCCAGGAGGAAGAGTACGGCCAACAGGTGAAGACGCTGGGCGCCAGCCTCAAGGAGGAGCGAGAGAGGCTGGCCACGAGCCAGCAGGAGGCCCAGGAGCTCAGGCTTCAGCTGAAGGAGAAGGAGGCCCTGGTGGAGCGGCTGGAGGCCCGGGCGAGGGAGCTCGAGGACGGGGAGAGGGAGCGGGCGGCCCGCCTGACCGAGATGGAGGTCCTGGTGAAGGAGGCGGAGAGGAGGAGAGATGATGCCCTGAGGGAGCTGGAGGAGGTGGCCAAGGAGGTACAGCAAAAGCAAGGTCAAGCCCAAGAGGTGAGCGCTCTGATGGGAGAGAAGGAGGCGCTGGTGCTGGAGCTTCAGAGGAGCAAGGAGGAGGGTAGGACCGTCGCCGAGAAGCTGAGGGTAAAGGTCACTGAGCTGGAAGAGCTGGTCCGGGATGGGAGGGCAAAGGTCGTCACCTTGGAGACGAGTAAGAAGGAGCTGTCCGTGGAGCGGCAGGCCCTGAGGCAGCGCGAAGGGCGACTTCAGGAGGAAATTGAGAAGCTCCGACAGGAAGTGATGTCAAAGAGCTGCATGGTGGAGGAACTGAGTGGGCAACTGGAGGAGCGAGTCAGCCAGACTGAGGAGAACCAGAAAGAAGTGTTGGTGAGATGCACAATATTCCGTCCTGATCCCCACACACAGAGACACCCCCTTTCTGCCTCAGCTTTGACATGCAAAAGCTGCGCAGTGCATGCATGCAACACTTTCAGTTTATTGGTTCACTGTCTTGTGAGCAGATTAGGATAATTACCCAGCATTACATGTTTTAGCGTGTCATCATTTGCAAGATTCAATGTGAAAACTATTTTCTGTAAATTGCTTACAATGCATTTATTTAGATTGTTTTATTAATTATGTGCGGGTGTCCCAGTCAGTCTAGTCCCTTCCAGTATATCCAGATGTGTATTTTAACGCAGCTGTGTGACTGTGGTTGCCTCCCCACTGTGGTCTGTGCTGAAGCAGCTGTGGTCTAATTGCCTGCAGACGGCAGTGCACAGCGTACCCCCCACCCCCCGCCCAAAGAAACGCCTCACTGACAGAAGAGAGGGAAAACAGCGAGAGAAGAGAGAGGGTCAGGAGGTAGAAAAAAAAAGAGCGAGGGAAGAGAGGAAGACAGACAGGAGAAGAAAAGCAAACCGCTAGAGTAGAAGGCGTGGCCTGAGCAGTCGTCACTCGGTGAGCTGGCAGACGTGTTGAGTCTGACTCACAGGAACTGAACGACTCCTCAAAGAGGAACAGCTCAAGTTTTGCGCTGCGCAAAAAACTCGGTTTGTTGACTTTTAGTTTGTTTTACTTTCCTTCGACTTTCTTTTGAACTTTTTGTTTGCTTGTAGTCAACGAGTGAAGGTGGCTTATTTCAGCTTTCCACCACAGTGTTGTGCTTTATTGGAGTTGAAGGCTTATGCAGAGCTGCTTGTAATTAGTGTGTTGCTGCAACATATCTGTCGAGGTTTGTAACTGTGTTCTCAAAATACCTTTATTTCTGTGCATGGAAAAGGGCCTGACCTCGAGTAAAAATAAACATATGAGCTTAGAGGCGACCCATTTCAGAGTCTTCTGGACCAGAACTGTAGTGGAGCTTGCTATTATTAAAGGCTTGATCTCAGGAGATGGCGCACAACCGATAATAACACTAATGGCTGCTAGGGGTACTAGGAAAAGTTTTTAACTGGTTCTGGATCAGTTCTCACAGCATTGTTTTTGTGTTTGTGTCGGTGAGATTTGAAGCAAGAGGTGCCCTAAAACTAATCCCCTGGCTGTTGTTTTGTCCCTGCAGACTTGCGCGGAGGAGACGCTGGCTAAGGCGGATGCGGCCCTGAGGGAGCGGGAGCGTCAGCTCAACCAGCTGAGGGCCGAGCATGATGCCCTGAGGGCAGAGCTCGCTGCCGTCAAGGAGGGCCTCAGCTCCAGCACAGAGCGTGCCGAGAAGCTACAGGAGGAAGGACAGGTGTGTGTGTGTGCGTGTGTGTATGTTTGTTTACAAACAGAAATGAAGATGGATGTGTCATGGCATTGGCTGTTATGTTGAAGCCCTGTATAGGCTTGTGTTCAGAAAGTCTTCCAGAAAAGAGGATTATTGAAATTTGGATAATTGCAGAGCAAAAAAAAAAAGGTGTTTTCATTGAAGACCAATATCCAGCAATCAGAAACAATATTATTAGAAAATGTGTAATAGTCTTTCAACATGTGTTTAGCTTAGCATTTAGCCTTCCAGCATGTCCCTTGCTTCTCTTCTGTTTCCTCTATTGAATATTTCCAATCTCTGCTCTCAGACTAAGGACCGTGCGCTAGCGGACCTTGAGGTGCACAACTCTCGTCTGAAGGCAGAGCTGCGCAGCTTGCAGGAGGACTTGGCCGTGCAGGAGGAGGAGCTAGCGTTCCAGCAGCGCGAGCTGGAGCAGCTCCGTGAGCGCTGCAGCCCCCCCGAGCCGTCCTCGTCATCTCACCCGCCCCCCAAGCTTGTTTCATCCACCACCTCCCCGATTCGACTCCCCCACCCACACCACCACCAGCACCACCAGCGGCCCAGCTTCATCTCCTCCGTGGACGCCTCGTCCCTCTGTTCGCCAGAGCTGCTCCGCCGGCCCGACGCCAGCATGGAGGAGCGCGGCGCCATCCGCCTGCACGCCATCTCCCACCTGTCGGAGCTCAGCGGTCTGCAGCCGGGGGTCTCGCGGCTGGACCTGCTCCACAGCGGACGCCATGGAAGAGGAAGAGGAGGAGGTGTCGGTAGTGGCGGAGGCTCCAGCCAGTCGTCGCCCTCGCGTTCCATCAGCATGCCCCCGGAGCCGGACATGGAGCCCGGACGGAGGGCGGCCAGCAGCAGTAGCCTCCGCTCGCCCACCTCGCTCTGCGCCTCCGATAACTACTCCATGCTGGACTCACTGGACGCAGACAAGGTGAGGGGGCTGAGGGTGACTTGCACACTGTGGGTCCTCAGACCTGTGTGAAGAAGTACAACTGCTATTATGTATGCTCATGGTCTAAGGCTCCAGTAACATCAGTTGTTACTACAACTACACGTTACCCTACATTATTTACAGAGAGTGATGTCTATATACCTAAGGGACTTAACATCTAATCATACATTAAGACTATATCAAACATTTACACATTCAAATTAAACCCTTGTGTGTGGTATTGGAGTTCAAGAGAAAATGAAAACTTCAGATTTTAGCCTTAGCATTGTCATCCTTCATAATTTCCTTTGAGAGGAGATGTGTTCTGTGATTAGAAGAGATTGTGATGTAGTTTAATGTGATGGTGATTGTGATGTGTGTTGAAGCTGGAGCATCTGTCCCTGAGCCCATCTGTGCGCTCCACGTCCCCGGGCTCCGCTCCAGAGTGGGTCAGTGACGGCTACGGCAGCAGTGAGTGGCTCTCTGGATATCTCACAGTACACTACACACTGGTTTTGAATAGGGCTAGCCAAATGAACACTGCTGTTCACTTGGACAAAACTGTGACCTGTGACCAGACTTGTTTGCATTGAGTTGTTGCTTGACAGTAGTTCAGTTTTATATCTTACGTGTGTGTGTGTGTGTGTGTGTGTGTGTGTGTGTGTGTGTGTGTGTGTGTGTGTGTGTGTGTGTGTGTGTGTGTGTGTGTGTGTGTGTGTGTGTGTGTGTGTAGATGTCAGTTCTGACCTTGGCGCTCGGCTCAAGTTGGAGTTGGAGAACACGGAGCGTTTGGACGCCCAGTTTGTGGAGTACCTGCGCTACCGAGGCATCACCCCTGCTGACAATGTCGACAGTGCAGCCGGAAGCATGAACAACAACAATGAGCTACTCTCACCTGAACTACAGGTAGCACACACACACCACACACACACGTGTGAAAAAAGTAACTTGGTTTTAGCAATATGTAAAGGTCAGTCCAAGCCCAAGATTCACGAGACAAGCTGCTAAATTCTAAATACCAGCAACTTGTTGAAACCTTCCTAAAAACTGAAGCATTCACTCCAACCCAACAACTCACAATGGGACTATGGTTCCCATAACAACACCCAGATAAACTAGCAAGCTGGCTAGTTAGCAAATAGATGTTGCCTTTTAGCTAAATGGCAAAATGCCCAAAAAAATACATTCATTTTTGTGACTTATGATGATGCATATGCATCCGTTATGACCTGCTGTTTCATTGAAAGTAGGTAATAAGCATTTCTTTCTATCTTCATTGACCAAAACTCTGCCCTGACATCTCTGCTGGACTGATCGAGTGTCATTGTGTCATAAAAGCTGTGAGATAAAAACATTGTAAAACCTTGAAACTGCGATTTGACATGTTGAATCTTTAGCGACGACTTGAAAATGCTTGCAATGTATGAGACGTTTGATTCACATCACCGCAACTCTCATCTTTTGAATCTTTGGTTTCAGTTGGCCTTCAGGCTTTGTCGCAAGTCTTTGAGTAGGCTCCAGAAATCGTTCCAGTTCACTCCATCAGCCTCACAGCCTGGTTTTGGATGTAATGTTAACTGTGTGTGTTTCTGTGTGTGTGTGCGCGCACTTGCAGACGCTGCTGAAGAGAGTGTATCAGGAGAGCTGCCGAGTCCTTTCCCTCTCTCGACGTCCCGCCCCATCCGGCCAGACTGCCTCTGATTCGTCGCCACCACCATCATGGCAGCAGGAGAGGCGGGCCTTGCAGGAGACAGTTCTATCACTCAGAGAGCTGCTCTGCAGGATGGCTGACAGGGAGCCCAAGGTGAGTGACAGCCAGAGGAACCGATCGTCACACATCTAAGCCAAAATGACCAGCAATATCCTCCAAAATTTGAATCCTATAGCCATGTATGTGTTTCAGCCAACCTTCAATCAGACTTTTTTTTTTTTTTTTTTCTGAAGGCGACCATCTAGGCAAATTAGGAATCCATAATTCTTTGTTTACTGTTACGTCACATGCTACTCCCTATTATGCATTTAATCTTTTATGGGTATTGCGTTGGCATACGTAGAGTCTGAGAATGGTGTGTGTGTGTGTGTTGTAGTCGAGTGGCAGCGAAGCGGACTGGCGTCAGGAGCTGCTGAAGGCGGTGAGGAGTGTGTTTGATGGTGAGAGGGTGTGGCTGCACACGGAGCTGGAGGCGCTGCTCTCCCAGTCGCACACGCCCCACGACCACACACCCCTCATCAGCCACATGGAGAGGCTGCTCAGCAAGCAGGTGACACACACCACACACACACACACACACACACACACACACACACACACACACACCACCAGACCTCTATAAGTACTCTTTGCTTGCTTTGGTCTTTTTTAAGAAAAAATCGTTTCCTTCTGACTTTCAGATTGCATTACTTATGTGTATTGTATTTTTTTATGTTTACCATTCATCTTGTATACTTACAGTAAATCTCTACATTACCTGCCACCTGTCTTCATGGTTCTGTTGACCTATTTCATCTATTCCATTCTCTCTTCCCTGTTTGCTCCCCCTGTCTCTCAGGAGGAGCAGCAGAAGCGTTCCCTGGAGCAGCTGCTGGGTGCTGACCGACGCAGCCTGCAGTCGGAGGTGCAGAGGCTGCAGGCGCAGCTTCACGCGTGCAGCAGACAGAGCCAGGAGCAGCTGCAGCAGCTACAGGCCACGCTCACCGCCGCACGGGAGGAGGGCTCGCAGAGACAGCAACACCTGCGCAAACAAGGTGAGGAGTGCACGCACACACAAGCAGCCACACACATGCTCACTGCAGTGCAGAATGATGGATTTCAACACTAGCAATACCAGCACAAACAAGGGAAGGAACACACACCACACACCACACACCACACACCCACACACACACACACACACACACACCACACACCACACACACACACACACACACACACACACACACACACAGAATGATGGATTTCAACACTAGCAATACCAGCACAAACAAGGGAAGGAACACACACACACAAACAGGCACTCACACACACACACAAACAGGCACACACATGCTTACTGCTGTGCAGAATGATGGATTTCCACACAGCAATACCAGCAAAAAAGGGAAGGAACACATATACAACACACACACACCACACACACACACACACCACACACCACCACACACACACACACACAAAATGATGGATTTCAACACTAGCAATACCAGCATAAACAAGGGTGCACACACGGTACTAAAGACACACATGGTATACATATATGCACTCTTATACGTGAACGCTCAGCTTTTGCTTAATGCAAAAAAGCATTTGTTAAATGAGAGTGTGTGTGTGTGTGTAGTGGAACAGCTGGATGTGCAGCTGCAGCAGGCGCAGGTGCTGAGTGACGACCTGCGCAGTCGTCTGCAGCAGGAGCAGAACCAGAGCGAGCAGCAGCGCAGGCAGCTGCAGCGCGAACAGGAAGTGACCTCACAGCTGCGGGCCGACCTGGAGGAGACCAGCCTGCAGCTCCACGCCACCACGAAGAGCCAGGAGGAGCTCCAGACAGAGCTGTGCACGCTCGGGTATGTAAACACACCCGCACACACACACTCACACTGCCATATAAACCCCACACAGGTGTTCTACATGCACCACACACACACACAGCCATGGCCATATTGTTAAACACTCTTAACCACCTCATATTAGTAATATTGGGTCCACAGTGTTACCACATTCAAACAGACACTCCAGACACACACTGAGTTTTGAATACCAATTTATATGAACCACAGTGTGAAACTCTGTGTGTGTGTTTCAGGCTGAGGTTGGAGAGAGAGGAAAAAGAGCATAAAGCCTGTAAGGAGGCTGTGGAGCGAGAGCAGGCCAGAGCCCAGGAGCTCCAGGAACAACTACAGCAAGAGGTACAAAACATACACACACCAAAAGATATATTATTTTTGTTATCTTCTATTTTATAAGTATCTTTTTTTATTTTTTTTGTTTTTTTTAGTACATATACATATACACACAACATACCAAAAGACAGACATATACATACACACACACACACACACACACACACACAGCACATGCAATTTTATAAGCAGGGGTCTATACACAGCAGCACACACATACCTTTTAAACAGAGATTTACACACAATCCAAAGGCACAGGCTAAAGATGTCAGTAATAGTTGATGTGTGGTGACCTGCTTGTTTGTAACTTTCTCTCCTTTTCTCCTCTCCTGTCCTCTCTTGCTCTCTTTTCCTCCCTTCCTCTCTCTTTTTTTTTTTTTTTCTTTTCTCTTCTCTTCTCTCTCTCATTCGCGCTCTCCCTCCCCCTTTCCCTTCTCTTGTTCTCCATCGCCCTCTCGGCAGTCGCTGTCCCAGTCTCTGCGCTCCACGGTGGAGGAGCAGTCCTCTCGCCTCTCTCAGCTGAACGCCAGCCTGGAGCAGGAGCGCGCCGTCGTCTCCAACCTGCGGGGGGAGCTGCGCATCGAGCGCTCGCGCTGCGAGGCCCTGCTGGCCCAGGAGCACCAGCGGACTCAGCAGGCGGCGCGGCAGGTGGAAGAGGAGCGGACGCGGGCGGCGGGGCTCGCCGAGGCGTTGGCCAGGCAAGGGCAGGAGCACGCGCGGCGCCTCGAGGAGGAGGCGCGGCGACAGGAGGCGGCCTCGGCCCACGACCGGGCCTTCATCGCCGAGCTGCGCGTCCAGCTGCAGCAGGAGAGGAGCCGGCAGCAGCAGCTCGAGGAGGAGGTGGCAGCCGCAGCCACCGCCGCAGCACACAGGAGGGTGGAGGAGGAGCAGGCAGTCACGCTGGAGAAGCAACAACAGGTGTGTGTGTATCAGGGTCGGTGTGTGTGTGTGTGTGTGTGTCAGGCAAAAATGGATTGGGTTGCTGAAAAGTCCTGATGTGAATGTAGAGTGCACTGCTTTCAGAGGAGTATATAGTGGACCGGAGAGTGACAATCAACTTAAGACTCAATTTATGACTCTATGAATTGTGCCCAACCTGTAAATTTAGGGTTTTGTTTATATTTCTCTATATATATTATGGACTCTTTCAAGAGACTCTGTTATGGGCACTTATGGGTCTGACATCAAAGTGGGCAAATTCCCTCTTTGGTGATTTTTCAAGGCTGTCCCGTGTCAAATCCAAAAGTGCACTAGTTTGACTCGTTCTCTCTGAGCACTGAGATGTTCAAAAGCTCAGTAAGCATCTGCCATTAAAGGGAAACTGAAACGGTTTGCACCATATGTGTAGTGTTCTGACTCACACTTTGGTCTCTCAAACTTGGTCACTTGCCAGCTAAGCTTTAGCCAGCTAATGTCCATTTTTACAAGCTGATGTTGGTTACATTTTTGAGAGTTCCAGGGGTGATACTGAGATTGTGTGTGTGTGTGTTTGTGTGTGTGTCTCCTCCTGCAGCGCGACAGCGAGGAGTGTGATCGTCTGCGCGGGGAGCTGCAGCAGCTGCGTGCTCAGCGGGAGGAGGTGAGCGCGCTCCTGCGGGAGGAGCGGGGCCTGGCGCGGGTGCTGCAGCAGGAGCTGGAGGCGCTGAGGGGCCAGCTGAGCGCGCTCAAGGAGAGGGAGGCGCAGAGGGAGGAGCAGTGGGAGCGGCAGAGGAGCAGGGAGCGTCAGGAGCAGGCCGACAGGGAGCGCCGCCACGAGAGGAACAGCCAGAAACTGGTCAGCAGCATGTCTGTCTGTCTGTCTGTCTGTCTGTCTGTCTGTCTGTCTGTCTGTCTGTCTGTCTGTCTGTGTGTGTGTGTGTGTGTGTGTGTGTGTGTGTGTGTCTGTGTGTGAAGACAATAATAGAATAAAAAACAATATTGCTTCCATTGCATCTTCAGTCCTTTTCAGCTGGCCTGAATTAGAATGGTTACCCCAGCAGCATTGGCTTTGGTTATAGAGAAAATGGATGATGTCCATGCAACTGCAAGCAAGTCTAATAATAGTCTGTGTTAGGTGCAGACATAACCCAGTAACCGTGTGTGTGTGTGTGTGTGTGTGTGTGTGTTAGCTGGAGCTGGAGCTCTTGAGGCAGCGGGACCAGCAGCGTTTGCAGGAGCTGCAGCACACGCTGGCCGACCTGGAGGAGCAGGAGAAGCAGCTGACGGCCGAACACCTCCAGAGGAGCGCCGAGCTGGGCACACACACCACACACATCCCCGCTACCACCACCACCACCACCACCACCACCTCCTCCTCTTCTTCTTTCACCTCGCAGACCAACACTCAAGCCTCACACGCTAACACGCACGGCTCACACACTAACACGCGCTCCACACAAATCAACACTCACAGCCTGCAAGCCAGCATACACGCCACAGAGCAGCCCAACCCGTCCGCTAACCACAGCCAGGTAAGAGAACATATACACACACATTAACACACGTGTGTGTGTGTGTACACTTATGGCCGTACATAGTTTTCTGTATGCCTGTATCAAATGTACATATACATGTATATACACACATACATACATGAAACATATTTGGGCCATATGTAGACTATGGTGGGTCAAATTAGAATAAGGTGATCAGTGTGTGTGAAACTGTGCTGTATAGCTGTGTGTTTTAATATTGTGCCATGAGGGAGTTCTCACTGACTGTGTGTTTACCGCTATGTGTCTGTTTTCTTTGCCTCAGAACACCTCGTCATCGTCCTCGTCCTCCTCGAGCGTGCTGGAGCGTCTGCTCAGGGAGAACTCTGAGCTGTCGGAGCGTCTCACCCAACTGAGCGAGGAGCGCGTCTCCCTCAAGCACACTCTCGGCTGTCTGGAGCGAGAGCTTCACACACACAAACGCAATGAGCAGGTACATCAGACCCACCCACACACACACACACATCCACACACATCCACACACACACACACGCACACAGGGGAGGGTAGAAGAATTAAGAGATGCAAGGTATGGCAAATAGGTGGCTTGCATGACACTGTGAGATTAGACTACAAACTGGCTGGAGATCATTTCCTATTCACTGGAAATAACTGTAATTGCATGACCAACTGTTCCTGCTCTCTGTATCTGTGTGGAACATGCAATACACATCTGTGTGTGTGTGTGTGCGTGAGTGCTGTGTGACGTGCAGTAAAGAGTAGGTCCTGCTGCTGTGTGTGAATACGCAGGTGAGGTCGTCGAGCGAGGCCGCGTGGCAGAAGGAGCGCGCCGGCCTGCAGATGGCCGTCCGCTCAGCCCAGAGCCAACTGGCCAAACTTACCGCCGAGATCGAGAACAGACCGCTGCCTGAGCCCTCACGAAGCAAGGTCAGTCACACACACACAACACACACACACACATTGCTCTGTGTACTCACATATAGGTGGCTAAAAACCTGTTGCTGAACAGCTCTTGTTGATAATGTGGGAAATGTATAATAAGTGTAATAGTCAATTGATGTGGAGGAGATTCCGTAAGGATGCTGACATGTGTCCCAGTCTTTCTAAAGAACCAACCAGCCAGCCAGGCTGAGAGAGACTTCATTCTTGAGGAGAAAATCCACTGTAAATCCAGAGATACATATTTCAAATACTATAGGAGAACATATAGCCAAATAAGAGGTGTGTTTGTACTGTACATTTGGGATATAGGCAGTAATCATTTACCGTGAACAAACCTAACTGGGTTGGCCTCTGTTGTAATGAGCAGTTTAGCCAGACTAATTCATTAATCCACCGTGCTTTTCTTCTATCTTCACCCTCACTCTCAGGTTCAGCGTCTGTATGAGAAGTACCTGCGTGCAGAGAGCTTCCGGAAGTCTCTGGCCTACCAAAAGCGCTACCTGCTGCTGGTGTTGGGTGGTTTCCAGGAGTGCGAGCAGGTGACTCTGGCGCTCATCGCCCGTATGGGCGCCTACCCCTCCCGCAGCGACCTGCAGGCCGCCTCCCAACTCCGCTCCCGCCCAATCAACCGCTTCCGCACCGGCGTGCGTGTCGTCATCGCCATTGCCAGGTCAGCCATGGGAAAGGTCCTATATGAAGGAATGGGAACACTAATCAGCCTGTAGCATTTCATGGTGCAGTGATGTACTGTAGTTGCATCCAGTTGTGGTGTTAGATCTGGGTTATGGAGAAAAAAGTTGTCAACAACGTTTTGTAAATGTTTGTTAACAATGGACCATCCAGTGTACTTGAACTGAGGTGATTTGGTGTTAATGTTTCTGATTTAGTTCTGTTCTAATCAGATTGACTCTAAAGATGCCTGAAAGATGGGGTGTTTAATCAAACTACTGTCTTTGCCAACAGGCTCAAGTTCTTAACCAGGAAGTGGCAGAAAGCGATCAGAAAGACTGGAACGAGCTCCACGATGGTCAACGGATACAGACCCACAGGGACCAGCACAGGTAGGGCTTTGTGCTTGGATACGAGATTAAGGTGGACTCTGGTATGAGTGAGTGTATTTGTGCCTGCGTTTGGATGCAGGAAAATGCACTCTGTGTGTGTGTGTGTGTGTGTGAGTGTGTGTGAGCGATAGAGAGAGAGTAATAGTAAACTGTTTTAAAAACTCTCTCTTCTCTCCTCCCCAGTGTCCACCATGAGGTCTGAGGTCCTGAGGCCGCAGCATCCGAGCTCAGCCTACAACTCCCCGCCCACCAAAGACCCGCCTATACAGAAGGGTCTGGCCACCTCTCTGGTGCCACCAATCAAATCTCAGCTAATAACACAGAGCAGGTGAAGATGTTTATCAGCACATCTTAAGGCACTTGTATTGGAGTGAGCCTCAGGATATTCTTTCTCTTAAGGAATTACGAAATTGTGATTTTAATTTTAATACAATACCAGTGATCATTCTTCAGTAATACACTACAAGTTTGCAAGATGTGGTTTCAGTTGTAACTGAACATGAACTGATTTTTACTTTGTGCGTGTGTCATCAGAACGCACGCAAGCTCTGTGTTGTTGCAGACGGAGCACTCCCTCTCTGCATCCCAGGATGCCGAGCGCTCCCTGACCGAGTACATCCAGCACCTGGAAACTATCCAGCAGCGGCTCGGGGCTGTCCGACCAGGTGAGGCAGGAAGGGAGACCCTCTGGGGTGGGCAGTTGAGCGTGGGGCCATCCCTCCAGGATCTTGCAGGGCTTTTTTTGTGATTATTTTTTGGGCCAAAGCCAGCAGAATCTTTCAAGAGAATCAGTGAATTTTAATATGCAATCACAAACACAAATTTTGTGATTTCACTAAATATTTGAATATTTGAATTTCAGAGTATTTATAAAGATTGCAGATTTCAGTATCCTGGTGGGAATGGTTGGGAATGGAGTAGAATGACACAGATGGTTAATTGGGGGTCAGGTGTGATTCTGTGTGAGTGAGTGAGTGAGTGAGTGAGAACACAGTTGGGTTTCGGTGGTTTGAATGTGTGTACTATTTGAGGGATCAGAGCACATCACACTGTAGAGGAGGCCTGCAGATCACAACACAGGGGTGTGACAATAAAGATGATGCATGCATTGGACTACATCACCCACAATCCCATACTTCTTTGCACATTCTTGGGAAGCCTGTCTGTGTAATCAGGCACTATTTCTCCTGTAAAAATGCCCCACTCAAATGCAACACTGTGTTCAAGTCCTCAAACAGCAAAAGAAATCCAAGTTATCTGGTTAACATAATACAGTGGTGACTGATTACACAAGATGGCGCCTACACATGACAATCCCCATCTCCTTTCGGCCCCCTCAATACTGGGGATATTCTGTTATTGGCCAGTTATCACCTTATCCTCCACCTCATTGGTTGATGACCTGTACTGGCGTTGCAGTCAGCCCGTTAGGCGAGGGCGGGAGACAAGGCCACGGCAGCCTGGCTCACATGATGGGCCAGAGGCAGAAGTGGCTGAGTGAGAACAGGAGTTGGCTCTATCTCAGCTGCCTGTCGCCTGCTTACATGCTGCCGCCCGGTGAGTCAGTGGAGCGCTCCCCCCCCCCATCCACCCCCACCCTCACTACTCTAGACATCCAGCTAGTTATTCATTCTCTCACTCACTCCATTCAACGACACTCATTTTAGATATCCAGTTTTGTCCCCCCAGCTGACTCCACAATTCATTTATTATCATTATTTATTGTATTATCATGCACTCACTCACTGCCCCCAGCCACTCAACTCCAGCCGACTCCAGACATGCATGCATTCATTCATTCATTCATTCATTCATTCTTTTATAACCTACTTACACTCACCAGACATTCTTTTATTCATTTGTTCACTTCACCCAGTGTCATTATTGACTTTACTTCACGCAATCATGCAGTCAGTCATCCACTCAAATTAATTGCGTTCTCCCCGTCACCCAAAGACAGGTGATTAGAACAAAGTGTGTTCTTCGTGGGTTGCTGTACTATGCAGTTGCAATCACTTCAGTGTCTTGTGTAATTGGTCACCAAAGAAAATTGAAAACCAAATATAGAACGGTTCATTTCTTATTTTATTTTGCAGCAGTTAGCTTGTTTCTTCCTCAGCTGTAAATCCAGCACAAACCTGTGTTTTTACAGAGGGTCTAAGCTGATGTTTTCTTAATCCATGTTCTTGTCATTCCCTGTCGTTTCTTTCAGGATCCCCCTCGCTGCTTTCATATCCGAGGAAGTCCGACCGCTGAAGGAATGTTACATTTTAAAGCGCACTTGTGCCAGTGTCATGCTTCGTTTAGTTCTTGTATTGTACTCAGCGCCATCTCTGTATTTTTTTTTTTATATATATATAAGAAATCTTAGGAATCATTTTTTTTAATTGCCTAAATTATTTTTGTATGCATTTCAGTTGTGTGTTTTGTTTGTTTGTTTGTTTTTGTACTGCCTTCACAAAATCAATTAATACACTGGTGTAATTTGAATGTGCTTGAAATAGTGGTCACTATTTTTGAGAATAAAGTTTTTATATACATTTCTACATGTTCTGTACAAAAGTTTGCATATCTTTATTCCTTATATCTGTGATGTCATACATGTACATAGAAAGTTGCACTAGAATCATTCACAAAAAGGGTGAAGTTCTGATCTAGCTTTTTTTTTAAAAAATGTTTTTGTTTTTTACTGACTAGCATTTCTACAGAAACAACAATAAATATTTTATCCAAAATGTATACCACAAATGCTGTTATGTCTCAACTTCTTAATCAATCACATCTGCAGTTCAGAAACAGAACCTATTTTTTCTGAAGGAAATGTAAGCAAGGCACTAGTGGCAGTGGACCTGAGTGACACACATGCAGATGCAACACTTAGGGATGTAAATGTGATTGTGAGATGATGGTCCACCAAATTTCACATTGGTGGTGTGAAACTGAGGTTTTTAGGTTGACGTAATTGGAAACAATGCAGTGATTGCAGAGTTGCTGTACTGTATGACCAAGGAGGTACAGAAAGAAGTGAATAAAAATTATTACTACTATTACAAGAATATTATTTGTCTATTAATTCTTAAGCACTTAGATGGACATAAATGGGCACTAGTGTCAAAGCAATTGTTCCCTAATATAGCCACAAAAAAACATCATCCTAATGCCCAGCGGTAGGAAAGAGGTCAGTCAGTTTTCTTTGCAGGCGCAGGTTAGTTACTACTTTCACTTAGGCCTGTCGCAATTGGGGAGGCAAGCCAGGTAATTGCATGGGCCCCACAAGAACAGCTTATTTACCATTTCATAAACTGGTCATGCTGATTTTAGCCAAGATTGCAAGGATCAATCTTGCACAGAATGGTGGATATTGTCCCACAAATGACACCGTGGTTATTTTCAAGGTTAATATATGCATATGTGTGCAGTTATTCAATAAATTAATTAAAATAATCATTTTAATTCTGCACAGGTTGGTGATGCAATAAAATTTGACTGTTGGCTAGGCATAGGCTACTGTATGTATGCTCAACACAAATGTATTAATGAAAATTTTTTTAAGATTATCACAATGTGTCATATTAGTTTTGTTTTGTCCTTTTTTTTGTTGCTGTTGTTTTGGGGGAGGGGTCCTCTTTGCCCACCGCCCGCCCCCCCCCCCCCCCCCCCCCCCCCCACAGGGTCGGCCATTCCTTCGTGGTGCCTATCTGAAGGCGTGTTTGTGTGTAGTGCTGTAAAGCAATTTATTACTTTCTGAGACCTGAGACTTCCAAGTGACTTAGCCGTGGCTTAGTTGCATTTTCCCGATCTCCTTCCAGATAAGCTAGAGGGAGTCAAAACAGCCACCAATCAACCCCATAAAGTGTTACAGAACTATCACAATGACTTAACCTGTAAGGTGAATTAAGCTAAAATAGTTGCATAGGGCCCTCCAAATCAAGGGCCCCTTGATACTTTGCTGTTTCAAGAAAAGTAAAATGAGTAAATGAGTAGTTTTGGAAGTGAATTTTCTGAAAATTCTCTGTAACAAAGAATCTTTTAGTCACAGTTACATAAATCTGAAAAACATAATATGTGAGCCTTATCCTATCTCTTCAGTTTCTGGCGAACCCATTGCAGTTCACTGAGCTAACAGTTCAGAACTTAACATGTCAACAGGAATTATTAACTTGAACAATTGGCTATATGGAGTATTTCTCAAGTTTTTTCGGACCTAAGGAGCGCACGCTTAGTCTTTGAGTAGCGCAGCTTACGTGCACGAAGTGGCCAACTGGTTACAAGCAGGAGATTAATCGTTTCGGGCTCCGGATATGAATGGGCGACCAGGAAAACCATACCGCCCGAACAGGGACTTGAACCCTGGACCCTCAGATTAAAAGTCTGATGCTCTACCGACTGAGCTATCCGGGCTCTGCAAGACACTGTAGTCACATGATATATCATGCGAACATTACGCATGCGTTCTTATGTTACACATTAACTGTTCTTCCCTGTAACTTAGTAGGCTGGTTTGCGCAATTCAACGTGCGATATGTTCATTTTTCATCAAAAGTATCAAAATAAGCAAAATACATACTTTTAATATTGTTCCAACTCAATAGACCTCCATCATGTTTGCCTTACTGTCTGAGTTGGCTAAGCGGCCATACGTACAAGCCAAACTTATGCGTTTCGAGGAAAGGCTCTGGCTACACTATGGGTGCTTGAAGCTGTTGATGAAAACTGCGGTGTGAGAAATTCGACCAGTATTCGAAATCAGGCACGCACCGTACTATGATCCCCTACACCACCACCACTCCCCAATCTGTGCGTTGTATTAATTTGATGAAATATGAGTTATTTTAATTAAATAAAAGGCTTTCGCTGCCTACCTTTACCCAACCTTGGGTTGCATTTTAAATAGTTTAAATCAAAAGCCTAAAAGAATTCTTCTAAAGTGTAATACATTTAGAGGTAACTTTAGGTCACACAAGGCATGAGTGAGGTCCTTAACATGTTATTTAAAAAGGTCTGATCATATTAATTCAAATTCATCAATTCCTTCATCAATCCAAATTCAATTAAATGTGTCTAGTTGACACAATGCAAGAAAGACCACGATTTTAACGATTTACCAAATACATTTTATTGATGAATTTACACCTGTACAAAATGTAATTTCCAGAAAAAAAAAGTCTGTGAGGAACTAAAACAACCAAAATCAACACCAAATGCAAGAAAAAAAAGATATTTAAATAAAATCAGACAAATCAATTCCGTCTGGCCTGCGTTTAGTGGGTGACAACAGATTGATAATCTCTACTCTCGAAAGGTCATGCAAGGTCACTGGAAACATTCTGCTATGCAAAAGCAAATTTCAAACCTTTGCCAGTCTGTAGGAAGGAGCCGTCTAGTGGTCTGTACATGACAGCATTTTTTTCCTTTTAGATCAACCTGTACATGAAAGTCTACATGAATTCTCAGGAGGTTGGGGACATACACACAGATCAACATGTAACAATACAACAGTGCGACAACCTCCAAACATCCTGATTTCTGCTGTAATTCATCATCTTGGCCCCTCCTCTCCAGATTGCGTGCAATTGTCTGATAGAATGAGTCTTGTCTTACTTGTCTGAAATGAGCTCAAATTGAGCCCACTCAACTAGGCCAACATAAACATGACCCTGCCCCCTGCTGCACCTAGTCACCATCGGCCTATTACCTGCTGTCTACATCCTGAGCCTATGCAAAGAAAAGGACATTTAATTGAAGTTCCTTATTTAGAGACAAACCTGGATAAAACCTGGCAATCTCTATTCTGTTTTTTTTTTGCCAGGAGAGAGAATTCTGTGTAGGTTCTGTCAGGTTTGTTTAGTGAGAAACCTAAATTTCCCAGGTTTCTCACTAAACAGCAAACTTTAAATACCAAATGAAGCCAACACACAAAAATGACATAAATGCACACATACACACACATGCATACGCCACACCACACACACACCACACACACACCACACACACACACCACACAACGTCTATACAACCCGATTCAAAAAAACTAACTAAAAATAAAATAACATAAAAACAAATGATGTAGATCCAACGAGCAATTGACTCAGATATCCTTTGGATTGAGGAAGCCTTTTAAAGTGCAATCTCTTTAAAAGTGTGCAAACGGTAAGTCATAAAGAAGCATGCATGTTGGGTGGCACAGTCCTCCAGTGCCATGCTTGGGTGGTTGTTATTGTCTAATCTGACAGCCGTAGCTTACCTCTGATCTAAAGTCAGCGCTATGTTGTGCTTAAGCTTAGCAGGGCACACTTGTGAACATTCCTGTCAATTTCTTTTTTTTTTTTCTTTTTTTTTTTTGCCAGCAAACAAAACAGGCACATTCCAACTAGATGAAATTAATATTTCTTTCTTTTTTTGTTTGTTTTTAAAAAAAAGAAAGAAAAGAAAAACACTTTGCTTTAATTATGTATACATTGTTAAGCCCCATATTCACAAGAATCTGAACACTCGTTTTAAACCACTATGCCACCAGGATGAATATACACAATGCAGAATCAATTCTCTGTATGTGATTTGGTGATTAACTCCAAAACATACCTGAGCAAACATCATGTGAACTCATGTTAGTAAAGTTAACAGGCTTTCCTCTTGACTGTGAATTGCTCATGTTTATACTACAATAATGCATGTAGATGTAGAAGGCCCAGCCAAATTCCCAAATCTATAGTCCAAAATCCTAATCACCCTCACCGCTAGATATCTGCCCATGTCTTTGTGATAGTGAGGTCAAACACATGGTTTATCCAGTGTAAGAATAACTTCATAGTAAGGAATTTCTGCCAATCTTTATGTCAACATATGCATCAACTGAAAGCCGTCAACAAAGCAGGGACTTGACTGCAAATAGATCTACGCTGAGAGTAATTGTGTTGTATAGTGAACAGGACATGTATGACCATTCCTGCTCTCAGCTTAGATGCTGTTGAAGATTTTTTTAAAGTTCTTGTCGAATGTCTCGGTTAGCTTCTAATTGACAAAAATGACACTTTTTTTCTCTTACAGTGCGATGCCATATTCCTGTCACTTATTCACGGGTGGAGTCCAGCTCTGCTGTCTGGCTGCAGATCCAATGGTCTTGTTTGTGAAATGGTGAAGAGGGCTGTGTGTGCAGGTCTACTTAGTTTGTCCTCAGGCCTTTAGGACTCATGCCAGATGACTTCCCATCCCTCATCTGAAATGCAACTTGAGCACAAATGACATGGCATGGCTTGTGATAAATATGCGCAATGTTTGTGAGATAAATAGTTGATCTTTCTGTGAAATGAAAACTCCAAGTCAGTGTGAATCTGTTGTCAGTGTGGTTCTATTTGCTTGTCTTCAGATGAACAATGACGGCCCCCAGATTATGTCACCTGAAACAAGAGAGAAGAATGGTGATGCATAACATGGCTTGACATAGAAACAACAAATGTTTATCAAATATGTCTTTATAACTGTATTAATCCAAGCTCAGAAGTTTATTTGCTGCTCAAATGGTGTAATATATATTAAACAACATCACCACAGTATAACAACAGTAAACTGCAGGACTGAGAATGGAGGTTTTTAATTATTCCGAAAACAAAAGCCTCCAGCCTCAGGGAGCTCTCCAGAAATCAATGCTTGTATCCACAAAATGAACCAAAGGCAAATGGAATGCTAAATCCGTCTTTGTTCAAAACTATGCCCTGGTTGACGGTACCTTGTGGATCTGTGGTGGTAGCTCATCCTCAGAACCCTCTTCTGGCACTGGGTCGTGGTGCCGACCTGACTGGATCTCCTCCACCCAGCCACCCATGGGCATACGAGCCGAGCGCTGAGCCCTGCTTGATCCGCTCAGAGCATCTAGGAAAGGCAGTGTAAAGACCCAGGGTGAGCTCCTCTAAGACTACGGGCGGAGTAACCACACTGGCAGAGAAGTACTGACCATGTCACAACCAGGAGCCACGACAATAAAATAAATGTCTTTATACTCTACCATTCATTCCTTTGCATAAACATGTCAGTTACAAAAAAAAAATAAAAACAATATGTTAAGACTTATCTAAGGTAGCTGGTGCACTGAGGTAGGAAGCTGTTCTGTCAGTCACTGTACCTGTGGTTCCCCCATAGCGCCTCTGACCGCTGCTCTGCAGTGTTGCCCCCTCCTGGTGTGTGGTGACGGTGCAGGGAAAGGTGTTAGAGCGAGGCATGTGGCGAGGGGCTTCGCCGTCATCGATGACACTCTCGCTGCTCTCGTCGCTCTCCTGTCGGTGCCACGTGTGGCGAGAGAGCTCACCGCGAGACTGCTGCTTGTGAAGCTGAGCGAGACAGCACAGGACACACAAATCAGGCTCTCTCTCTAACACAACATACTCTCTAACACACACACATACACACACACACACACATAGCTGCTCACAAAAGAGACTGACTCTGAAAAGGCTCTATCTTAGACTTGACCTAATCCACACACATGTATTGAAATACTAGAACCAAACTCTTCCAATGAGAACCATCCTTAAACAGAGGCCCATCCTTCAATCTTTTTGCAATGTCACTTCAGTTCTACAAATATAGAACACTTCAAAATGTATGTGTGTTTAGTAGGTAATTTTTTAAAGATGTGGTGCAGAGAAAGGCCTGGTGTCAAATTTGATGCCATCACCTCAGACCTGTCAACAATACCGCTACAGACCAGTAGGGGGTGATGTAATGATGTCAACTGATGCCATCAACCCGAAAGGCATCAACTCAAACGATAAGATGACTTGCAGGGCTTCACTTTTTAGCAGTAGCTAACTGAATTCAAATTTAAGATTCTCAAAAACTAGTCATAAAATTAGCTCTGCCTGTACGTAATCCATGTGATATCCTCACACTTTCAGAGCCCGGATAGCTCAGTCGGTAGAGCATCAGACTTTTAATCTGAGGGTCCAGGGTTCAAGTCCCTGTTCGGGCGATGCAACTTTTAAGAATAGAATTTGCTCTTACAATATATGTAACTGAAAATTAATTACTGTGATGTTCTCCTCTGTCCAAAATATCATAAATAATATGGCTTAGAGAGCATTACAGTTGTTGGACAATTTACCAGATGGCCATAGTGTCCTGTTGACTCATATGAGTGTGTGTGTGTGTGTGTGTTACCTCATGCATGTAAAGGGCATGGATGCTCATCTCTGTGGAGGCGTACTCTGACAGGACCATACTGGTTAGCTGACCCTCCCAAGCGCTACTTCCAGAGCTGACTGTACGGGCATCAGTCCTAATATGGGACAGAAAGAGAGAGAGAGAGAGAGATAGAAGTGACACACAATGAAAACCAAAAACTATGAGGAAACAAATGTATCTTATTACATATGTTATCATATTCAACAAAATAATTGCATCCACAATAAGAAAATGTCCAAAATGTAATGTCAAGACAACTACTAAGACAGCAATAGATACATTTTCTGTTACACAAAAACATGTCTATAATTACTCATAATGTGTACACATACACACACCTACACATACTCTATGTGTCTAAGCATACTCTATATGTCTACACACACAAACACACACACACACACACACACACACACACACACACACACACACACACACAGAGTGTGTAATCCTCTAAGCTCCATGTGCTCACCCTGATCCAGCCATGGCTCGGCCGGCGGACACAGCGGGGTGGTCTGGCCGGGGCATGCGGGTGGAGGCGTAGCTGCCCCGCAGGTGGAGGCTCCCGCTGATGGGCGAGAGTGAGCGCAGTGTGGGCGCGCCCCCGTCACTCAGGCCAACCGAGGGATTGGCCAACGAGCCGTCACGGCCCAGGTGCAGCGAGGCCAATGGAGGCGGCCCCAGTAGGTTAGCGATGAGACTGCGGGGCTGAGGAGGACACAGCAAAAGGATAAATGACAATACTTACAATACTTTAATAAAACTTAATACAACTTAATACAATACAGCTTAATTCATTTATGTTTGACATTGATTATAACACATATTCATACCTATTTTCTGTAATTATATATATATATATATATATATATATATATATTTTTTTTTTTTTTTTTTTTAATGTTTAGTTAAGAGTCTCTGTTTTGTCTCTTGTACATGTGTCTTTTTGTTACACTTTGTCCCTGTCACTTTCTTCTTATTGGCAAAAAATAAAAAATAAATAAATAAAATAATTAACCATTAAAGTAATAAATAATAAATTTAAAAAACCCTAAAATTCCACTACTAGTTCTACACGGTTACACCTGCACTATGCGTGTTTGACAAATCTCCTAAATATAGCTGGCACAGAGATGTGATCAACACAGGCAAACATTGCAGTTTCTACTCAGGAGCCATTTCTCAGAAGGTTGTGGTTAAGCCTGAGATTTGTGTAGATGACTCAACACTAGAACTTCTCAGAACTTGTTCAGCACAGCTTGACCAGTCTTGCTTGCACAGATAAAAACTGGACTGATTAAAAGTCATGTCAATATTGTCAGGATTCAAACTCTCAAGCCTACATGCCAATGAATTGCCCAAGATTAGACAGGAACAATTCACACACACAGGGACAATTTTCACATACATGCATGTATTTATACACACACACACACACACACAGACACACACCTCCTCTGACTGCAGTGAGTGGATAGAGGTGAAGGCATGGCTTTCGGCTATTGCCCCCTGGTGGCTCACGGCGGCCTCGCGGTGCACCTTCTCCTTGAGCTGGCTGATGAAGTGGGTGCTGTCGCGTGGTGGCTGCCAGTGGGGGTTGGTGATGGCAAAGTGCATGAGCGACAGCTCCGTCTTCCCGTCCTCCGCCTGCTGGTAGATGGACGCCTCCGTCTTCCCTGCTGACATCCACTGCAAAACAGATAGGGGAGCTTTGATAAAAAAAAAAGTCTCCAAACACTAACAACGAGCCACGTCATGATTTTTATTTTAATATTCATATAACAAAAACAAAAACAAAAAAAAAAGATAAATGCAGAAGTACATGAATGGGTGCCAAGATGCTCTACTGAAGTATTTGGAACAGTGCTTGAATCTAATCTGAAAGTAATGGTCTGGCACCAAACTAGAGGCCTAAATGACCCATGTGGTGCAGTGTGCCCTCACCGCAGGATGCCCATGTTGCCGCACGTCCATCTGGGCGAAAGAGCAGGTGTCTCCCACCCCCACCACCTCTACGGTGAAGTTGCGGAAGAAGTCGATGATCTCCAGGGACTTGCGGCGCAGACAGAAGATGAGGATGAACGGAGTAATGACTGGACTCAGCAGCTCCTCCAGAATGAACACCTGAGACAGGTAAGCATGCAGGTAAGACTGATGGCAAACTTCAGCCTCTCCATTAACTGACACATGCAAGACAACAAGCAAGAAACACATTCAAGTTTCTTGGAGTAATATAATGTTAATAAAACAACACATGGATTACAACAGAAGTCAGATCAGAAGCAGAAAATCACAAAACAAACAAAAGGTATGTCAGTATTGTCCCTGCATGGTTCTGAGAACCACAAACACATAATCAGCAGACACAGCAGTCATTTTCCCTCATTCATTCCCTGTTGCACTCACAGCCTTGTACTGGAAGAGCTGGGAGAACTCGTCCCGGGTCTCGTAGCGGTGGGCATTGCCCTGCCAGTGGTCGGGCATGTAGTGGATGTGTGCCAGGATCACCTTCAGCAGCTGCTCCGGGCAGAACACCATGTGCTTGTCTGGGATAAAAGACCTGGGCACACAAACATTACAGAGGACTCAACAACATGGAACAAGAGGGTCTGACTATGGGCTTCTTTCAAGTGATCCCCACACATTGTCCAGCCCAATATTCCTCCAAATGCACCAGTGATAAGCCAATACTGAATTAGAATTCTGTAGAATTGACGCTCACGTTGTCCTGTAAACAAAGTCCCTTAGACCACTACAGATTACAAAAGGTATGTAGGCACAAGGAACAACTAACATATTCTGCAAAATTATTTTCAAAATAGCATAGGATACATGTTCAATCATGATAACAGGTCCAGCCTCAGTTTAAATCCATTTTTCTTTTTCTTCTATCCAAAGTGACTTACAAAAAGAGGATAAACATTCAAGCTACAGCACAATTAAAAACTAACCAAGAGAGCATATTGCTAACATGAAATTTGCAGTATTTTGAGATGAAAGTGCAGGAGTGTACTAAAAGTGCAGTGTAGAGAGAGAGTGGGAGGTGCATCGTAAGTGCATTCCTGATATTCAGAAATTTTAAGCCAGGAGATATTCTTGGAAGAGCTGGGTCTTCAAGAATTTCTTGAAGGTGGAAAGGGTATCTGTTGCTGTGGTAGCACTTGGAAGGTCATTCTACCAGCGTGGAACAACAGATGAGAATATTCTGGATTGACCTGTGCAAGGTGTGGGCCGTGCTAGACTACGTTCCTTGGAGGAGCGAAGAGGCCAGAGGATAACATAGCGCCTTATGAGGGCATTAAGGTAGATGGGAGCAGATCCATCATTCACCCTGTAGGCCACCATTAGTGCTTTGAATTTGATGTGAGCGGCTAAGGGTAGCTAGTGGAGCTCAATGAACAGAGGTGTGACATGCTCTTTTTGGTTGATTGAAAACCAAATGTGCAGCTGCATTCTGGATCATCTGTAGCGGCCTCACAGCACAGGCTGGAAGACCAGATAGGAGGGCATTGCAATAGTCAGAGATAACCAAGGTCTGTGCCAGGAGCTGAGTGGCATGTTGGGTTGAGTACGGCCTGATCTTTCCTATGCTGAACAGAGAAAAGATGCATGACTGAGCTACAGAGGCAGGGTAATCAGCAAAGGTAAGCTGGCCATCAATCATGACACCCAGGTTTCTCGCAACCTTGGTAGAAGCAAAAGATTTCATCTCTACATCCTTTTTAAACAGTATCTCCAATTAAGACAGACATAGACTCACTTAAAGGAAGAGATGTGCTCTTGGACTCACTTCCAGTCAATTAAAGACAAACGCAAACCCACACACACAACCCTAATACAGCCTCCATATTTTTTCCTACTATTTACTAATTATTATAATGCAGTCTTCAGTTTTCCCAAATAAGGGCTGATTAGTCATGGAAGACACACACACACACACACACACACACACACACACAGCGGGGTCTCTTGTGATCCTCGCCCTATTAGAGGCCCTGTTCAGCATTTTAGTAACCTCTGTCCACCTCAGGATTTCTCAGTGATCATTTCCAACACAAATGAGCTGCTGTTTTCCAGTATTTCCATGCATGGGTAATAAGCTCACAAGGAATCATGGGAGATTGGCTTGTGTGGGAATCCATGAAAATTCAATGAAGTCAGAATCATTTGGCCTCACACCCTGACAGCCACAAACAAGTTTGTAAGGAGAGAAGAAATAGACCATCTCCAGCACAGTCACATGAGCATCCCTCTAACAATCTCTACTGTGTGTATGTGTGTGTGTGTGTGTGTCTACTGGACAGGACATGAAATCTCTACTAAGACCTCAAAACAGTGACAGTCTCATCATACTAAAGTTTATGTAAAACTTGTAATCATGTAATCAATTACTGTTCTGTTGACAGGTGATATAGCTTCCCTTCTTTCATAGACCTCAGACAGCAATGTAAACATAGGCTAGTTCCCTATGAAACAAATTAGCTTCTCCTCCACTGTGTATCTCATCTGGTGAATGAAACACGACTTTAGGAATATGACTGCTGGATTCCTGCACATAGCTTGAGAGAAACAAAATTAGAGCTTAGGAAATTATGGAGAACTAGCTAACTGGACAGCTACAGAGTAAACACAGAAACACTAAGGTAAACATATGTAGTGTATGTGTACCTGCAGACAGTGACGCAGACCCCCAGCAGGGTAATGCTACTGAGCACGTGTTCGACGGACAGCACGTCCTCGTCGTAGATGGTGAGCGTGATGAGCACGGCGAGCAGCGAGCCGGCAAAGAAGGCCACGTTCTTGGCCACCACGGTCAGGAGCGGCGACATGAAACAGTTCATGTACTTGGACGATGCCTTGTAGCCTTTGCTGAGGCGTGACATGAGCTCGTGGTCCAGCTCGTTGAAGTGGCGCAGGTAGCAGCGGCCGTAGAGCGACCAGCAGCGCGCGCCCAGGCTGCCTGGCTCCCGCTTGATCACCTCTGTGTAGCTGAAGAACGCGTAGAGGATCTGCCAGACGAGGATGACGGGGCACAGCAGCAGGTTGGCGATGCCGATCCAGAGGATGCGCGAGCTGAGGCGGTCGGCCAGCTCCAGCCGGTTCCCCCCGCGCTTGTACTCGGCTTTCAGACTCCACTCGTTCTCGAACAGAGAACCGGGGCCCCAGAAGAAGATGAGCTCGAAGTTGTACTTGAGCCCGCGCGTGTAGAACACCCAGTCGCCCAGCAGCGGCACGCGGAAGCGCACGGGCAACAGCGACTTGTTGACCATGGCCACCATATAGTTCTTGAAGCGCAGGATGCGGTGGTAGATATCCAGCTCTGTGAGCTCCTTCTTGTGGATGCAGATCTGATGCTCTTTTGGATCTCCACGATACGCGCCTGCACCTCCTGCCAGGTGAAATAGGGGAGGTCCGCCTAGAGGAGAGGAGTTGAAAAAGGAGCACAGTCAGGTGGTGGTGGTGGGGGTCACGCTTAATTTAGTAACCAAGTGCTACACTATGCTGACCTCGCAAGCTCAGCCTTGGAAGAAGAGGCAGCCTAGCAAGAGGGCTAGTCTATTCTATGTTAGACATACATATTTATCTGTATGTTTACCCCAAAACCAGCTAAATTAAATAATTTTTAACCCTACTTCATCTGAGGAAATGAAAAGAGAAAAACATCATAACATAAAATCATACTGAGGGCCTGCAAAGGTTATTTATAACAGCTTGGGTTAATAACCACAAATAGCCAGGAGTTGCCCAATGTCTGGATTGAGCAATTTCTATTTCTGTCTGCTACCACTGCTTCCTCATTTAATTCCCTGCGCAGCAGTGAACCTGAGGACTCATCACTTGGACTCACCATGGACATCTTGAGAGCGTTGATGTAGAAAGAGCGGATCTCCCAGTAGCAACAGATGTTGTAAACAAATTTGATGAGACGGTGGAGCCAGAAGACTCCAGAAATAACCAGGATGAAGATGACGGCCACATTGTCTCGGATGCTGAAAGGGACGTGTAATAGAAGGTATTGGCTAATGGAGTTTGGGCACACACTATCAAATTCTAACTTCTGACAGAAACATACGCGTGTGTGTGTCTGTGTTCATTAAATACTGATGCGTGCAAAGAACAAATTCTGGTTTAGCAGCCACACTGCCTGGCTACTAACACACTATTCACATTAACCGATAAAAATGCTATGGAGGTCTTACCGAGCACTGCAGACTTCTACAGGCACCAACGCATCAGGTAGTGTGACTTTTGAAGAATCATTGTGGTGCACAAACTTGTTTGCAAACAGGATGTCATAATCCACACAGTTAGCTAAGAAGACAGTGAATGCCACAACAAAGACCAGTTGCCTGAAAGGAAACAAAAAGTTACCCTGCTAATTCTGTTCCCACCGCTAAAGCCTGAGAAATGTATTCAACAAAGTCTAAGAGTACAACTAACAAACAAATGTATCCATCATGCTGTCTTACACAAGCTCAAATATTTCCCCCAGCAGCATACACGTGAATCCATTCTTCTGGTGCATATTGTAGATGTACAACGGTGTTAAGGTAAACAGGTCAAACGCTGGGTCATTCATTTTGCACTGGAACATTCTAGAGTCCTTGTACTTCTACAAACACTGGAATTTCATATGCAGTTGTTCAGTTATTTTCAAAACATCAACTCATAACCTGCCAACTAGTCCTCAGTCTATCTAACTTTAATTCCACCACTGCTGGTAAAACGTTTTGTCAGAAAGGATATTCTCTGGAAAAAAAGATCCAGGTTCTCTATGTGATGCCATTGAGCTGTCAGAAGAAGAAACAAAAAAAAGGTATAAAGTTCACACTACTATCCATACACACAACATCAACAGTGAGCGTGACTTACATGTGCAGTACGTAAAGTGAAAATGCTTTGGCACAACAAATGAATAACCCTGACCTATTTCTCACACTGTGCACAGACAAGATAAAAAGCAGACAAACACCTTTCCCATAAATACTTACTATACCCTTACTATATACATACTATGCTATCTATATTACCATCCCACTTCCCTGGTGAAAAAACAGTCTAGGCTGGTGTCTGGTTTTAGTTGATTTTGGCTGGTCTTAGCTGTTTTTTTTAACTAGCCCATGCTGGTCTTTGCTGGTTGGGCCACCTTGGGCTTGCTGGTGTTGGTCTGACAAGCTCGTACTTAGTTCATGTGCTGGTTTATGTTGGCCATCCTGGTGACCAGCCTATCAAGCTTACATTGATGCTTTAAGATGGTCATGCTGGTTTGACCAGCCATACAGCTGGACATTGACATCTCCAGCTACAATGACCAGCCTCAGCTGGTTTGACCAACAAAAACATCACAATTCTACCATCATAAGCTGGGTCAACCAGCTAAACCAGCAAAACTTTCATGAAAACATAGCTTCAGCTGGTCAACCATCATAAGCTGGATCAACCAGCAAAACTTTCGCGAAAATACAGCTTCAGCTTCATCATAAGCTGGTCAGGCTGGTTTTCAGTAGCGTTGTAGGTTGGGCTTGCTTGGTACTGACTTCTAAGTCTTTACAACTCACACCCAGACCCTATATGAAGTGTCAAGAGATTGTGGACATGGATCAGGCCGACAGGCAATCTCTTTGATTCAGCTCGCCAGATGTCTGTCCACTCTCATGGTTAAGTGTTCTGTGATGCCAACTTACGTTTCGTACCCTCCGGGACGTGGACAAGTAGATTCTCCTCGCCGGGAGGAGAGTCGTTATATGACGTCTCCAGACGCTGGTACTCCGTATCGAAGTGGGCCATGATGCAATCGTCCAGAAGATCCCTCGTCACACTAAATAACTACAAACGACTCTCTGTATGTTCACATCATATTCTGGTTCAGTGGGTCGTCTTCTCCTGTTCAAAAACAAGACAAGTAACCGCCCTTGTTTTAGGTTTATGTAATGCTTTCACTTGTACCAAAATTCAGAACGCCAGTCATTGCACATTCCGTTGCCGACTAACGTTAAATGAGACACAGATATGGCTAAATGTTCACTCACGTTAACAAACAAGATATCAGCCTTTGTGCTATGAGTTCAGCACAATTTCAAAAGCATCTAATCAGATGTTTTTGACACTCAAGTTAATGCGCGCTAGCAGTAGGCCGCGGTCGGTTAAGTTACATGCACCTCAAGACAAGTCGGTACACATCCGAAGCTCAATAACATTAACTGATCTTTTATCATGCGAAATTGCGCTAGCTGAGTTAGGCTATTTAAGCTATCAATAGGCATTAGTTTGCAGATTAACAATGCTAGGTTGTAAACATCCGGCCGTGCAGTGACACCATTTACTCCAAGGCTAACGTAGGCTATGTCATGAAGATACATATGTTGCGTTTGACATTACTTAGCATTAGCCACCTTATTAAGCTGTCAAAGCGGTCAGGGATGATAATGCCAAAGAAAAACAGCTGTCCAGGGAAAAGGAAGGAGAAGCACAACGCCTTCCCTTAATGAGTCCGACCAGGCCACAGGGCATTGGTCTCCTTAACGTTCCATACGCCGTCTATAAAAGAGTAAAAAGAGCAAGCGACACAGATGACATGGTCATCAGTCGCCAAACGCCACATTGTTGTTGTTGTTGCTACTGCTTGCAATATTGCTCAAGACGGTTGCAGCAATATGGAATTTCACCCCCGTACCCCAACAGCACACAACCTGACCTGGAAAAATAACGCTTCACCGAGCCGAAATAACCTATTTAACTCTATATGTCAGAATAGTTGTTATACTCTCCTCTGGTGGGTATGGCTATGGGTCAAAAGCAAAACTGAAGTTGTACTTACGCCATGTTTCTTTCTTTAGGAGATTCACCACAAAAACAATTCTTCTAAATTCGATTGTCTGGAAATCTGAACGGAACGTCAAAGGGGCAGTTCGGCTGCCATGAGCTCCTTTCAACGAAACTCTTCCATCAAATGTGAAGACTATTACGTTTGCTTAACGTGGCTGACATCTAAATTGCCTTTCGTTTTTGTTTTCCATATTACTGCAGCTTGATTTCGTTTCTCAACATACATTCCTGAACTGTCAATCAAATATCGTCGACAAAAAATGTATCCAATCAATGTGAGATGTCTCCGTTTTGTGCACAAAACAGCCAATGCCAGAAAGAGGCGGGTTTAAGGCATGGTGTAATAAGAAACAACTGAACAACAGTCGTCCCAACTGTTCTGTCTGGGCTGTATTAGACACGCCCTAAATTTTCTTGGTTGTCTCTTGCGCAGACGCAGACCTGAAATGAAATTTACTGGACAACATAAATTGGGCCTCATACGTTTCATTTACTGGGGAGAAATAGTTTTAAACGGTGTTACAAACCTTTTAACATCTAACAACAAAATTATTTTTATTCTTAAAGAAAAAAAACGTGGCCAAGACCTCTAGACGTATTCTTGTGCAGGCAAGACTGGCAAAAAATAATCCTGGAATTTTTCAGCAGGTGCATTTGTAGCAGTGCTTTACTGCCATCTCGTGGATAACTGATTGTATAACAAAAACATTGTTCACTTGAATGCTTTTAGTGGGCAAAGTGATTAAAAGCACTTGGTAAAACACTAATAATTTTGAAAAGACATACTTTATCTTTCTTCAGTAAAAGAAATTCAATGTTTATGCTTATTACAAGTCCTATGTACGATTTTAGTAATCAATTTTGATACAGCTTTTCGGCGTCTGCTTCCGCCTTGTGGACATTCCGAACAATGCTGTGTGTGCATTTTTTTCCTACATTAAGCAGAGTCCGATGAATTCCCAGAGTAGGTTACCTCTCCATTAAACAAAGAATGGGAGTGAATGTGGGGGCTCGTAAGGCAGTTTTACCAAGGATGCATAGTGCTCTAGAATCTTTGGTTTATTTTCAAGCATTCATATCCCTTCAAATACATAAACCTTAAAGTGATGAGGTAGAAAGTATGCAGGATATCCACACAAACCTAGGGTGCTGGACTAAACAAAAGCACATAAAAAAGAAGAAATGTCTATATACTATGATATGCTCCCTCCAAAAAAAAAAAAAAAAGAAATAATGGAGGCTACCACCTCATTTTGACGTTTTGGGCCACTTGTCCTTCATTAGGTGAACAAAACAGTGAATTTTTTTTCTCAGTTCAGAATTAAGATCCTCTATACTGAGAAACCTGTACAGCCATGACAAGTAAGACTGCCTTTCTGTTTCTGTGTTCTGTAGTCCAGTGGTGGTCCCCGCATGAATATTCATGCTCACACACACACACACACACACACACACACACACACACAACCATAACCACAACAACAGATGGCCTTCTTTGTGTTAAATGTGCTCTAGAATCAGGAACAAAAAAACTTACAGGACTGATTTACACTAGGTAAGCCACATTGGTTGGAGTTTAGTTATTAGTTATTTGACAGATTTATTGCTACTAATTTCAGTGTATACTCTCTCTCTCTCTCTCTCTCTCTCACACACACACACACACACACACACGCACACACACACACTTACATGAAAAAGAGTGAGAGAGATGATTTATACTCTGTCAACCAGTCTTTGGCCAAGACTGTACCCGCTTAATATAATGTAATTTGCCTACCATCTGTGCATGAAGTGGTTGGCTGTTTTCCTTTGTGGGCCAGACAAAGAAAAGGCTTTTCCATTTTGATTCCTGTTCCTGGTGTGTTCAAGCCTGATGCATCAGCCACTTTCACATTGTTTCACTTTGTGCAAAGCGTCTGAAACCTAGCAGTTCAGATACTTTTTGCTTCAACCAATCACTACTGTTTAGTCGTGACGTACGTTACGCGCTGGAACGCATCATTTGAAGTCAGCGTTATCACTTTCAGCCCTCCCTCTGTTCACTGATTGGCCCATCGCAGCTCAGAGACAGACCGAACCGAAGCCTACGGCTGGCTCCCTGACACAGTTGGTCTGCAGGTTTGTCTGCTGCTAGTCAGGACAGCGCCGCTGAGTTTACCTATAGGCAATCATTACTTTTATTTCAAGGCGGCATTATCTAGAACCAGTCATGAACACGCACCTTGATTCTTTTATGTAACAAGGACCGGAAAAACTCCTTCCAGAAGAAATGACTTCTTTTCCTCACTCCTCTCCATGCCAACCCCATACTCTTTATTTCCTCACATTCTTGCTCTGCTTTTTAAACAAATAACATTCATGCTCCTGTGTTTTAGATAAATAACATGTTACATCTGGGAGCTATCAAGCACAGACATCCACAATTTACTACATCTCAAAATCCATTATTGTTACAGTAATACAGGTTTTCTGAAACATTTTATTCCAAAAATCCAAAGCACAAGCAATGACAAACACACACACACACACACACACACACACACACACACACACACACACACACACAGCAGTAAGTATGGTTCCCCTAATCCTGTTATTCAAGTGATCTGGGTAATTTAAATCTCAGTGGATCACTATTTGGGCTTATTTGGGCTAATCCTGCCAAAGACCTCCACAAATTACTTCAAATCAGAGAGTCTTGGCCCTGCCTTTGCAGCCCAGCCCACATCACTAAACACTGCAAGATGGGTTTCTTATGCAGCAGAGCGCCACCATAGAAGTAAATCAAAAAGTCAATTGCAGGCTAAGCTGCTGCTATCAACTTGCATTTTGATTACAGAGTTGTTCAGCACAATCTTCAACATCTAACTTGCACTGACATTTTGTATTTTGTTATGGTACCATAGCATCCTTCTGCACATTCTACACCATTTCCATTACTCAAACAACTTAGGAACTTTCTCTTGGGAATGTTTCTCAGTGTTTTCAAGTGTGTAAGTGTATGTGTGGGTGTATGTGTATGTGTATGTGTATGTGTATGTGTATGTGTATGTGTGGGTGTATGTGTATGTGTATGTGTATGTGTATGTGTGGGTGTATGTCATGTTATGGATGCTATGGGATGCTTGAATTTCCTAGAAATAAATAAATAAAGTATATATCTAAAAAAGTATCTATCTATCTATCTATCTATCTATCTATCTATCTATCTGTCTGTCTATCCGTCTGTCTGTCTATCTAGTATGGTATGTGGATCATGAATGCAGTAGCTCCACAGTCTTGCCTACCTATAGTTAGTGGGGCCCAGCAGTATAGCATAACAATAGTCTATAGCTGATTTTATCTGGCCCCCCGCAAGCAGCTAGTCGCCAAAGCAGCAAAATTGGTCAGATGAGACGCTTTCACCGCAGTGATGGAGAGGGAGTGGGTTTTTAAAAGGGTGGAAGTAGATCCCCTTGGGGCAAAAAGGGGGAAGAGGAGGGGGTTTGACTGGTGTGTGTGTGTGTGTGTGTGTGTGTGTGTGTGTGGAGGGGGACAGTGGGGTGAATGAGGATGAAGTCATCTCTCCTGGGATGTCTAATTAAATCGAACGCAGCTCACTCTCCTACAAGCTGGTGAACATCGACCCCCACTCCCCTACACATCCACAGACACAGAGCTCCAGCCTCCAGTGTCCTCCACTCACCCAGCACCCCCTCTGAACGTCTCAAGACCCGAGCAGACACTAGGGTTAGCCAGACAGGGAAGAGACAGAGAGACAGAGAGAGAGAGAAAGAGAGAGAGAGAGAGAGGAAGGGAGATGGATGTCAGCCTGCAGGCCAAAAGAAAGGTACCTCTGTGACTTCAGTGGCCTTTTGCTGTCAGCACGCGTAGTGGATGGATGACAACACAGCCTCAGAATGACATGCCAACACATTTGAACACACATACACACACACACACACACACACACACACACACACACGGTAGAGACTGCACTCACAAACACAGTCACATGTACAGACATCAAACACACACATACATAATGATGATGTGATATTCCTGGAAATACACACTCACATGTACACAAATGTGCACATAAAACACATCACATGTCTCACCCACAAAATGTGCTGTAAGCAAACAATAAATCAGAGCTTTATACAGCCAGTCAGTTAGTGTATGTGGAAGATGCAGAAAACCACTGCAACTAATGAATGAAATCCATTCAGTGAATATGTTTA
Organism: Tenualosa ilisha; assembly: GCA_015244755.2. NCBI lineage: Eukaryota > Metazoa > Chordata > Actinopteri > Clupeiformes > Clupeidae > Tenualosa > Tenualosa ilisha. Next base: position 6,723,186 of record PYXC01000495.1, on the reverse strand, counting down.
TTCACACACACACACACACGCGCGCAAAACATCATGCTGTGTGTGTGTGTGTATGTGTGAGTGCACGCACACATGCTTTTATGTTTCTCTCATAGGGTGGCAAGAGGCTTTAGTGCTCTGAACATCTCCATCTCTGTGTATTGCCCAGGATCAAGGTGAACAAGACACATGTAGGTCAGAACATCTACAATTCCACTGAAAGTGTGTTAATCCTCTTCACAGCAAACAGCCACTGCATATGTTGAGAGCTTATTCTTCCTGTATGCTGTGAGGCACCATGGGAATGTGTTCGCAAAGTGGCTACATATGAGAGTTTGTCTTAAAGAGGCAGACAACTGTTTTGGTCATCACTAACAAAAAAAATATGTTGTTGGGGAACTGGAAAGAAATATAAAATTTAATCTGTCCTATATCTTTGAATTTGAGATGATCAGGTACAAGAATACAAATTAATTATGTTTTTTTTTACTGAAATATATTCTTTGACCAATAAATATCACAGTTTCTCTCCATTGTGGTGCTTTACTTAATCATAAAAAGAACTGTTGGATTTTTCCCCAAAGTCTGCAAAACCACCAAACCTTTTCTCAATCACAGACACACACCATTGCCTTCACATCCTCATACACACCTCTTCTCTCACATTACCTGTGATTGTCACTTTGCACAAAAATACACAACCCTCCAAATCCTCACCTGACAATAGCATTTGAAAAAAGACCTGTTATGTTGAATAAGCATGCCCGTGCCCTGTATACAGGGGAGCATCACTGACGTACAGATCATTTTCTCTAACCGACAGGTTCCCACATGGCGATGGGGTCCCTGTGCCCCTAAGCCTGGGCTTCCTGTAGCTTAGCTTGGCTTCAGCACAAGATGGCCTGGTGTTGTTGCAGGAGGGCTCCAGGGACCCAGCAGGAGAGCAGCAGGGATCTCCAGGATTGGCCCCGAATCAGAGCACATGGGTGGGGGGACAGAGTTTCCCAGGCTTAGGGGAAGCTGGTGTGGACCAGCTCACCTCTGCCTAAGCCCTGCACTTGACCTCTACCCATGGGCAGGGACTCCCAGCTTTCCGTGTGACAGTACTGTGGGACGTTGACCACAAATGTAATACAAAGGGATTCATTTCTGGCATATGCCTTAAGATGTGGAGTTATGAGCCTATTATCCTTTTCCCTGTGAATGCTTCAGGGGTTGCAAGTTTGGCCGTTTCTTTCTTGTGTTTATTAAGGTTTCATTTTTAATATGAGGTAAGTAGCCATATTAACACAAAGACACATATGCACAGCCTGGACACACACACACACACTGACAAACAAATTCAGGCACACACAAACACACTCACAAATATTACTAGCTCAAAGTCATGTTGTTTATTATGGGATGGCTTGAGCTGCAAAGTGGGTCAGGCTCATACATCTACTGCAGGTATGATGGCCCTCTGATGCCATAGCGATAGAGGCAGAGTGACATGTACATGCCCGGGGTTGATCATAATCTCTGCATTCATCTCTCTCTCTCTCTCTTTCTGTCTCTCTATCTCTCTCTCCATCTCTCTCTGTCTTTCTTATCATACCCTGTCAAGTTATTGTTTATGTTTGCCACTCTCTCTCACTGGCTCACCTTGTGTCAGGATTTGAATCAGAATCAAACCCTTTATCTTTCGTTGCTGCTGGCCTTCAGTGCATGCATCCTAAAAAGGCTTGATTCAAGCTCAATCTATTTTACTGTCAGCATTTTTGTATTTTGGGCTCTCAGGGACACATGCAAAATCCAGCTGAACACAGAGGACATAATGAAACCAGCTTTGGATCCATATCAGTGTTCAGCTTTCAGCATAAATGAGCCTTGACATTATTGTTATTTTAGTTTGCAAGCAAGGCATTGAATCAGAGACTTTAAAGCTGATGCATAATGGTTATTTTACCTACCTAAGCATATACCGGGAACTTGTACATCAATACCAGGCATTCCTTATCGGGCTTTTAATTCTAAGGCCTTGCTATATTGTTTTGACCTGTCTCTTGACATATGTAATAAGCCACAGGCAGTGTGTTTGTGTGTGTGTGCGTGTGTGTGTGTTGAGAAGACTCATCAAAGGCATGGATCCAAGTCAAATATCTCCAACTATAACTCTCTCAATGGTCCACTGACCCGATCCATTTGCCATTAACTCTGTTTCGTCCAGACACAACAGACAGTGTAAATGGGTGCGTAAAAGGGCTGCTGGCATAGATGTGTGTCTGGAGGGACTGAATGATGGGTATTGATCCATCAGGAATCAATGCTGAGATTGAGAGATAAAGCATGTGTGGTTCGTCTGTCACGGCATGTCGTCTGATGCATAGTGACACACTAACCGGTGTGGTAATGGATTTATGAGTTGGGGCAGGTCTCTCAGGAGCTGTAAAAGGGCTCTGCTGAGAGCCTAAAATGGGCCTTTTTTATTGAGATGGGGCTCATTTGGATTCCCATTTTTTCTTTTTACGTGGAGGACTTGGGCTGTAGTGAAACTATTTTTCACACCAAAAGCAATTTTTGAGTCATGAAGTCAGCATCCCCCCACCCTTCACAAACACACAAAAACACTTAGTATTCCTGGTGGTTACATTGTTGTCTTACATACAGATATGGTGATATGATCTTTTGTGTGTATGTTCTGGCAGAGAGTGCGTGTGTGTGTGTGTGTGGGGTGTTTGTGTGTCTGTGTGTTATAGATTCCAGCTTTGAAAGCTTCCACCCTCATCAGAGCCGGCTGGGGCCTCAGGCAGCGAGGATCTCTCTCTATATCTGCTGGTGGAGACACAGAGCTTTGCTCTCATCACTTTTAATCCACCCTGCTCTCCTTTTCTCCTCTGTGAGAGTCCTCTGGATTCACATGTTTTGGTCTTGGCCTCCATTCACTTCAAACACATCAGATTGTCCACACGCAAGCATACACACACATACACACACACACATTACCCCCATACACCCTTCATAAATGTCTTTTCTTTTTATCTCCTCTCTCTTTCCATCCCTTGCTCTCTCTCTCTCTCTCTCTCTCTCATTCTCTCTTTCTATCACTCTCTCTCTCAATCCCTTTCTCCTTGTCTCTCAGGAGAGCTTCCATCATCCCATCCTCCCATCCTAAAGGGTTGAACTTGATCCCTCTCTCTCTCTCTCTCTCCTCTGTATAAACTGGAGTATAGTGAGCTCTGCACTATGGGTCACCCCTTCCTCACGAGGCGAGCATGCTTGTGGTTGACCTATTTCCAACTGGCAGCCTCTTTCATAAATAATTTCTTCATCTTTCTGCACATTACATGATTTTATCAAGTCAGGACATGATAATGCATACATGTGGGATATGTGTATGCATTACTGTGTAAGCAGTGATGGAGCAAATGAGCATGTGAAGAGAGAGAGAGAGAGAGAGAAAGAGAGAGAGAGAGTATGGGTGTTTTTTCTTTCTTTCTCAGATTGTGCCTGAGTTCTATTTGCTTTCAGTTGTGCGTTATGCATGTTTATGCTTATGTTTATGTGTGTGTGTGTGTGTGTGTGTGTGTGTGTGTGTGTAGTTGAGTTTATGTGTCCGCGTGTAACTGCATACATTGGAGGATGTGATGCAATATTTAACCAATATCTTGGTTTTGCAGGAAAGTGCCAAAGGGCCCCCACCCCCACCCCACCCCTACACACACACACACACACACACACACACACACACACACACACACACACACACACAGATATCACACCCTACACCATCCATCCAGGCCTTTTATGAATCATAGTTTCACCTCGCATTCTCAACCCTGTATGTCAATGATCCTTGTGCAAATGCATCATGAGTAATGCAGTCCTTCAGTGGCCCTCTCAGACCTCATTTGGACTCCACACACACACACACACACACACACACACACACTCTGTTATGTCCCAGTCTGTGATGTCTATTTGAGCTTATGTTAAACTGAGATTCACTGAGGGGGAGAGAAAGAGAAGGGAAGAGAGAGAGAGAGAAAGAGAGAGTATGGGTGAGAAGGTGTGTGAGAGAAGGTGTCTGTGTGTGTTACAAGGACAATAGAGGACAAAGGAGGAATGGGAGGCAATTGGTGATGTGAGTGAGAAAGAGGGAGAGAGAGAGAGAGAGAGAGAAAGCGTGAGAGAGGGAGAGAGAGATTAAATTTAACAGACATGGGCCGAAGGATACAGACAGATGAGTGATAGAGCATGAGAAAGAGAGAGGGAGGCAAGGAAAGGAGGGGAGAGAGGGAGGGAGGGAAAGCCGAGTGTTTATGTGCGAGGAGGCTTTAAGAGGGGCTTTAAATGAGATTTAGTGCACACAGTGCCAGTCATCAGACAGACAGAGGCAGTGCACTGAATGATGAGCTCCTCAATGTCTGTCTGTTGTCTCACTGCTGAAGGACAGAGAACAGCATCACCAACTCGCAAGAGCCCAGCTAGAGATTGTGCACTCACTAGATTCAGTCTAATCTAGAACAATCTACCCATAAAGGGACATTTGGGCATCCCTTTACAATGTGATGGCTCTACAAAATTTAGGTTCTTCCCTTCCTTTCTTATGCCTCTACCAACAGGACTTTATTCGGCAGGGTAGTGACTGGTCTGAATGGATTATAATGCGTTCTTATAGCAATCCACTTGTGATTAGATCACCCAGCACAAAATTCCAGAAGTCATTGAATCTGCCACAAGATTCAGGAGATTCACATTGAATCTGTAGCTCTCTTTGGACACAGCCACCTGGTATTACTGTAACTTATCAGAGAAACCACTTGAGTAAAATGAGTTGCAATACAGGCTGAAAAAGGCTGATATTATGTGATACACTGGTAGAAAAAAATTCACTAGTTCAAGTCGTATCAGTGGCCTCAACAATCTGACTGATTCATCTGTGTTTCTGTTATATAATAATAAGTCTTGGGTGCCAGAGCATTAGTGACATTTTCTGCCTGCCTGCTGTCATTTGCTTGCTTGGATGGTTGGTTGGTTGGTTAATGGACTCTTTCAATGAACTTTTGTTCCAACAGAAGTTTGATAGTTTTTGAACTGGCTCTGGATGGTGGGTAGGGAATCTGTCTCTTATGCAACAGTTAGTATATGTCAAGAACTCCTGGCCAGGCTAGCGCAGTCTTAGCCTAGCAGTGCCTTCCTAGCACTTCCACTTGATTATCATGTCCCTACAGTGCTAGTCTGGATTTGATCCCATTGAGCTTTTTGTCTCGGGAGGAATTTTAATCTGTCCAGTCATCGAACAGAGGTAGACATTGTGAATGCAGAGCTAGAATGCTATCAGTCTAGGCAAGCTGTCAGTCAGGAGCTGATCCAATCTTTTTAAACTTAAACACCTCAAGCAAGCAATCGAATCTCACTAACGAATGTCCAGACCCTCTGTACGGAGCAAAGTGTAGAACAAGGGTCTGGTTTTATTACCAGCCTAGCACCACCGAGTGCTTCCCCTCAATGTCATTTAGCCCCGTGACTGCGTCAGGGAACCAGATGTAAGCTTCAGTTTGCTCCATCTCTGACCTGGGGGCCAATCAGCTAACAGAGGGAGGGCTGAATAAAAAAAGCAATAATGTTAAATTCAAATGATGCATTCCAGCACGAAACGTACATCAAGACTAGTACAGCAGTGATTGGTTAAAACAGTGCCAATTGCTAGGTTTCAGACGCTTTGCATGAAGTGAAATGATGTGAATGTGTTTAATGCATCAGGCTAAAGAACTCACCCCATTAGTCAGCCCATCTTCCAACACACTTCCTCTCTTTTTCTCAGCATCACAACAGGAGACCCTATAATCTTCATCTATAGTCAACTGGTGCTCTTGTAGAGTTGTCCATCTGACATGGGCTACCTCTTTGCTGCCATGTCTGTGTTTGCCTGTATGTACGCATCTTTGTATGTGTAGTGTGTGTTTCACTTTTTATTGTTATTGTTGTGTTGTGTGTGCCTATTAATGCTTATGTGCATGAGAAATTGTTTTAGTGTGTCTGAATGTGTGTGTGTGCATGTGTGTGTTCAGAAGTTAGTGTAATTATAGTGTAAAAATAGTGTAATAGATTGGTTTGAGTGTGTGTGTGTTTGTGCTTGTATGTGTGTACATGCTTGCTGAATTATTGACGTGTTTATGAGTGTGTTAGTGGCCAAGTATATATGTGTGTATCTGGCAGTGTGGTGGTCATTATCTCACAGATTGCTGTAGCATTGGCCAGCTCTGGCATCTGCGGCCCATCAGCACTCCCAACTCGAGTTGTTTGTCTGCTGTCAGCAGCGAGTGAATGAAACAAGCCCATTAAGACGAGTGCTCGCTTGCTCACTCGTTCGTTTGTTCGTCTCCCATCAGCCTAGAGGGATTTATGGGTATTAGCCCCGGCTAGAGGTTACGATCAGTTGTAATCTGTGTAGCGTCCCGCCCTGAACAAGCGCAGCAGTATTGATGAACACACACAACAACACATGTGGACACACACTCCCATCATTAGCACCAGTCTAACCACTAGTAACATGGAAAACAATAGACAATAGCATGCTATAAAGGTGTCACATGCAGAACAAAGGAGAGCTGGTCTGCTTTGCACAGGCATCTTCATCTGAGAGACATGTTCACTGGTGGAGGCTTGAGTGAAGTCAATAAAAATTCTATGGACACCCACAGCAGTGAATCAATGGGACATCTCATAGAGAGTCTCAGGACATAGATTATAACAAAGAGGACAAGAGACGGGAGTGAGTAGGATTCTAAACGAGAGATTAGGAGATGCAGGAACGAGGGAGGCAAGATGAGAGAAAAGAGAGGAATTACTAGAGATGTGGCCCAACAGGGCAATGGTGAAGCGCTACGTTATTCTAATGAAGCGCTATGTTATTCTAATGAAGCGCCATGTTATTCTAATGAAAAGATTGTTTTTTGTGTTGCCTTGCATTAGTGTAGCATCACATATAATGATTGTCAGAACAACTGTGATATTGTGCTTATCTAATGTTGTGGTGTGTGTGTGTGTCTTCACCCAAATGATATTTATACACAATTCCCCACAGCTCTTTGCCCTTCTTTACAAAGCCGATACTGGTCAGATAATGCATCATACCTTCTAATTTATCCAGTTACACGCTGATACTCAACTACACAGACACACACACTAGGCATATGTGTTTTAGTAACACTAATGTTATGGGTTTACAGCATAGTCCACATAATGGTGGAAAAAGGTATATCTGTATTATCATACAGAGTCATACTGTTTTGGTTTAAAGTATCTACTAAATGAATGAGGGCCAGTGTGGGGATAGACAAGGAATGGGAGCAAGAGACATAGAGAAGGAGGGAGAGACAGAGAACCACAGAAAGAGAGAGGGTGAGAGAGAGATAGAGGGAGAAATAGAGAGTGAGTGTGAGAGAGAGGGTGAGTCACAGTTAACGAAAGGAGTGAGAGACTAAAACATGAAGTGAGAGAGAGTGTGACCTATTACCCCTCTGGCAAGCTTTTGTCCCAGAATGCCACAGTAGGTCAGTCGATGGTGACCACGTGTCGTCATGGTGCGCTCAGCTCCACTGTGTCTCAGTGGCTTTTACATAACTGCCTGTGTCCATCAAGTGACCGGTGGGCCCACAGGGCACAAACACACACACACACACACACACACACACACACACACACACACACACATACACACAGGGTAATCTCACCATCAGCATTATATGATGTTTCACCAATGCCCTTCAGACCTAATGAATTGTTTCATCAAAGTGATTATTCCTGTAGAAATACAGTAATAGTCCAGCCTAACTGGCTCTAACTCTGCTAATTAGGAGGGTTAATCATAAGTCTCTCTTCCTCGTGAATCTGATCTTGGTGTTCGAGCTCAGTACACTGAATACACATTCATCATTACCTGTTTCACAGTGACACTGGCACTGGTCATTGACAGGACATTAAAATGGTTCTGATTCAGGAGATCAATCTCTGAATAATATCTCACTACACACTATGCAACCATAGCCAGTGTAATGAATACTCTGCTCCAGTGTGTGCAAAAATGTTGCCATTTGTCTTATGCTATTAGTAACACTTTATAATAACATTCATTAATAAGCCATTACTAAACCAGTAGTTAACTTAATCAGAAATCATATATATATATATAAAGAAATAATTTGTTCATAGCTAATAATGGTTTGTTGCTGGTGTATTAATGAAAGTTATAAAGTATTTCCATGTTATTTTAGGTTACCTGTAAAGCACGCTCCCTACTGTACTTTCATACCTAAAACTTTTTTCATAGCAATCTATACCTTCGTACCAATCTATACCTTCATAGCAATCTATACTTTACTCAGTTTATAAATCATGTGTGAAAAGCTGAACACTGCTGTCTTATATATCAGAACAATGAGGAATAAGTTGCTGTACAGCCGTCACTGTCATGGTAACGGCTCTGGAGAGGACACAGCTGTTTAGCGCTCTGATGCCTAGATATTGGACGTGTTCTCTCTTGAACAGTCCACAATCATGAAGAGGGCTGTTTCCCCAGAAAGTTGGATTATTTTCCACTTCAGCAGCGAAAGCCACTCTGTGCAGTTTTTGAACCGTTAGATCAATCTTAATAGACAGCTGCCATATGTCTTAACACAGCCTATAGTCATTACCACTGATGCCCTAAAACACTCCCTCAATGCACACATTTCCTTTCGTTCTCTCTCTTACTGGTTCTCTCTCTTACTTTAACTTGTTTTTTGCATGCCTTGTATTAGTGCCACAGAGTGATTGTCAGAGCAACTGATATTCAGCGGTGTGTGTGTGTGTGTGTGTGTGTGTGCGCGCACGTGTGTGAGTGTGTAAATGTTTTATTAAGGTTGTTTGCATATGAATATGAGTTTGTGCTTGTGTGCTTGATCCGTCTGTGTGTGTAGTTAATTGGATTGGAGATGCAGCAGACTGACGGCAATTAAACCTGCAGCATCAGGTGATTCATTAGGCCCTGGCTCTTCCTCCAGCTTTGTGTGTCCCGGCAGGAGATGAATGAGTGCAGGAGGGGGTAACATGTGCCTCCCCCACGTACGCCCCTCCTCTGCCCCCCTCCTTGCCCAAAATAAAACCTCAAACCTCACCTCCTCAACAAAAGGGACCCTTTCAGAGGCACGGGGCAATAACATGGGGGGGGGGGGGGCACAGTGGAGAGATCACTATTGAGAGAGGGTCTCTGTTTCATGCTGGTGACCTCAGTCTGTGTGAGGGTTACCACACACACACAAACACACACACACACACACACCAGGCCTGGTACAATGTCATTGGTTGGCAGGGCCACAAAGCTGGCTGCACGGGACTGCGCTCGCTGTGCTGGGAGGCTCACAGACATACGTGGGACTGCCCACACACACACATACACACACATACACACACACATATACATACATACACACAGACAGGCTTACACACTTCACTTCAGCTGCACCCCCACTCTGCCCACCCCCAAACAAACCTCCAGGGCCTGCGTTGACAGGCCCGCAACACACAATAGCGAGGCCCAGGTTGGGGCTCTTCTGATGGGCTTCTGTCAGCGGCACCTGGGCCTCCTCCCCGGAGCCTCGTGGAGCCCTGCTGGGTGACCGTCCTGACAGGGCCCCTTGAATGATTATGATAAAAGGAGGCCATTTTCTGCTCAGCCTAATGTCCTCTGCCACCACACTGTCTGGGCTCACACAGGTCAGTTTATTCTGGGATGTAATGCAGTTAAAAATACACACCTAAATAAAAGTTCATCTTACAACACTAAGGTAACGATAGTGAGAGGATTGATTTTATTTCTTTTGGGGTGTTGAAAGCACAAATTATGGGTTATATTTTGTAATAAATTTGAGTTGGTGTGTGTGTGTGTGTGTGTGTGTGTGTGTGTCTATGTGTAATATGAGAGTAGCTTTGATCGCTCCTTCCTATGATAGAAGGCTACTGGTTTCAGTCCTATCTCGTTTCTGCCCACAGGGAATCTCTCCTGTATGCTTCACCATTAGCTCTCATGAGTAGCAGTAGGGGGCAAGACTCTAGTGATGATCACACAGAAATATTTACTCTCCCTGTGTGTGTGTGTGTGTGTGTGTGTGTGTGTGTGTGTGTGTGTGTCTGGTGTGTGTCAGGAGCTGTCCCTGTTTGTTGGGGGGACGTGTGGAGTGTTTGTAAGCTTTATATTTGTGTTCATTGGGAGATACATGTGTGTACATGTGTGTTTACATAATTTGTTCAAGCTTTTCTGAACTACATCTATCATTTGTGTGTCGTGGAGGGGGTGTGGATAGATGCGTGCATGTGTGTATAGGAGTGTGTGTGAGTGTGTGTGTGTGTGTGCGCGCACGTGTGCGTGTATGTGTGTGTGTGTGTGTGTGTGTGTGTGTGTGCACACGCTCCAGGGTGTGAAGTGATCCCTCGTTATTAGGCCCAGTGAAAGAGTGATCAGAGGGACACGAGAGAGTTGCTGTGACAGCCTCTGTCTGCCAGCTGATACAGTCATCCATCTCTTTCCCTCTCTAGTCAGAGTCACACACACACACACACACACAGATTGGCCACAGCAACCAATCAGCACCAAACACATGCAGAGGTGAGAGGTACTATTACCATATTCACAACTCATAAATTATGGTGAAAGTACATTTAAAAACTAAGCTTCATCTGTTCTTTAAAAAAATGCTTTTGCTCAGATAATGTCCAATAATGGTTCAAATGATTCAATAATCCTGTTTATCTGGAAACAGGATGTAAGTTTGATTTGACTTGAATTTGAGTATACAAATGGAGAGAAGTAATATAATATTTAATAAAAAGATTTATCTTGGATATGTAAGAATCTGAGTAGACCAATGATTCCATGCCACTATACAGCTATTTACTGTTTGTGTATGTATGAATTTGTAATGGTAGACTCACAATGAACCAACTCCACACTAATCAGAAACCACTTTCCTTTTTTTCAGTTTTAAGTTCAGACACAGATGAACATGAAAGAAAAGCAAACTTCAGGCAGCGGCCACTCTTCCTCCACAGGGAGAGAGAGCAAAAAAAAGAGCAAAAACAAAAACAAACAGTAAAATTCCCCCGTCACTGAGACTCACAGATCGGATGTCTGCACTCCAGGCCTGATTGTCGTGGACTAAATTTGGGTGTGGAACCTGTTCCTGTTCTTCCTTCTGTGATAGCCTAGGCTGGATTCCAGTAATTCCAGGATAGTCTCTATGTAGAACCCAGAACTCTTGTCTGCTTAGAACGTTTCTCTTTCTAGGATTATTGCATTTGATTGTTTTGTGGAGATAATTTATTTCACACTGAAATGCAAGCAGACACAGATATTTCAATTTTGCAGTCATGAACACACACTCAAAGTGTAGCTGATAGAGAGAGAGAGAGAGAGAGCAGGAGTAAGAGAGAGCAAAAGTATAAAACAGATATGCACTGATAGGGGGAGAGACATGGAAAGCCAGTGAGTACGTCCACTACCCGCCAACACACACACACACCATCTCTCCCCTGCATGATTTAGTCTATCATGAACCCCGTTAGCTGTCTCTCTGAGATGGACAGATCTTTCAGCCTCTGAAAGAAACACTAATGGAGGCAAAGAGGGTTCAAGGACCGGCCTCATACCCTTACATGTAATTATCCCGCAATGACTCACTCATACGGTGGCTGAGAAGGCTCTATTTTCGCTGTACCAGCAGCTTTGCATGCTTGCTTAAGTGCCTAGGCTGCACAGAAGCTGTGCTTCACAAGCCACTGAGCTCCACCGAGGTTATCTTCTCGTCTTCCTTCCCTTCAGAGGAAGCCTTAAGCCGTGGCTTGTCTGTTTCTAAAAAGCCTGCCAGACTGAGACAGAGAGAGGGAGAGGAAAGGAGGGGAAGAGAGAGGGAAAGAGAAAGAGAGAGAGAGGGAGGGAGGGAGAGAGAGAAAGAGCAAGAGAGGTCCAATCCCTAGGACAGACTGAAGCAGATGGGAGCTGACTGTTTTTCCCCAATCCTAATTCAATTAAAGCTGCTGCCTTCCAATGATCTGCTTAGCGGTGCTTTTGAAAGCAGACCTCAATGTCTCAGAGGTACTGTACCCCTCACAGCTCAGCATCCTGTACCGTCAGGAATGTGCCAACCTTTCTCAGAACTCACACCAAGACAGCCCTGCCCCTGACCTGCCTTCTGATCTGTGCCACTCAGGTTTGATCAGAAGCAGAGTGATGAAGATGAAATAATACGTTTTTACACAAAGGATTATTATTCCTTTAGGTAACTGTGAGATTTAAAAAATACGCTGGCATATTCTTTATAGGATATCTAAATTGTACTGTTTAGGTGAGATAAAACAACCAAGCTTTACAAGGTTTTTTTTACAAGTAAAAAAAATTCTTGTTTCCCTTAAGACTATTTTGTGCACATGGATGCATAGATGAGAAGAACAAAAAAGCTATTAGCTCCTCAAAAAGGGTGACGGTCACAGAGAACAAATCTGAAGGGTGACCCTCATAGATCATAATTCTAATTCTCATCAGCCAGCCCCTCAGAAATGCTTTCATTCCAGATTGCCCTTTGATGTCTTTGATGATTTGAATGTGGGAACAAAACTGCATGTGTGAAAGATCCCATACATGGCCACACTTTAAAAGATGGCTCAGTTCCACATGCCAAAGTGTGCTTCTGTTCAGTCTCCCTAAAAGCTCATGACAAGCTCAGGCTTTTAGGGTAGTACAGAACATTTCAGCAGAGCCGTTTTTCAGGCTCAGGTGGATTTCATAGTGTAAACATAAAGACAAAATATTCCCACCCCTGTTCTCTACACGCGCATAAAGCGAATCAGATCTTCCACATATAGCCTACCTGTTGTGGGAGCACTATTCTCTCCTGTTGCTTCAAAGTGCATGCAAAACCTCCTCATTTTTCCTGTCAACATCAAGGTTCCTGTCATTATTTCGGCATTACTACTGATGTGGTCTCCAGACATCTCCAAAAAAAGCTGTGCCCACATGCCTACACACCCGCTTCGAGGACACACCTCAGTTCATGTGCTTTGGCAGGATCCTCTCATGAAAGGTAAACGGTGCACACTATGCTTACTAAGGTATTCTTTTACTCAAGGAGTGAAACATCTTTTTCTACAAAAGCCACCAAGCTTTTGGGGGACATGTCCTTTCATTTAAGTTTACTTACCTAATTGACACCTTTTAACTGAGATACATGTGAAACAGGAGTGACTATAGTGGCGCTGCAATGGTAAGAACAGTGAGGTTTTAGCTACCCTCATGCATAAAGAAAATGACTGTCATACACGGAAACACACTATCCATAGAGACAGACATGGCAGAAGACATAGACCACAACTACAGCTACAATGCATCACATCGCGACACGAACACGGAGAGACAGATGAGAGTAGATCATTTTATTGTACTATAAAATCTAGTCTTCTTTGCTCCCAGTGTTTTTTATGATTAAGAGTATGCGCACCAGAAGATACCCCCGCTAATTAGGTCATACAGATGTGTGTTATTTATTTATTCGCACTGGAAGGGTAGGCGTGTGAGTGAGGGGCAGGATTTCCCTACCGAGCGCCGCCTCTCTGGAGCAGCAGTCAACGGCGCTCGGTCATTCATCCTGGAGTTGAGGTTCACTGGCATGCCGCTAAGGTTTAGAAACACTACGCCAACAAGTCTACGACGGACATAGTGCTGCTGAAAGCACACACTGTGACAAACAGAATCAATTAGCCTACATCCATTTCTCCAGCCGGGTTGCCTAATTTAGAGAGGCAAGCGACGGGGAGGTGTTTTTCCCCTAAGAAGACTGCGTCTCGAGGTGGACCTGGGAATGACGGTCACGGGCGCCTCATCTCCTCCACTGAGGTCGTGAATGGAAAGCGTTTACAGCCAGAACCACTACCTCTCCATCGATACAGCGAGACTCCGTGTTTTGTGATTAGGTGTGTGGTCACCGGAACCGTTGTCGCTGGGACGCACACGGCTGGTGGAAGATGGAGTCGTTCTTTACTGAGGTGAGAGATCTACACCTTCACAGCATGCGCTTATGCCATTAGTCTAATATGGACTCGGTTGTAATTATAAATATGAATGTTACTGAACTATGAATTTCCCGATAGAGATACAGTAATTCTACATTCCTGTGCCTCAAAAATCATTTGAGGCAGGTAAGGTAAATCCCTTGTAGTTCATCACATCTTGGCTGTTCGATTCGATGGGCCCATCTGTCACATAAGAACTGGGTCTCAGCGAAATGCAAGCCTGTCACCTGGATTTGCGAATTAACCCACCCCAAGCTTCCCACATATCTAGCAAAGCGTAACGACATTTTGAGTACGAATTTGCATGCGTTGGGGACAGACATCTCTTTGCATTCAGCAGAGATGAAAATGATACACTGCCTGATTAACCGAGATTCGCAAAATTACTGCTCTTTTAGACCGTATCCACTGCGTTAAGGGGGGCAGTGGCGACCGGGTCGGCTGCACCTCAGGATGTAGGCGCACAACCAGCCCGCGACCAATGTTAGCGCGATTGCAGGGTTTGGGTACTTGTGTGGAGGTGGAGGTGGAGGCGGAGCGGGGGTACTCGGAGCCTACTGGCACATATTATATGTCGATGACCAGAGCGAGCGAGGATCGGCATTATTTTGACATCGTAAAGGGATAAGCTTTGATCGGATCTCTCTGGCTCCAGACCATTAACGCACAAGTGCTACTAAATACATTTATGCCCCGACTTTGCGCATCCGCGAATGCCACTGAATAAAATAGGCTACAGTGTTAGTGGGTTAGGCTGAGAGTAGCGCCCGCGTTGTCGCTGTACAATCATGGGTTGCTTTGCTCGTGTGCCTGGATTGTCACTTGAAATGTTTGTCTATGGATACTGACGGTTTGCATCCGTCATCTTTTCTAATCGTGATGAAACGATATTGCAAAGGCGTATTCATAGTAACATCTTCACTTTAATACATCCGTATCCTCTAATCCAGGTACGTGCAAAGAATCATCATAGAAATCATAGAAATACTAGCTGATCGCCAGCATAGGAGTGTAGGTCTAGATAGGCTGCTGTTGTACAAGGCCTGGTAGTCCCTCAACTCTCAGGTGTTTTTCATCAGCTTGCTCTAGACTGCTCTCTGCTCCCCCACCCCTGTGGACGCCTTCCAGCTGCAGCCATGGCCATCTCCTCTCTCGCTCCTTCTCTCTCTCCCCTCCCTCCCTTTTTTCACACACGCACGCACGCACACACACACACACACCACACACACACACACACACACACACACACACCTGCAGTCTGTTCCTGGACTAAATCACCATTAGGGCATCTGTGCTAAGCTACTTATCTGTGTGTGTGCGTATGCTAATAGTATCTACAACTGATTGTTTTAACTAGCCTTGGGATCAGGCTTTAGTGAGGGAACCTCTGCACACTGTTCCTTTCCTTAAGATCTGAAAGCTTTGGTGTGGTGTGTGTGTGTGTGTGTGTGTGTGCATGTGAGCGTGTGTGTGTGTATGTGTGCTCATGAATGTGTTCATGTACTTACACATTTGATATGAATTTACTCAAAAAAACATGCTAGGTTTGGATAAAACCACACTGTGCAGGGATTCAACATACCTGAGTCAGTGTTTTTTTGCAGTGGTTTCAACCATGCATGCAAGTGGAAAATTAGTATTTTGTGCACACTTGTAATGTGTGTGTGTGTGTGTGTGAGTGTGTCCAGATGTGAGTGTGTGAGAAAGAGAGAGGGGGAGAGTGTGTGTTTGTCCTTGTGTGTGCATGCATAGGTGCTTTTCCATGTGTTTTCCCATACGTTTATCTAAACACCCCTTGAGTTAACCTCTCAACCTCTCTCAGCCACTCCAACCCCACAGAGTGCTCTCTTGACGCCAATGGCATTCTTAAGGAGTCCGCTAAGTGCACCGATTAGATTTTTAGCTCAAAGCCTGACACGTACTCGTCACAACTGAGCCCGTCCTTAGCTCCTCTTGTTTAAACCATCGCTCTTTCTTACTTCCTGTCCCAATCCTTAATGCCCAGGCCTGTCAGGAGATGTGTGTCACTCAAAAGGTCGGGGGTCAAACGCCTTGCCAGTGAATGGGTCGTTGAGCTGTCAGCGGTGTGTAAGGGAATGCGGTCCGAAACCAGTGGAGCGCATAGAGCTTTAAAATGGCCTCCTCTGAAACCCTCCTGAACTAATATCCCTCCCATTCATCCAGTTTCCTGATTGCATCTAAGTGTTGTGTGCACATAAACACACACACACATAACACACACACACACACACACACACACACACACACACAAAGTAGTCTGTAAAGGTACCTCCAGGGGGCTTCTCCCCAAGTCTCCTTGACCCCTCTTTTCCACACACACACACACACACACACACACACACACACGCATGCATGCACACAGTGTTGACAGCTCAGGTACCAACATCATGACTCAACACTCCACACCTCCCGTTCCCCCAGCAACAGCAGAAGGGAGTTCTGGTGTGATGGGGTTCCCTGGGTCCTAGCGCCCTCTGTTTCTTACTGTGGTCACAATGCATCAATGGCGGTGTCATTGATCTACACTTCAATCTACTCTACACTCTCGTTTCATACAGAGGGTCTGGACATTCGGTCGTGAGATTTGATTGCTTGCTTGAGGTGTTTATGTTTAAGAAGATTGGATCAGCCCCTGACCGATAGCTTGCCGTGATTGGTAGCATTCTAGCTCTGCATTCACAACGCCTCCCTC
The DNA here is from genome assembly GCA_015244755.2 of Tenualosa ilisha. Taxonomy (NCBI): domain Eukaryota; kingdom Metazoa; phylum Chordata; class Actinopteri; order Clupeiformes; family Clupeidae; genus Tenualosa; species Tenualosa ilisha. Next base: position 6,706,412 of record PYXC01000495.1, on the reverse strand, counting down.
TGTCCACTGATTGGACAGGTTAAAATGCCTCCTGAGACAATGAGCTCAATGGGATCAAATCCAGACTAGCACTGTAGGGAGATGATAATCAAGCGGAAGTGCTAGGAAGGCAAGGCTAAAAATGACCAGGAGAGAGATCTGCTCGGACCAGAATGGCTGATATGATGAGGTTGGACATTAGACTAAGTTCACACGTTTTAGGATGCAGTTTTCCAAATTCACAAGTGATCTCCCACTAATGTGTCTGCCCCTCAAACACGCAAACACTCACACGCACCCACACCCACACACGCATGTGCACACAGTTCCCCCGCTGTTATAAAGTGGAACAATGATAAAAACAACCTTGGCCATTCCACAGAAGCTGATATGGATCCTGTGCCCTGTCTTCCCTCAACTTTTGTTTTGTGATGATCATATGCGTGCTTATAGTCTATATGGAGCACTGTCAGCAGAGGAGACAATTGTTTGCAACTTTGCGATGGCCTATTGATCCCATGCAGGATTGATTGCTGAGGTAAAGGGCTTTTGCACCCTGTGTGTGTGTGTGTGTGTGTGTGTGTGTGTGTGTGTGTGTGTGTGTGTGTGTGTGTGTGTGTGTGTGTGTGTGTGTGTGTGTGCACTGTATATCTCAGATCGGAATGCATATGCCTAAATCACAAATTCTTTTGAGACAGATGAAACGCAGTAAAAATAGATTAAGCGGCAGGAAACTTTTCTTCAATTACCACCTCCAATTTTAACACACACACACAGATACACACACACACACTCACACGCACACACACACGCACACATTCTTGAGAGATTTGAAGGTGTCTTGTAAGGGGAGGCATCTATTTATATTCCTCCTTTCTCTATATCCGCTCCTTTAAAATGACAGCTGAGCCCCAGGCTGCACCCTACTCAGATCACCAGCTCAAACACAGCCCAAATCTGCTAAGAAACGGTTGCTGTGGCTCCTTCTCACCCTAATCTGGCAACACAGTCCAGTGCAGTCACGTCTGGCAACCCCATGCTGAAAGTGTGATTCAGGGCGAAGGGCACACCTGACTTCAGTGTGCTGCAGATAGCTATGGGTCACAGTGTTGCAATGTAAACTGAGAAATTCAGTGTGTGAGTGTGCGTGAAGGGGGTGTTTGTGCGTGGTCGTGCATCCGTGTGTGTGTGTGTTTGTGGCAAGCATTCTGTATGTTACTGAGAAGTTGTTAAGTTGTGAAAATGTCAACTGCATGTCTATATTTAAGGGAGCAGTCACTCTGCACTGAAGGGTAGGACTCAGATGCTACACAGGGATGCTCCTGTACCACTCTCTCTCCTTCTCTGTTTCTCTCTCTACACTCTCTCTCTCTCTCACACACACACACACACCACTTCCACACACACACACACACACACACACACACACACACACACACACACACACACACCACTTCCGCATGTACCCCTGTCTCTGTTTGGTTGCTGTCTTTACTACAGTTTCTTTTTGGACACACACACACACAGACTCGCATAGACAGACACACACATTCACACATGCACACACACATGCACACACATGGCCTTTGGTGAAATGAGAGAAAGGAGATCTGCGGACAGGCAAGGCTTGGCAGTGACCCAAAAACACACAGCAAAAAACACAGGCAGCTTTGCCCTGTACACACACACACACACACACACTCACTCACACACACACACACACACACACACACGCAAAGACTCTGGTCTGCCTACAGCCTTGTGGCAGCATCAGCGCTAGCAGGCTCCCAACCTGTCCTAGCGCCACTTACACACTGCAGCTATTAATAGAGGGAGCGAATGCACAGAGAAGAGAGGGAGAGGGAAAGAAAGAACAAAAAAGAAAGAAAGAGGGAGGGAGAGGAGAGAAGAAAGACAGGTCACAGAAGGAGGACAGTGAAAGGAGAGAGAGAGAGAGAGCTGAAACGAAGAATCGAGGGAATATGAGAAGAACTGTGCCATAGGATAACTCTACTGTCCTTCAGGGGTTGTCTTTGGCTATTTCTCTCATTCATTCATGAGTAGTGCAAAAGGGACTGCCTGGAGTTTAGGACAGGAAATGTGTGCTGTCCCATCTCTCTATTTTAAGGTCCTACGACACACACACACACACACACACAGGTATTCATGCACTCAAAGACAACAGAAAATAAACATTTTTTTACTCATATATTCACCTTGATCTCTGTCAGACACACACACACACACACACACAAATCCCTCAACCTCAGGTTCACCCACTGCGTTCCTCAGCTAGTTCATTTCCTGTTGGCTCTGCCTATGCCACTCAACTGTCTACCTGCAATTCACACAGCCATTAAGAGGCCCTCTGTGGGCAGGAAACAGAGCTAAGAAAATACTATTGCACACACACACACAAACACACACACACACACACACACACACACACACACACACACACACACACACATGCACAACGTAGTCTGTGAAGGTACCTCCAGGGGGCTTCTCCCCAAAGTCTCTTTACATACTCACAGATCATACAGATGCACTTTTTTGTGTTTTGTGATTTATGATGTCTGGTGGTCATTCTGTACCCTTTGTCTTCGCGCACACACACACACACACACACACACACACACACACACACACACACAGACGCAGTCCTCATCAAGACTCGGGGTGAATGCAGTAGGGTGAACATTCCTCCTGAACCAGAAACAAGTTCAAAAGAACTGGGCTTTTGGTTGGGGTGATTACGGCTTGGGAAAAAGTCTGCAATAGTTCAAGTTTAAAAACAACAGGACATAGTAGAGCTGTGCACAGACTAACCGAAGTTATGATGGCACTGAGTATAGAGATCAGTTGATAACAGAAATTATGAATGATGAAAAACACACACCAATGTGCGTGCACACACACACACACACACACACACTCGCGCACGCACACACACACGTGTCTGAACACATACGTACATGTGTGCGTGCACACACACAAAAACAAATTGACCCTGACGAATCTCGAATGGTGTGTGTGTGTGTGTGTATGTGTGTGTGTTTGGCAGGTAGGACAGGTGTTCAGAGATCAGGTCAGTAGTCTGACAACCTGAGGAGAGACAGGTGTTGAACAGGTCTGATCTTCGTGATCATAGATTGTGTGTGTGCTTGTGCATATGTGTGTATATGTGTGTGTGTGTGTGTGTATGTTTGTACAGCTGGTAGCTGGGTCATGTGTGTTTTCAAAATGCGATTCCAGGTCAGAGTCACATTGTCCTTTACCCACTGTGATGTGAGTCATGTCATCTCTCCTGCTGTACCTCTCTGTTTCTATCCATCTCTCTCCATCTCTCTCACATGCTGTGCTGTGCAGTGGTATGATACAGTGCTGTGCAGTGGTAGCATGCTGTGCTGTAGTAGAATGCTGTGCAATGTTGTGCTGTACTGTGATAGGATGCTGTACTGTAGTTGTGTGGAGTGATGTTGATGCTGTGCTATAGAGGTCTGGAGTAGGATGCTGTGCTGTGCTGTGCTGTGCTGTAGTAGTTTGCTGTGCTGTGCAGTGGTATGATGCTGTGTGGAGTGCTGGAGCAGGGTGCTGTGCTGTGCTGTGGTATGATGCTGTGTGGAGTGCTGGAGCAGGGTGCTGTGCTGTGCTGTGCAGTGGTAGGATCTCTTCAGTGAGAGAATGCTGGTTGTGCAGAGAGCAGAGCTGCCACTGGAGATGTGTGACCTATTTTCCAATTCTAGCTTCCTCTTCTAGAGAGCATTCTCTTCTCTCTCATTCTTCTCTCTTTATCTGTCTATCTCTCTTTTCCTCTCTCTCCCTTCTTTGTTTTTAATTGTCTCTCTATCCTCACCACTTTCTTGTCATCTTTTCATTTCTCTCTCTCTCCCTCTCTCTTAATTTGTACCTGTCCTCTTCTCTCTTTCTCTCTCTCTTCCCCCTTATCTCAGTGTATACCTCACTTCCTTCCCTCGCTTACTTTCTTTCTCTCTGTCTGTCTATAATTTCTTTTTCTTCTCTTCTCTCTTACAGCTTTTATCATTATTTCTCCTTTCCCTCATCACATTATATCCCTCTCTCACTTATTCCACTTTCCTCTCATCTTTCTTGCTCTGTCTCTTCTAACCCCCTCTTTCCCTCCCTCTCTCTCTCACTCTGTCTCATTATCTGTCTGCTAGAGGAAGGCCACAATTTCACACTCCTTTTTGAACAGCGTGAGTTAGCCATGTTCTTTCAAATCAGTGCCTTCCATCTTGCAGTGAGTTAAAGGATAGAACGGAGCATGAGGATATTGTGTGTGTGTGTGTGTGTGTGTGTGTGTGTGTGTGTGTGTGTGTGTGTGTGTGTGATAGACAGACAGATATATATATATATAGAGAGAGAGAGAGAGACTCTACATGAATGCTAATTCATGTGTGTAATGTATTCATTTAGATGTGTATGCACCATGTGTACATTAGTGGCAACCTGTACTTGAATCTAAATTGTTGTCCAGTGACAGCTTGACTGGTTTATCCACCACATCCACCTCATCTGCAAGACTGCTGTGTGCTGTGCTGTGTAACACCCCCCCCCCCCACACATACACACACAATACTCATCACTCATCATCTTCTTCATACAAATGGTCTTCAGAATCCTGTGTGCCTTTTCCTCACCCTAAACATTCCTCCCTTTACTCTCTGGAGAGAGACAGTAACTGCTCTCCTCCCATCTCTCCCCATGGGAACGCCAGATTCCCGACCCTGACCTCCGGAATTTGTTTCTGGAGTCAGCGTTCTTCCCAAACGTGCTGCACTTGCTGCTCTTCTCCTCTGAGAGAAAGATAGCCTCTCTCTCTCTCTCAGGGCACCTCTTGTTGCAGTGTACTGCAGTCTCCTCACAATTGTGTCCCTCGAGATGCGTTCGGAACTCTGTTTGTCTATCGTTTGTCTCAGTAGGAGGGAGCCAAGGAGTGATCATGACGGTGTGTGTCTGTTTCAAGCTTCAAGCTCAGTGACTTTTAATCTGAAGCAGTAATCAGAGAGAAGACCTGCTTCTCTAATTTGTGTTTCCTGGTGGGAGATAGAGGGGGCGCTTCCGACAATTAACAGCTACTGCACTCTTGCAGAGACAATGGATTTACCATATGTGGGATTTGTGTGTGTGTGTGTGTGTGTGTGCATGAGAGGGTAAAATAAATGTTGATCATCACAGAATTTTGAAATCCCACCAAAGTGTGTGCTGCTTTCGCACAGAAAAATAAACTCAACTTAAAATCCCACTGACACACTATTCCTGTAGCAAGGGAAAGAACACTATAATCTGTGGCTGGCAGGAATCCCCAGCCCCACACAACAGCAACAGAGCATCGCTTAAGAAAAACAAATGCCTCTCTCTCTCTCTCTCTCTCTCTCACTGTTTCTTTTTCTCTCTCTTTCTCACACTTATTCTCTCCATTTTGCTCTCTCTCATTTTTTTCTGTCTTTCTATTCCTTTCTCTCTTTCCCTCTCTCTCTTTCCCTCTCTTAATGAACGTGTCTCACACTGCGTGTCCTTTAAAGCACTTCTCAGCAGGCCTGATCAAGACCCGGTTCTCATTCTGACGGTATTAGTGTGCTCTAATCTCAGATGAGAGAAGCTGGATTAATTAGCCTACAGACTCACAGTCAGCCCCCTCACTTGGAGAGCCACGACTTATCCTCTCCCCTATGCTCCTGGTGTGGAATGATCCGGTTTGATTAGTTGGGTCTGGATGGAAAGGTTCAGAATGCGCTCTCTCTGGCTCGATTAATAGGGCCTTGGAAAAGAGTCAGGTAGAGTGGGGGTGGGTAGTGTTGTGGGTTAATCACATTGAGATGCAGAGGAGTAGTGTCAATCCCATTAGATACAGCACATGTGGTGTTAGAGTGGAGTGGATTGGATGAGTCAGAGGATAACCTAGTGACCAACTGACAGAAGTGGGCGGTGTGTGTGTTTGTGTGTGTGTGTGCGTGTGTGTGTGTGTGTTTGGTTTGGTTTACACCCACATACAGAGAATGGTCAGAGAGTATTTGCAGTTTTTTCACAGTTCTGGATAGCATGAACACACACACACACACACACACACACACACACACACACACACACACACCACACACACACACACACACACACACACAGTGACCACCTGCTTAGCTTTGTTTGTGGTGGCAGATTCCTATTTGTATTCTTTCCTCTGTGTCTCTGTTTCCCGTCTCCCTCATCAGTTATTTATGAGCCCCAATTTTCCCACTGACACCCCAACACACACCCGAATACCTATGTGCACACACTAAGCCCCCGACGCAGCTTTCCCCCCAGGTAAGCCCAGTGTCCATATGTTCATTCTCTCACTCATTCTCTTTGTATGTGTGTGTGTGTGTGTGTGTGTGTGTGTGTGTGTCTTTCATTGTGTGTTCGCATAATAAATTACATTTAAGTTAAGTGAATCTTGTGTGTGTGTGTGTGTATGTGTGTGTGTGTGTGTGTGTGTGTGTGTCTTTCATGTCATTTAAGTGCTGTTTAATAGAGTAAATAGAACCATATAGAAATACAGTGTCTTGGCACACAACATGCTCACATCTCTCTGGGGCAGATGAAGCATGTTTTTTAATACCCATAACAGACATGAGAGAAAGAGAGAGAAAGATGTTGAACCTACTTTATTAAACAAGTGATTAACTTCCTCTCAGGCATGCAGACAGACAGCCATGAGCATGTGTGAGTATGTGAGAGAGAGAGAGACAGAGAGAGAGAGAGAGAGAGAGACATCTGAAACCTTAGAGGCTCTCATCCTCTGGTTGTTTCTGACCCGGGGAGCAGCAGCAGCAGCAGGGGAAAAGTTTGCGCTCGTTTTTTTTTTTTTTTTTTTTTTTTTTTTCTGACCCACTTCCTTCAGCATCCGCCTGGCTGTGAATAATTGATCTGAACAAAGCACTGCAGGGACGGTCATGATTCTCCCCCTCACATATTACAGCTGACACAGGGATCCCAGTGTGTGTGTGTGTGTGTGTGTGTGTGTGTGTGTGTGTGTGTGTGTGTGTGTGTGTGTGTGTGAGTGTGTGTGAAGACATGTGTGTGTCAGGGTCATGGGAGAGAGAGCAGGGGTGTTTTTGAGGGTGAAAAGAAGAGAAACAGACAGTATGCGGTAGCAGTCCTGGGTATAGGTGCCATAGACTCACCAGTGGTGGTAGGTCTGTAGGGGTACTCTGTGATTCAATCTGTGATGAAAAAGGAAACAATTACTTAGTAGAGAAATTAGACAAAGGCATATGGCTGCTAAGGCACTGAGTCTCATTGGGTGTGGATATCTGGATAGAGCTTTGGAAGACAGAATGGTATTAAAAGTATATTCTTATGCATATTCAGGGGCCTGTGATTTTCTTTGTCACCTTTTAGTATGTCTTTATGCCATCCCTTTCCCAGTCACCCTTCTTCACAATAATCATCTGTGTGAGTGTATGTGTGTGTGTCTGTGTGTATGTATGCATGTGTGTGTGTTGTGTGTGTGTGTGTGTGTGTGTGTGTGTGTGTGTGTGTGTGTGTGTGTGTATGTGTGTGCTTGTGTGTGTGTGTTTCCCTTGAATTTCATCATCTTTCCCCATGCATATGTCGGGAGTAATAGGTTGCCAATTTGGCTCAAACCCTTGCCTCCTTGAGCACTGCTTATGAAGAACCAGAAAATGGGGGGATTTAGTGAAAGAAAAGAGAGATAGATAGAAAGATAGAGAGTGAAAGGGAAGAGATACTGAGGCTTTTGCAACTGTTATTTCATGTTCATGCTTTTATTATCATCTTGTCATTTGGGGTTTTCGGTTAATGGTGTCCAGAAATGATTCTGCCAAAAAAGCCCCTGAACTGAATTAAATTGAGTACATTGAATTGAACGAAACTGTGAATGACAGACTGAACAAGACCTGAATACAGGCAGGCAGACGAAAGAGGAGACGAGGAATTGAATGTGCTGGACCCAATATAACATGAATTGTGGTGCTTGATCACACTAGATGATTCTCTCTGTGTGTGTGTGTGTGTGTGTGGTGGTGTGGGGGTGGTGTGTGTGTGTGTGTGACAGTCATCAGTATTCATGAGACATCATTTGTCCTCCTGTCTGAGGGGACCACATGTTGGCACAGCACAAAGGGAAGCGTTAATCCCATCTAACATAGAGCAGGTGACTGGATGAGATTAGGTCAGATAATCCAGGGGCAATGGGGAGTCCCCTCCGTCTGGTCTGGCACAAAATGGGCGCCACGCCCTGGGATGAGGATCCCACGGGTGGACAAATGAGTGAGGAGCAAAGGGAGGGACTTACCAGCGAGAGAGAAAAGAGAAACACTTCAACCAAAGCAGACAGTGTCATGAGAGTGCTGTGTCTCCCCTGTGAACCTCCTCTGGCTTCAGCAGGCTGGAGGGTTTTGATGGTTTGGGTCAGAACCAGAAACCAGAGACTGTGTGTGTGTGTGTGTGTGGCGACTGAAGGATGGAGTTTGTGTTTGTGTGTGTGTGTGTGTGTGTGTGTGTGTGTGTACACATATGCATGTTTGAGACTGATTTGTCTGTGCATGTCTGCATGTCTGCATGGGACTATTGTGTGTATGTGACTGTGAATGTGTGTGTGTGTGTGTTTGTATAATACGTTACACATGTGCAGAAACATGTTTAATGAAACAGAGCTGTAAGTTGTTGCTTTTTTATGTGCTGTAAATGCGTTTTAAGAGGAATGGTTTCCCAGACATTATCTCAGGGCCTCTCTGCTATGGTCTGCCTGATGCTGTGTGCGCACACTGAGCATGTGCAGCTCTGCGGTGAAACACACAGGGAATGTAAGAGGGGGTCCCATCGGACCTTAATGTATTAATCAAACACAGACGTTAAAAGTAAATAAGCTTCCACAGTCTCTCTCTCCCCACAGTACTTTACACCTAAAATCTCAGTTTCTGCATGTCTGCATTGTGTGTGTATGTGTGGTTGTGTGTGTATGTGTGTGTGTGTGTGCACATGTGCGTGTGTTTAACTATATCTGTTGATTAATCCTATGGGCAAAGCTCACAGGTGGTGTGTTCAGAGCATGTTATGTGAACATGTGTGTGTGTGTGTGTGTATGTGTGTGTATGAGTGTGTGTCTGTCTGCGTAGGTTCTGTTCCCACCTGAGGCAAGTCACCATCTGTACAGAGAGAGAGAGAGAAAAAGTGAATGAATGAAAAGACATCTTGAGGGGAAGAGATGGAGAGAGGGACACAGAGTGAGAGACAGAGAGAGAGAGAGTAATGCAGTGAAATCAGTGATGAAGATGAAATGAACAGACAAAATAAATAAATAGAGGCAAAAAAGAAATGGGCTAATAAAAAAAAATAGATAGAGAATAGAATAGATAGCACTTTGATAAAAATAAAGAAGGCAGACATACTAAATACTAAACGAATGAGTGAAAAGAGTTAGAAAGTAGAAAAGATTGATAAAGAGAGAGAAAAGTGAGGGATAGAGAGAGAGAGAAAGACCAAGAGTGATAGAGAGAAGAGACAGAGAGAGAGAGGAGGAGAGAGAGGTGGCCGTGTATTTTAGACTGTTGGTGGTTTTGTAGGAGCCATCATTATTATCGTCATGATGGTGTCACGGGCCTGGATGCCATGTTGCCGGGAATAGGGCAAGACACAGCGAGAGACGATTGGTGGTTGTCAGATTTGCCAGGGCTTGAAATAGGAAAACTGCCTCTGACGTATGTGTGTGGCAGTTCTGTGGGTGTGTATGTTTGAACAGGGTTATGTGTGTGTGTGTGTGTGTGTGTGTGTGAGAGAGAGAGAGAGAGAGAGGTGGAGTGTGGTGTAATGTCTGACAATGTCTGGATAATATTGTAATTGAAAAATGTGAAGCAAGTTGTTGAAATCAGTGAGTCTGAGTGTGTGAGTGTGTGTGTGGGTGTGTGTGTGTCACTGTGTGGTTTTGGATAAGGTTTATAGGCGGAAAGTGAAGACAGGTTGGCTGAATATTGAAATGGTGAGTTTGTAGAAAACAGAGGCCTTGTGGGAATAAAAAAACATTGTGACTCATCCTTCTCTCTCTCTCTCTCTCTCTCCTTTTACCCATCTCTCCCCTAGCCTGTCTGTTCCCTTTGTCTCTCTTTTTTCACATCTGTCTATCTCTCACTCATTCTCCATCTCTCTCCTTCCCTCTCTGCCCTCCCCCTCTCTTGCCTCACACAGCTGGTCTAAGCTGCCCAGCCTACCATGTGCCCTTTTCCTCTGATTACTGTCTGCCAATAAAACACGAGCCATTTAAATCACTTCTGATTCATCCACCACACACACACACACACACAACACACACACACACACATACTCACGCACTCACACACACACATCCACAAGCATCCACACACTCACTAACACTCACTAACACTCTCTCTGTCTCTCTCTCTCTCTCTCGCTTACTCTCTCTCGTACACACATTCGCACACTTGTACACAACACAACACAACACAACACAACACAACACAACACAACAGACAGTGCAAGGACAGCCACTCTCGTACACCTCACAAATTAGACCAATCCTTTCACACTAATCCATGCACACAGTAAAATATTTACTGACCTAGCCTCGCTTTAATTATTCTGATTCACACCCACACCCACCCACATGTGACACTGACCAGCTGTGTGTGTGTGTGTGTGTGTGTGTGTGTGTGTGTGTGTGTGTGTGCGCGCTCGCAGGTGTGTTCAAACACCATAAGCACCCTCAGATGAGCTATTACTCTTCTGGATGCCCCAAGTTTTCTATCAAGAACACGGGATGGATTTGTCTGCTTTGACGACCCGCTCCCTGTGCTGCCTATGTCAATAGCCAAACAGCTTCCTTCTTCCTCTCATGGGAGACATTTTGGCTCAAAAGCAAGTGACCTTTGACCTGGATCTGTAGGATCTGTCTGTCTCTGCACTGTGACCATGGCCTCCATGACAGATAGAATTACTTTTTTTCAGCCTGTGCTGAGCTCCGGGGATGAGCAGCCCTTATTCTTTCCCCTGGGAAATCTTGAATATGGAGGCTTGTATTGAATGTAGGTGTATCTCACAGCCCAAAATGGCACACAAATTAAATAAGATTTCTGTATTTGTCAGAACACTTATCAGTGTAGGATTTGTACTGCTCAATGTTGTACAAAAATATCCTGGCTGTGCGAGACCAGGTGATTTTTTCTCCCGTCATTTACAACCAAAGCCTTTTGATGTGAAAAGGTACATCTGCATATTTTGCTATTTTCTCCTCCATTGTTACCATCTTTATTCTCCTCTCTCAGTTCTTTCACTCTTGTTCTAATTTTGGCTTGAGGACAGGACCCAGGGTGCTATTAACCTGGTTTCCCAGCCCGTCACTTCCACACAGAGACTTTACAAGCCTCCTGTTTCAAGGTTGACTCTTGCCCTGTGATTGCCCCTCCCTTCATGCACTGAATCCAAGATGGCTGCCACAGTCGTGGAAGTCAACCCACATTAACACGCTACTCGAAGTCTCACTGAAGTAGAAATTATAGTGTTTACGAGTTGCCATTTTAACACACTCTGGGTCTCTTATAAATGCTGTGTTTCCTATTCCCACATTTTCTGACAAGGAGTTTTAGCTTTTTCTAAGCAAATTGATTGCTTTTTTGTGATGTTGGAAACAAATTTTGCTCATTTTAAGATGGAATTGGGTGGTCCTCTCTCAGTTGATGTAGTTGTGGTGTATTTGATCAGTAGTCTCACTGAGAAGAAGCTTATATTTGCTGGGAACACCATCTGAGAGCAATATCATGTCAGTAGAGAAATCACAACCAGACATACTTCCAGACCACATAAAACATGTCAGAAAGAAACCCACTTAACAGAGAAATTAGTAAATTACCCTATCAAACTTCCAGAATCTTAAGACGCATTCAACACTAATAAAACATTTTCTCACTCAACATGAAGAGCAATTTTGTTGCATATTACAACATGTATCATTCTGTACACTTAAACATCTGGTTTAGTTTAACCCAAGCACTCAGCAGAGCACTACTATCTAAAGTGGCAGGACTACCGATCTCACTGTAGCTCACACCAGAGGCCTGCATGGGTAAATACCTCCAAATCAGTCCAAAGCAGGGGCAGATTACAGCCAAATCAGGGTTAGAGTTGTTCCCACTATTGGTTAGCCTGTGGGATAGTAGTGGTTTGACTGTCTACCTACAGAAAAGCATGACAACTGATTTCTCTCAAGTGGTTAGCAGAGACAAGTAGAAGAGGAGATGAAGCCCATGTCTGGCCCAGATTCGTCCCCATCCATGCCATCAGTTGGTCACTGTTCATGGTGGCCTGCAGTTTGGTGCATCAGGAAGCATTCAAGGCTTGCCATGTTCCTTAGCTCAGATTGAGAATCTAGGGGTTGTCTAGAGGTGAAGGGTCATCTATGGGGGAAGATTGGTGTGTGTGTATGTGTGTGTGTGTGTGGTGTTTCACCCACTCGTGATGGTTCCATTGAGGGTGGGAAGCCACATCTGGCTCAATTCCAAACCCCTCATTTCAGAGGGATCAGAAACTTGAAGCTTCCGGAACGTTTACTGCGGCCAAGCAAATTCTTTGCATTCCAGCAGATCCAACCAGCAGTGAGCTTACATTGTTACTGTACATGATCATTAACCAAGCGCAGGGACCCAGCAGAGACCCAACATGGCAGCCTGCCTGCCTCTGTCATCCTGGCCCTCTGTGGGAAGTGGCTTTGGTGGAGGACGGTGGTTTACAAAGCTACTATGATACTAGCAAGAGGTCGAGACTCTGGGTTGCCAGTGGTTTAGCTTCGCCTCTCTCACTGACATGGGTTTTGTTAGGACTAGACAGTGAGAAAGCCTTGGAAAACGTTTGCCACAAACACTGTTTACATCTGCTAATTTGGAGGAGCATAACATCTCTCTGGCCATTTAGTTTGTTTGCCTGAGTGTTTGTTTGTTTATGTAGTCTGTGCTACAGATATTATATTTCTCATTTAGTTGAATTCCCTATGACTGTAGTAGACAAACATTAAGCTCAGAGACACAATCAGGGCTTCATTCATTTTGAAGCGAGAGAACAACGTGCATAGAGTATAGAGCCCCTTCTCCTAACGTTGGCCTGTGGAGTGGAGTCTGGTGGAGACTCCTCTTGCCGTTGACCATGGTTGTTGACCTCTCTTAATTGGATTGGTTTCACTCCAAGTAAGACATTATTCATCACAAATAACACCTAGACACATTCGCACATTGACACATACTGACACACACACACACACACACACACACACAGATACGCACACTCTCACACCCTTGAGGCCATGGGATGTCCTGCTATGGGAACCATATGGTCCTTTCTATGCTTGATTAACCTCTTCATCGTCATGCCGACCCCCTTTGACCTCCAGCCACACAACCCTGTCTCCATCCTCACACGGGTACATAAATCTGCTCCTGGAGAAAAAGAGAGACAGAGAAAGAAAGAGAGAGAGAGAGAGAGAGGAAGAATGAGTGGGGGTCATGAGAGAGAAGGAGGGATAAAGAAGTGTGAAGAGGAAAAGAGAGGTGCACCAGAAGAGAGAGGTAGCAGGGTTTTTGGAAGGTAAAACAAACACAGCGGCATGAAGCATATAGGCAGAGCAAGAGCTTCAGTTTATTTATGTCATTGCCATTAACACTGGTGAGAGAGAACATTAAATCACAACACCTCTCCTCTGCCGTGTGTATTTGTGTATCTATGTGTGTGTGTGTGTGTGTGTGTGTGTGTGTGTAGATGTTTGTTTGTGTATCTGTGTGCACATGTAAGTTTTTTTTTCCCTCTTTCTGCATCTCTTTCACTCTCTATCAGTCTGTTTGGTGGAGGGATATATAACATGACCTTTTGACCCAGTGACTCACACTCACACACACATACACACACGCACTCAAACACACGTTTTGACTGTCACATATATTAATATGACTCTGACGTAAATCGTCAGGTGTCCACTAAAACGAGAGTGCCCATCAGCATTTGTGTGTGTGTGTGTGTATGTGTGTGTGTGACGGAGTGTGTGTGACGAAGGCAGTAAATCAGGATTTGATCATCCACTCCCACTAGTCTCCTCGCCATGGCTGTCTACTTCCTGATTAAGTGTGTGTGTGTATGTGTGTGTGTGTGAAACAGATCGTAAACAGACCAGGCTGCTTGTTTATACTGATAATGGGTCCCCTCCTCTCTCCCAGTGGGAAATCCATTAGCAGATTCCTGATCAAATGCTCCCCCTATCAATTATTCACCTCTGCCTCTCTCCCCTCTCTCTCTATCTCTCTGTCTCTCTCTCTCTCTCTGTCTCTCCCCTCTCTCTCTATCTCTCTGCCTCTCCCCTCTCTCTCTCTCTCTGTCTCACCCATTTCAGTTCATTACACTTTATCGGTTTGACTGAGTTCACAATTCATCGTCATTGACAGATGACAGCAGAGTTTTTATGGAATAAACTAAAATGTGATATATCACAGAATAATCACAATCATCAAAGTAGTATATTTAAATAGTAATGCTACAGTTTTTCACAAATGCTAAAACACGATACACTTCGTCCTCTGAACTCAGTGCTCATTGACTTCAACATATTTACTGAATCACTCTTTTCTCAAAGCTGTGAACAATTTCCATCTGGTTTTTCAAAACTCTCAGCTCATTTTTTGACATGGTTCTGCACTTTGATGCGTAATGGTAACCACAGCCAGCAGAAGCTGAACACAATTATAGTATATCATGACTCGAACACTATGACTTAAAATTCGTCACACTTGTTGCAAATTACGAGATAACACCCATATACACATGGTCAGAGTGCATCGGCTACAGTGAGATGAAGGTTGATCCCAACCACAATGGAAAGTTGAGGAGAGGAGGAGAGAGAAAGCAGGCATGGGAAAGAAAACAAAACAGCAGAGGAGTTGAAAACAGAGAGGAGTGTTTGAGGAGAGGAGAGGAGACAGGAGGAGAGATGAGGAGACGACAGGAGCGGGGAGGAGAGCTGAGAGGACAGCAGGGAGGCGCGAGGAAGGGAAGAGAAGTGCAGATCAGTGACCTTTGCCAGAGAAATATGTCAGTGGAAATGAGTTGGAACGCATGTAGGTCACGTGCTCATCTCCTCTCAGCTGTTGGTGCTGCCTGCTTTTTATTGCTGTTCCTCTGTGGGTTTCTCTAAGAACGCACTGGCACTCACTCACTCGCTGCCATAACACACACATTTTCTCTTTTAGGCATCCAATAGCCTGGAGATGCACTCTTTAATTCATGTGCTGCTGCTTAACTAACAGCTGTACTTACACACATACACACACACACACACACACACACACACACACTCACACACACACAAAGCAGATGCTTTGTAGTCATCCGCACACATGCGTGCACTGCACACACACAGACACTCAAACGCACAAGCACACGATTAATCGATCTATAGCTCACACAAATACATTCCTGCACAAGCACACACACTCACACACACACACACACACCCATGGAGGTAGCCTGACTGTTAGGGGCCCCTCACACTGGCTGGAGAGATGAGGGTGGGGTGGGGGAGGGGGAGGGCGGTGCTGTTCTCGTGCCTGTTGGTGATGAGATTGATGTGGTGTGTGGGGCTGTTGGGCCCAGGACCGTGATGAGACTGAGGGAGCCGTGTGGCCCAAGCTCTCAGTGCCGATTCAGTTATTCCGCTAGATTAAGCCCTGATTGCTTTGGTGGGGAGCGGTTGGCTCATGGGTTTTGGTGTGCAGTGAATTAGAAGGACGGGGAGGTGGGATGGGAATGGGGTCCTCAAGCTGGGGGGATAGGGTTGATTCACTGTGGGGAGAGAGGTAGGGAGTGGCTGTGGTACTGCCTGTGCAGAATGACAGAATGATTGGAGCTGACTTGCAGATCGCCCGAGTGAAAACATGGCCAGTAGCAGCACACATGAACATATGTCACTCATGCACATACACATAGACACACACACACACACACGTGCACACAAGCCGTGCTTGAACAGAAACACACACACACACACACACACACACACACACACACTCACATACAAGAGTAGTGCAAGGAATACTTTGGGAGATGCTTGTAATCTCTTTATTTTAATGTGAAATTAAGCGGGAGATTAAGAGTGGGGCTGTGGGGCTGATGAGCTAGTAGGGGCTGCAGTCTCCTCTGGGCAGATGAGGAAATGTCAGCACAGAGGCAGTGGAGGCAGTGGGTTATTATGGGTGCTGGGGCTTATTGTGTGTGTGTGCGTGTATGTGTGTGTGTGTGTGCGTGGGTGTGTGGGTGTGTGTGTAACCGTAAGCAAAAGCATGCATGTAAGTGTGTGCGTGCGTGTGTGTGCGCGTATGTGTGTGTGTGTATGTGTGTGTGCGTGTGTGTGTGTATGTGTGTGTGTGTGTGTGTGTGTGTGTGTATTTGTGTAGCAGGATTGGATGTTTATCTCCTTGGCTGCATTATTTTTTTCACCACATGAAAATGTCATCCTGCTAATTCTTTCCTCCTTTAACCTTCTTGCATGACAGCTAAGTTGTCCTTAACATCCTTTCTTTCTTTCTTTCTTTCTTTCTTTCTTTCTTTCTTTCTTTCTTTCTTTCTTCCTTTCTTCCTTTCTTTCTTTCTTTCTTTCTTTCTTTCTTTCATTCATTCATTCATTCTTTCTTTCTTTCTTTCTTTCCTCATAAATAGATGCAGTAAACAGTATGGTGTGCTTTGCTTGGCATTTCTGTGCTGATCATGGCAATTATTCACAATTTGTAACACAACAATTTTGTTCTGTGTGGAAATCAGCCATTGTGTAGCATTGCTCTGACTCTTCTGGATCTTTCCTTTGGTGTGCTTTTAAAACCCCTTTGATTTAGAAGCAATCTGCAGAACTCACAGACATGCTCAGGAGGAGACAGAGAAGAGTTGTCTGGAGGTTGGTAAGAGGTTTTGGAGAGGTTATTTGAGGGGGCTGATGGGTGGTTGATTGAATGTGGTGTGATGGTTGAATGAAGGTTAATTGAGGAAGAAGAGGGGTCTTGATTGGAGGCTGCTGGAGGAACCACACCCCTCAGTGATTCTGCCCCTGAGCTGTAACATATAGGAGGACTGAAGTATGAGGGAATCACAGTATAATTCAACACACACACACACACACATACACACACACACACACACACACACACACACACACACACATACAGACACAGACACGTACACACACACAGACACTCCCACACACAAGCATACAAACATATAAGGGTGTGATTTCTACTACAGATGACGGGTTCACAGTTTAACTGTGTACACCGTTGTGAAATGGTCATTTAGCAGCAAGGTTACAAAATTTGAAGAGGAACACAATATACATGAATCCCTCTCAGCAACAATAACAATAGCAGACAAAACACAAGACTCCTTTCTCTTACAGATGTACAGGACTGTGCGTGTCTGTGTGTGTGTGTGTGTGTGTGTGTGTGTGTGTGACCAGTGAAGTGACTAGCGTTGTAGGATGGGGGTGGGTATCATTAATAACACACCAGTGTGGAGAGCCTGCGCCTTTCAGACGCTCTCTATACATCCACCAACCCCCAATCCCAACCCCAGGCACTGCCTCAGACTCCACCTCAGTGCACCCACCTGCCATTCCTTGCCTGCCTTATCGCTTCACTCCAACAGCAACAGCAGTCATATACAGGCTTGAAGTCGACATTGCTCTCTAGTTTGTCTGTTTGTTTCTCTCTCTCTCTTTCTCTCTCTCTCTCGCGCAACAGAACATCAAATTTTTTAAAAACACCCCTTCTAACCTACAAAGCCCTCAATGGCCATGCTCCAACATATATTAAAGACTTAGCTTTTCCCTTCCTACGCTGCTAGACCCCTAAGATCCCAGAATGCTGGTCTCCCTGTAATCCTGAGAATATCTACCAAAATCTACGATAGGAGGAAGAGCTTTTTTCCAGCCTTGCGCCTCTCTTGTGGAATGATCTCCCCCAACACTCCACCCCCTGCTGTTGCCCCCAGCTGTGAGGCAGCCACTGGCCATCCCTGCAGTAGTTTGGGGTTGCCATGCACCGTGCCTTAGTTATGCTGCTCTAGCCTATAGCTCTCTGCTGAGTGCCATCCCTGCCGCCCTCTGGCTGACTCCTGTCATCTACTCCCCCTGAATGGACTGCGACCAACTTCACGGGGGACGGGAGCCCCATGCCAGGACCGATTCTCCTTCCTAGAGGCCCTTCCTAGACGCCCATGCCAGGACCGATTCTCCTTCCTAGAGGCCCTTCCTAGACGCCCATGCCAGGACCGATTCTCCTTCCTAGAGGCCCCGCAACTGACCCCTCCTCACAGTGGCACTGTCAAAATGGACCCTCCCAATGTTACCCCCATGATCAACTCCTTGACTTTAACATTGAACATAACATCCTACACTGTCCTGCCATAACTTCTGACGAACACCTTTGGCTTGACTACCATATCATGTTGTGGGACAATATTTTGGAATTATTATGATCCTCAACTAAAATCATGGACAAATTGTAGTTTATCACGGTAACTACTGATTTTTTTCCTGCATGACCCTCGGCAGTTGGGTTGGCCCCTTGACCCTCTCTCTCCTGGCTTTGTGTGTATATACCTGTAGGTATAGCTAGATGTGGGTTTGTGAAAGGACACGAGATTTGATCAGTCCATATAATGATTCAGTGGTTGACTGGTGCTTTGGACTGTGAGAATCAACACCTTAATGTATAGATTAGTGACACTATGTTCCTGTGCTGATATATATCATTTTTTTCACTGATTTTCTGAGCCATTGTTTTTATGTTGTAACAATGAGGGTTGTGCATGTAGCTACAAAGAGGTGGAGGTAGAGTGTGTTTTAGGGATGTTTCATTTTTCTTTGTATAACATACA